>CANSZD010000458.1:147500-715837 GCA_947648045.1 Beta corolliflora
ATAATAATAATAATAATAATAATAATAAATAATAATAAATAGTAAATAATAAATAATAAATAATAAGTAATAAATAATAAATAATAATAATAATAATAATAAATAATAATAATAACAAATAATAATAATAATAATAATAATAATAATAAATAATAATAAATAATAAATAATATTAATAATAATAATAATAATAAATAATAAATAATAAATAATAAATAATAATAATAAATAATAAATAGTAAATAGTAAATAATAAATTATAATAAATAAATAATAATAATAATAATAATAATAATAAATAAATAAATAAAATATTAAAATAAAAAAATAAAAGAAAATAAAAAAATATAAAAATATAAAAATATATAAAAATATAAAAATATAAAAAAATAAAAAAATATGAAAAAATAAAAAAATAAAAATTTAAAATAATTACAAATTCATCGTTATTATAATATTAATAATAATAACAATATTAATAGTAATATTGAAAACAAATATAATAATTACAACATTATAGTATACTAAACTTATTTTCTTTGAACCGAACTTATTTTTTGCCGAACCGAACTTATTTTTACTTATTTTTTGCCGAACCGAACTTATTTTTCTTTGAACCGAACTTATTTTTACTTATTTTTGCTGAACTGAACTTATTTTTGCTGAACTGAACTTATTTTTGCTGAACTGAACTTATTTTTACTTATTTTTGCTGAAAATAAGTCCAAAAGAACAGGGCCTCAAAATTGATAAACTGGAGGTGCAATTAGATAACCTGGCAAGCGTTCAAATCCTCACAAAAAATGAAGAAATTAGAAGCGAGCACACGCACATCATTAACAAATGCCTTCAAATGATTAACTTGACGGATTGGGAAGTTCGCATTATGCATGTTTATCGAGAAGGAAATCGAGCAGCAGATTGGCTTGCCAATCATGGAGTTTCTCAACTCCCCCCTCTTAGTATCATTAATTCTGCTCCTATTGGTTTGGCTTCTGTTATTGGTGAGGATGCTCGTGGAGTTAGTTTTCCACGATTCATCCCTCCCTAATAGTGTTGTTGTGTTTAGTTTTGTTAGCTGTTATTTTCTAGTTTGCTAGCTTGTTTTTTTCTTTTTGTCTTTCTGGACTTGTTCCTCTATTGAATCAAAAAAAAAAATATACACATACTATGTCATAAGATAATCAAATTCAAAAATTATCTCCAAAAATTTAGAAAATTATCAATTAAATTCCGAAAAATTCGAAAATAATTTTTTAGGTGATCTAATGAATTATCACAACAAATAAAATCAAATATTTTAATTGTTATCCTTAAAATTTATGAATAATCAAATTAAACATAAATTTTAACCAAAATTCATTAATAATATGATAAAATTCGAAAATTAGTGGGAAAAATAATCAAATTATTTTCAGCCATCATATTATTGTAGATCTATGTGGGTGATGAACTTTAGATTTATTTAACAAATAAAAAATCAAATATTTTAATTGTTAACAAATTATTTCAATGATTAATCAATTTCAACATAAATAAATTTAAATCTAATAAATTATGTATATAAAAATCCGAAAATTAGGAGTGAATTAACAATTAAATTCGTCCATAATAAAAAAAATTCGGACTTTTATAAATTATTTTGAGCATAAATCACAAAAAAATCAATTATTTATAATTTCCAATTAATTAATATCAAATATTAATTATGCAAATTCAAGCCATAAATAAATCATCCCTTAATTGAATAAAAATAATAACTTTGCATACAATTACATGATCATATGAATATTATGAATTAGGCAAAATTGATACCACTGTAGGAATATATAGATGCATATAGCGGAATTTCAGGAAACAATGTCCTAACATCTATCATAGGATCGTAAACATAATCAAACACATGAATCATTCAATAGGGATTAAATATCAAACCTTTGTAGCGCGATTTCCCTGTTGTATGCAAGATTTGAAGATCCGAGAGCCCCAAGTGTTGCTCCTCTAATCAGTCCACGAGCACCAGTTGAACACCAACGTTTGCTAGAACGGAAGAGAAAAAATCTCTTGCTTTTAGGTGGTATAGGCGCCGATTAGAGGGAATAGTTTAGGGTTTCACTTTCTCTCTCTTATGGAAAGAAACTGACTAGTGAATTTATCACCTAAACCCTAATATTATATCCTATATATAATAGAAGAGTCATAGGCTAGTTAGGAGAATTAATTCTCCTCCTATTCCCCTTTGGACCGGCCCAACCCTAATCCTAAATGGATTTGGATTGCTTTGTCCAACTTGTGCTACAATGTGTGACCTCATAGGATTAATATATTTTACTTATAGGCCCAATCAATATTGTCCTATTAATCATATTTATTCTCTAGCAAGAAAATATGATTACTAAAATAATTAACTTTATCATCTTCATAATATTATTCCTAGGGCTGTGAAAAACTGACCCAACCCGTTTACTGAACCCGAACCCGACCTGAAATAAGCGGGTTTGAGTTGAGATTTTTGACCCATTTAAGTAAATGGGTTGACACGACTTACCCATTTAATTAAATGGGTTAGGTTAAGGTTGACATTTTCAACCCGAAATTAACCTGCTTTGACCTGTTTAACTCATTAAAATATAAATTTCCTAAAAAGTTGGTTAAAGTTGGTGAAAATTTTAAAAATACTAATTGTAGAACACAAAAATTGAAAAGAAAATCTAATCATGCATACTTTTATGTGAATTTATTGTTGAAAACTAATAAATTTTAATAAAAATTTAATAGTAATTGATATGTACATGGGTTAAACGGGTTATATGGGTAACCCGTTTAATAAACAGGTCGGGTCAAGGTTGAGTTTTGCAACCCGTTTAATAAACGGGTTAGGTTTGGGTTGGGACATGTTCAACCCGTTTATTATTAACCTGAACCCGAACACGACCTGACCTGATCTGTTAATCAGCCCTAATTATTCCTATTTATATTTAGTAATTGTCAGGATGTCTAAGGACATATTCCTTCAATATGATCACTGAAATCAAAGAATGTAACTACGCTCGACACCTCAAGGAAAAATAAAAGAATGTGTCTTGGGTGTAACATGTTACACCATAACTGATCGTGTAACAAAGTCTCACACGTATATAATGACACATTCTCCAACAAAAATGACATGGACGACACAAATAATGACATGAATCTAATGTCATTTTGTCATTTATTTCATGTCATTTGAGTTTTTTTTATATAAAAGAAGCAGTGATTTTGGGATGTTACACCATAAGTTATGGTGTCACAGTTACACCCAAGAATTTATGAAAATGAAATTGTAACATGTTAACATAACAAGTAACAAATATGGAGATTAAATCCTCTCAAAAAAAAATATGGAGATTAAATCATTTGTATGTATCTATATAACCTTATCTTAACGGCTTTATTCTTAAAATAATTTATACAACACATATAAAGACAAAAAAAATAAAAAGCATGCATGTTTGCTCCTGCGAGGCTGCGATGGGTTAAGGTACGGTACAGCTCTTCACGTATATACGAACAAAAATAATTAGCAAAGCGTAAAATGGTGTGCACCGACCATAACATAAGCTTAAGAAAATAGAAACCAATCTTACAATTCCCTCCAGAAAGATTTGTTGTTCCCCATTCTCTCGTACCACACATATTAATGCCGCCGTCTTCTAATGCTAATCAGATACTTCTATATTGCACTAATATTTGTTAATAATCTTCATTAGGGTAGGATATTTAAATTAATTATATATGCTTCACAAAATGATCACAAAATGATCACCAAATTATCGGCGCAACAATTGGTAGGGATGTCCCAGTGTGAATTGTACATTGTCATCCTTGTTGCACTCAATGTCAATCCACCCTTTTTAGTTTCGGTTGTAATCCATGAACATTAATTTTACGCGGAGGAATGCTGCTAAACAATGAACATGGAGTCGTACGTATTAGTTATTAGTTATGGTGATTGGTGACAAAATGTTGATAGTGTTGGCTTATCAAAGCCAGTTGGATACCAAATTACAATCAATTTTGGACCTCCTCATTAGTCTATGGACCATATGTCAGAGTCATGATGTGCTACTGTCTAAGTTTAGTGGGTGCGGTGTGGGGTAGGAGGTTCATATCAGTGAGTTTTCTCCTCAATTGAACTTTAACCATTAATTAATCTGTCTTTCTTATATTTTGAGATGCCATTAGTTGGAATTTAACTAGTTATATTACTAGCTTATATATAATGTTGTCGCCGTAATGATTTACAATGGAAGAGGTAGTAAAATGAACTTGTATGAAAAAAAAAATCAAGATCGTACTTCAAAATAGGAATCTAGTTGATTTATAATCCACCATTGAGCATCAATATCTGATGAGGTATTTGAAAAAATTATAAAAAGTTGATATTTCGAAAATACATTTGAGAGAATAGAAAATGGACCCGGGCAACCCAATAAGGAGGAGGAAAGTTTAATCCATTTACAAGCCCAAATGAGGCTAAAGTAAAACCAATTAGCAATAGATAGTATAAATAAATATCTATACTAATATATTAAAAGGCGTGTCTGACAACGTATACAAGCCACGTGGCACCACTCTTACTCCACTAGCATTGTTCAATGTGTACATATGTCATGTCAACTAACAAAAGTAAATTGGCTTGCAACAAGATTTGAACCCGTGACATCTTGCTATTATACATAGCACAATTATCATCTCAACCAACTTTTAATCATGCTTTAAATGCCCACATTATTATATTTGTACCTTTCAAATGTTGAGTTTTCTTTATTATATTTTAACGCGAACGGAAAAAAAATGCATATCAAGTTCGGAAAAAAAAAAACTAGTTATAGCTTATAAGGTGGTACTTTCTGTATTCTTTATTCAATGTGGAACAGCTCACATGTACACAATAATTATCTATATTAATTCATAATTAGTAATAAAGTTGTATCCCAAACATTTTTACCATGAATACTTGCTCGTTAAAGCTATTTTTAGAAATAATCATCATTTTGATTCTTTCCCTTGTTTTTTAGATTAAACTAGTATTTTGGTCCGGGCGATGCCCCGGGTTAGTTTAAAATTATCAAATATATTATTATTCATAATCTTCATAATTGATTTTATTAGTTTTTTTGTAATTTTTAGTCTGGTGCGAAATTGAAAAATAGACATTATGGCATGGTAAGTTGTTTTGAAAAAAAAACTTCTAAGGTATTGGGGATAAAAATAACAATTTCAATGGAATTGGAGCAAGAGAATGTTATCACCTTAATAAAAGTGTTAGAAATCAAAAAAATTGTATATGTCTTTATAGTTACATATAATTATAAGACTTTATTATGTTTTACTTTGAAACATTAAACATTGAAATTGTAGTGGATTGATGGTTAAACTCTCACATTTCATTTCAAAGGTCATGTGTTCGAAACCTAGTAGCTACATAATGTTAATATTTTTGTATTAGAAGTTTGAGAAGAGTGTCACGTAGCAGTATCATGTGGCACCGTTCCTTTGTATAGATAGATTGTAAGTAGAACTATTCAAATGCCTTATTCTTTGAGATACAATACAAACCTTACGTGTCCCTTAGGCCCTTACTACACTCTAGTCTACTAGTTAGGATTTAGGAGGTTCAAGTTCGGAATTATCTTTTGACAAGGCTTTTGACGAGGTCTTGTCGTCTTTAGTGCTGCCCACTACGAGGCCTGGTCATCTTTAGTGTTGCCCACTGCACTACCTTTTCTCTTGTAACAATCCTTAATTGAGCCCAAAAGCCATAGTATATAGAGTTTTGTTTTCCCACTAGTGCTAGTATATGTACAGTGTACTCATCAGTAGGCCTAAAATTTTCTGCGATGAGCTAACCTCGTATTAAGTTTCATGTACACAACTTTTCTACACCATTCGTCCTCTCTTCACCCAAAAAAATAAAATTCAAAGCTTTCCTCTGTGCTGCCCTCGCATAGCATCACTCACCCAAAGGCCCAACAAGCCCCAAACTCTCCCCCCTCTACAATATTGAAAATTTGCTTCCACCAAGATTTGAACCTTGATCTCCCATGTGGGAGATAGAAAGCCATATCATTGGACCCAAAGGTCCTTGGTTGTTGTATTCTTATATGAATGTGATTTTTCACATTGTATTCTTATACTTTTGAAGAATCCATCAGTATCCTTTGAATTTGCGAAATGATATCCTTGTTGACCTTGTAATGTAATGAAAGGCAAGAAATCTTCTTACTCATTGATGAAGTTAACTAGATGTTAGGCTTTAAAACCTTTTGCACTATATGCCTATACTTACTAATCAAACGCACCAAAAAGGCATAACAGATTGTACTTTAAAATCTAAACAATGTCGGGAGAACCACTATCCAGTAGAAGTCTCCATTAGTCCTTTTACGTATTGATAGACATTTTGTCCCTTATTAACGCACTCACCTTTTCTCTCGAACTTTTTTTTAAAGAATATAGCCATTGAGTTCATATAAATACGTTTTTATTAATGAAAATTAATTTCAATCTGTATTAATAAATTTAAAGAAGTAGAGTTTATTTGAGTCTAATAAAATTATGGTCAAGTCCATCGAGGGGATGCCAGTACATCTGATTGATGTACAAATTTTGCACATTCACGAGCCTTTTCGAAATCAAATGTCACCAATATCTAGTTGTGTAGGTTAAATATTCAGTCGTGAGTAAAAATAAAACACAATTAGATATTTCACTATTATAACTAAATAATACTCCCTCCGTCCCATAATATAGTGCTTGTTTCATTTTAGGTGGGTCAAACTTTAAAATCTTTGACCAGATAATCTCATTAATATATACAAGAAAACATACTTATGTGCGATCTTGTTAGATTTGCTTCAATATGTAGTTTCATAATATCAATTTTTTTTATATTTTTTATTAATAAGAAATTGAAGATATCGAAAGTCAAAGGTCCATCTTGGAGATTGTGTAAAAAAGAAACAAGCACTATATAATGGGACGGAGGGAGTAGCAATATATGATTCACAAATTATTATAATAGGCGGTCTAATTTTAACATAAAATTAGACAAACCCAAACGTGCATTCTCCTAAGAAGTCAATTCCATCTCACTCTACCCCAACACTATCCCTAGACATGTCATACTAACCTAGTCATCTTCTCTTCTTCCATTGTTTTCTTTAATTTTCGAACTACAACATACAATTTCAAAAAATAACCCGACAATCTTACCGAACGGATCAGACTAGTCACTAAATGGATTAAACTAGTCACTGAATGAGTTAAAGAATGTGATTACTGAGTAGATTAAACTAATCACGAAAGGGATAAATTGGTCCCTAAGGGCCTGTTGTCTTCGGCATAAAACAACTGAACATAACTGAACTGAACTGAATTGAACTGAACTGAATTGAACTAAATTGAATTGAACTGAACAGAACTGAATTGAACAGAACTGAATTGAACTGAACTGAACTGAATTGAACTGAACTGAAAATAAGCTGGGGAGAACAGGCCCTAAATACATTAAACTAGTCACTATATTAAGAAAGATGACATGTTCTCTTTTCAACATTGGGCTTGGGTCGTGCTTAATTTTAAATTAAAAGTAGGCGGTCTCGTACAAGACCAATTGTATCCGATTTACGAAAATACCACTTGATAATTGACATACTTCCTCCGTTCCAAATTAGTTGTGACACTTTTAAAATCACGGACTTCTAAGCAATTTTTGGAGAGGAGAGAGATAGAGAAAATGTAACATCTAATTTGAAATTTTCAAAAATACAAAGTATCACAATTAATGTGGAACAGAGGGAGTACAAACTTTACACATCGTGGAGATTAACGGGCAATTTTCCAAGTCAATATTTGCCTAAGTAAACCCTTGATAATACTAGCAGTTCCTTGTATCAGCAATTGCCAAAACCTTGGAAAACAACTCACAGTCCTTCCCCAAATTTAATCAACCAAAGAAAAAGCAGGGGCAACAATGGAGGTGGAGATCGACGAGAAAGAACTGAAAGCCGTCGGTGCAGAATCCTTGACAGATGGACGCCGAGGATTGCGTATTCGTGGTTGGGAGATCGAATCTTGCAAGCGTTCAATTCTCACCTCTCTTGAACTTCAACTGTACTTTCTCTCTCTTTAGTCTTCCATTTAATTCAACTATTTTGTTCTCTGATGATTTTTATTGTTCGGAATTTCGATTATCAAAAAGACGAATCGTTTTATTATTAGAAATTAAAAATTAGAAATAAATTCTTTTGTGTTATGTAGTTGAATAAATTTGACGACTGAATTGAAGTGAATTTTGGCCCTAGCAGTTGACTTACATTTTAGGTCTGCAATTGATCTATATTGCAATTGATCCTGATTATATTTCTGGACTATATCTTTCAGTGTACTTGCAGTAGTTCGGTGAACCAGTTTGTTTTGATGCTAATTTTTGGTGATTATTTTGAGTTTTTGCGACTTGGCATTTATGAGTGGAGCAAGTTTTAGGAGAGTGCGGCATATGTATGACATTTAGCCCTTATTGTGAGACGTAAGAGTAGGGATGTCAATGGGGCGAGTTTGGTGGATACCATCGGCGCATCCGCCTCACTTAGGCTTGCTGTTAAAACGTATCTTTTGTCTCTATGTATTCTTATGTTTTTGTATGACCTTCAAAAATTGACCACATAAATGTGCAAATTCAATTGTTCTAAAATATGGAACATGAAATAGATTCCTCAATTTGTAGGGTATGTTGCTGGACTATTACAAGAGGGGGCGAATTATAGTTGAAACTATACCTTTACTTAATATGGAGACTAAAAGCATGATTTGAAATGAAACAAAGATAAGAGAGATTTAAACGAGAAAAACCTTTTTATGCCCAATAGGAAGGAAATTCTCGATCATGTAGGATTTTGGCTCATCTCTTTTACTACAATAGACCAAACAACTCTATGACAAACCTATTACTAACTTGGCCATTTTTTGAGTTTCTTCATGAACTCGAGTTCCCTTTAAGCATTGTTTCTCACTAATCTGTACGGAGATCTTCTCTCTTGACTCATGCTTCACTTAAAGCCTTCACACATAGAAGAGCACTTTGGAGCCCTTACCCCAAAACTACACGAGTTTGCTGATCTTTAATCTAATGCTTCTTATAGGTGAATTGTCTTAATGAAGTGGAACCACAGAGTTATCTGATACAAGTACTTATCCACTAAAGTCAGATGCAGCCTAGTGGCTAGGAATCACACTGCTGGATAGTATTCCTCCTAACCTCTAGCCACTAAACGTTAATGATTGCTCCTAAATCATGGACATGCTATGCAACTAATGTGACAGTTAGAGGTGCTAATGAGCCAGGGTGGCTCGCAAACTGTTCGAGCTCGGCTCGGTCAAAGCTCGGTCAAAGCTCGGCTCGAGAGGGCTCGACTCAAGTTCGGGATCGGCTCGAGACCTTAACGAGCCGAGCCTGAGCTACCTTAAGCTCGGCTCGAAAGCTCGCGAACAGGCTCGATAATTTTTTTATTACTAAAAATATTTCATTAATGTTTAATATAAGATAAAAAATTATTTAATAATCATGGTTTGAGGGTCTTGAACAAA
Source organism: Beta corolliflora (assembly GCA_947648045.1). NCBI lineage: Eukaryota > Viridiplantae > Streptophyta > Magnoliopsida > Caryophyllales > Amaranthaceae > Beta > Beta corolliflora. The sequence goes on from CANSZD010000458.1 coordinate 157,131, forward strand.
CCATCTAATAAGAACATATTGAGTATAATGAGATATCAAACAATCATTTTATTACGCACATATCGATAATGAGAACCAAGTTAAGCTCAAAGTTTATATTGTTCATGTCAGCTATTAGAAAATGCTTTCATTATATTATTTTTTCATCACACACCATCTATTTTTTTGATATATGTAGCACTTTTACTTTATTAAAAAAAGGGGAAAATTTAACTTTAATACCTCAAACACATAATTTTGCCCATTAATTTCTTAATTACTTATTTATTAACTAAAAAAGTATAAGGAGTTGATAATTAGATAGTATACAAAGAGAATAACAAGTAGTTCAACATACTACATAATAATTTTTGTACTTGGTCAAATTTAGTGTATAAAAAGTGAATGTAGTCGAGTTATCGCATTTATTTGAGAGCAAATAAATTAATTGTTAGAAATGTATGATTGAAAAATCACTTGTTAAATACTTAGAGCACATAAAAAGAAATGAATATGTAGTCTTTAAGTTATTCTTAAAAAAATGGATAAAAATCAGAAAGAAGAAAAAGGAAAGAAATATTAGAAACGAAAATAGAAAAAGAAAAAAAAAAGAAAATAGAAAAAGAAAGACTAAAGCTGCATAAGAAATAGAAAAGGAAATAGCAAAGGTTCAACTTCATCGTAAAAGAAGAATATGTGGCAGATGCATTATGCATCCCACATCGGTCGCTCAACGTGAGGAAAATGCTTTCATGCTCTATAAAAGCAAATCCTTCCGCTAGTATTTTCTTAACGCATGCTAGCTATTTGCTTGGGCTTTGCTAACAACAACGTTTAGAAAATGGGCCCTTGAATTATCAAATATTTGGGCTCATGATACTAACCTTGGTTGAAAGTGGATTTCGAGCTTTTCGAGCCTGTCGAGCTCGAGCCGAGCTATAATTTTTGGGCTCGAGCTCGAGGCGAGCCTAATATTTTAGGCTCGACGAGCTTCGAGCTCGAGCCGAGCCTAATAAAATATGTTTTCGAGCCGAGCCGAGCCTAGTCAGGTTCGGTCTCGGTTCGGCTCGTTAACACCCCTAGTGACAGTTTACCAAATAAGAAACGCGTGATTTATTTTTTTACTCCACAAAGAATCCTAAGCTAACTAGATTCAAAACTTCATTCCAAATAAAACCCCAACAGGTTAAAGACTCCTAAAACAACTAACCTACCCAACATGGACGTTTTGCATACCTACCTGCTTAGTTCCATATTTTTAGGCTAAATGTATGCAAGACTTTATGCAGACCTTAACTAGAGGCACTAAACTTCTCAGTTCCGCTAAGGACTTGTTTTACTCAGAGTTCTACATATCGGACAGTTCCAGCTCCTTGCAAAGAAGTCTATTACAAACTCTTGTATTAAGCTTCTTCTTCTTCTTCTTCTTCTCCATTTCCACAAGCACATGAAAGAATATTTGCTACACCATCCATTGTTACCCAAACTTTGCATCTTGATTTTCCATTGATACGAAAGTCAAAGATTTGCATATATTTAGAAACGAAGAAAGTACATTCTTTTCGATTAATTTTAAGAGATATACCAAGGATTCATGTGTTTAAGAGGATGCATGCTGGACATGGGTATGGCGTGCTAAAGAGTGAGAGTAACATAGTACGTTATCTTAATAGTTCAGACTCTAGAGTGTTAGTGTCCTAACGTGTGCTATGTTTTTTGTCTATTGAACTTGATATTTGGCCTTCGTTTATTTTTTAACTATTGGTTTTAAGTAATAGTAGGTCATAATTACATTAGTTCTACCTGCCTTTTCTTTCCTTGCCTTCTTTTAACTTGCTTTACTACTTTTTTGTGTCTTTGCAGTTGGGAAGAAAAACTTCAAACATCTCACTTCCCTGAAATGATATTTGGAAACAGCTCTTTAATTCTTAAGCATCTAGCTAGTGGCACTAAGATTCATTTCAATGCATATGATGCTTTAATTGGCTGGAAGAAAGAAGCACTACCACCTGTCGAAGTTCCTGCTGCAGCAAAGTGGAAGTTCAGAAGGTTAGTTGAGTCATCAATTATGAGATCTCGAACTCCATCAATTGTGTTAAGGCTCATTTATAACATGCTTAGTATAACTATCATAGCACACCTCATCTGAAACATTTTTGTTATAGGTGGAAATTATCCACTTAATCCACTACAGGCACATTGCTATAGCTGGAGATTTTTAACATTCTGTGGCATGTGGTTGAAGATAAAGTCTGAGTAACATAGATATAGACATAGTGAAAAGGGCCAAATAGCTTGTGAACATTTTTCTCTCCATGCCTGTAAGCCTGTTCCCTCGAAGCTCACCTCCGCTTCTAGCCGTTTACTCAGAAAGAAAAAGAAAAAGGAAAAGGTGTTTTGTGAGTAACTGTTATGTAGTCTGATATTTATAAGTGTTGCATGTGCAGTTGGTCATGTCAACAAGTGATCTGGACAAGCTCAATAAACAAATGGTGTTATATGGTTTCTTGAGCAATTACAAAGCATTTGAAGTTAGTATGGTGCTGGCTAAAAGTGTGCTCTTGAATGTCTTATGAGTTATGAATCTATAGTGAATTGCATGTGGAAGTGGATTTGATTTATGCAGCCTGAACCTCTGGTCCTTTTTTGTTATAGCGCCTTTTCTTGTATAAAATACTTATTGATTGGCTTCTTGATGACCGTTGTTGAAGATAAAGTCTAATTTAGTTGCATGGAATTTCTCATATATTTGCAGTCAACCGTTTCAACAGGTGATATTAGACTATGATTACACATTCACTACTCCTTATTGTGGAAGTGAAGAGGTATACACAAATAGTGAAGAGGTGCGGTTTTTTGAACTTTCCTTCTCTTCACAGAAAGTATTATTTGCCCATAGATCTCATGCTTATCTACTCCATGTGTATTTATTATTATGTAATTATCCTGACAGAAATTCGGTTTCCCAAGAATTATAGAACTGGCTCTTGAATTTGCAACTGATCATAAATTTTGACTTGTTCAAATTACATGCTGATCAGGTTGGAAGGGACATTGCGGATGGTGGTCCTAGTCTTTGCTGGGAAGACTGTGAGGAGAAGATTGATATGGTTGCTCTCGCATCAAAAGAACCTATTCTATTCTATGATGAGGTTGTCAATTGATAAAACAATTGAACACTTTCCATTGATGTCCATCGAATATGTCCCATGCATCTTTAAGTCTTTTTGTACCTATCTCAGTTAGATCACTCCTCACAAATGGTGCAATAAATAGTCTATTTTGCTAACATTGCAGAAGGCCCTCATATTTTCATCTTCCATAACTGCTTCTTGTGACTAGAAATTACAGAAAACTATAACTATCACATTTTAAAGGCCTTATCATCTTTCTCATATATCTTGCCACAAGTTGTAATATGTATTTACCTCGACTTAGAGAATTAATTCTAGTTGAATTACACTTCCTGAATGGTGTACCAAATGTGTTGTTCTTACCTTCCCTTCTCACCTGTTTGGACTCCAAAAATTTTTACACTCCCTTCGAGACTCTAGATTGGCAATATATATTTTTGTTCACCGATCTCCAAGGCTTGTGTTGTAGTTTAATAAAGTTGGGAGTTCTTTCTTTGGGTCGGAGAGTAGGATGTGTTTTTTAAACACACACTATTCACTAAGTTTATTAGCTGTTTGCATCTTTGCATCAATATATTGATTCCATGGAATAGAGCTTCTACTTTTCAGTGTTTCTTGAATATCTAAACTTAGATTTATGTCTTGGATGCTGTAGCCCCTCTCTGCTGCTATGCGCTATATACTAGTTTCTTTTCTTTAATGCATCAGAGTGGATTGATCATTACCTGAGTTGTTTTTGTTCTTCAATGGGAACAGGTGATTTTATATGAAGATGAATTAGGTGACAATGGAGTGTCTCTGTTGACTGCCAAAGTGGTAAACTTTACTTTAATATTTTGATTAATGAAAAAGATTTGTGTGATTTTTGACCACATGGAGCACTGATTAGATACATATGATTCTGCAGAGAGTTATGCCCAGTGGTTGGTTTCTTCTCTTCAGATTTTGGGTGAGTAATGAACTTTAACCTTTCCTTTCTTTTTATTTATTCATTTCCTTCCTGTAAATCCATTTAATGGTACCTCTAATAATGCTCCTATCAAGGCCCGGTAGAGGTAGAGGGGAGATGTATGTTGCCTTCCCCATGCAACTGAGGTGAGACTGGATGGGCTAACAATTAACTGACTTGTTCAATAAGAAATTTCGATGAGTTTCTTTTCCTCGAACTATGTTTAGCTTATGAATCTAGAGGTGCTGCTTGAAATTTGTTTGTGTATAGAACACACTGGTCTACATTATTCTGTTCTTTTTTCAGCTTAGATACTCATCTAATCATGGTTTATTTTTGTATATAGCTAAGAGTTGACGGCGTGCTTATGAGACTACGCGACACTCGTCTACATTGTATTTTTGGAGAATCCTCATTTCCTGTTGTTCTTCGGGATAGCTGCTGGAGAGAGTGTAAATTTAGTGCCTTGGCTGCGGTAAGTATCTGTGCTTATCTGGGCTGTCTATTCTGTGCTGCCAATGCATATCTGCAACTGTTTTCTTCTCTAATTCGGCCATATGATCTCTGTTTTTTTTTAACTGGAATTTTGTTTTCCTCTCGTAATATCGCAGAAAGGGTATCCAGTTGATGCTGCTTCATATAACGATCCAAGCATCATTAGCGAGAGGCTCCCTGTCATCATGCATAAAACACAAAAGCTTAAATTGAGTACTAACATGTAAGGCTGTAACAGTTCTTTATCAGTGGTTATTGATAAAACTCGTATATTGAATCTGAAATGAAACTATATTGTTATCCTACACCCATTCCAGATAATTGATGTTATTCTAAACGGAATCCTTTCTTCGTGTATAAATGTCTATTTGCAATTTGCAATAGTATTAAGGGAGGCAAGAAAGTCGTCTACTTGGTACGAATAGCTATAATAAACCATGTGAAGGTATCAAAGGTGTCTCCAGTGGGCATTGGATATTAATGTATAACGAAACTACTAGAAGCCTTTGATAATGCTCAAGCAGAAGCTGACAATGCTATTACCCCCCTTGATAACGAGACATCATCCTAGGACTCGAGTTCTGGGCTTGATTCTCAACTTATAGGGAGGAGGGATAAGGAGAAATAGACCTGCCTTGAATGGAGCCCAACCTCCTATAAAAAAAATTGCTGTGGGGAAGTTTATTTTTTTCTTGAAACAAAGGCATTACGGAAGAGATGCCGGGTTGGGGGTCGCAGAAATGTCTTTATCTCGTGCCACGAAAGGGAATGAACTTTGTATCATTTCCAAGTTATGGGTAAATAGATACTTCCAATTACCAATTCACTCGGAAAGAAGAGAGCGAATCAGGAAAAAAAAACCATCTTTTCCCAGTACCAAATGCTCATTGGCAATTACTACCACTTCTACCCCAACCGAGATGCCAACGGAATGATCAGAGGGACTGAGGCTAGGGCCACTTTCTCCCCGTCTCAGGATGCCTCATACTGCTGCACCGATCACTCGGGAGCATTCGGAAATCCCTATTTATAATAGGCCAGTGCTGCAATTGCTATTGCGTTTGAGAGTGATAAATCTCTTTACCGGTTGGTCCCAGGCCTGACAAGCCTCCGGCTTTCAAAGCTCATGAATTTGGAGATCCCGATGGGCTATTTTTCCCTGTGGCTGCTGCTTTTTTAAGGGGAGCAGAGGAAGCTGGTAGTTTTGCTTCTGACCCATACATCAAGACAAAATAAGTCAGGTAATAATGTTTTAGCATTTTCCGTAAAGAAAATATGCAAAGATCCATCTAGGCCTTAGCTAGACAAACTAATTATGGGGTGAATATCAAAATCAAAGTGACCAAGGGACTCACATTCTACTGTCATAGCTAATTCTGATTTATGTAAGGCTGATAGCTGAATTTGTGAATTTGTGAGTTGTTTAACGCAAGCTACAATTGCAAATTCACTTATAAATTCTTCTCTTATGGAAGAGTTTTATATCTAGGTAAGATGCTTCATAAGATCTTAAGCAGACCAGTCCAGAATACATTGAACTCCTTGACATAATGCAAACATTGCAATAGATATTATTGGAATTCATGTATTCATCCGTTGGTTGAGAAGGATACTGTTAAGGGAATTTACTAAGGCTATCTAATGACTTTTTAGTGCCTGTTATGTCATTCCTTTCAATGTTAGATGATTGTCTATCTTTCCCTTATAGAAGGCTTTGTTTGAGCTAAATTGATTTCTTTTACTATGCCACTTGAGTGCTTGGCTGTGTTGAATGCATTTCCTGGTTTTTGATATTTGAATATGGAATTATCAAACTAGATGAAAACATAAAGTTCTTGCAGAAAGTTGTCCCTCCTTCCATCTTGCAGAGGTTGATGGCATTTAGCCTATGTTCTCTTCACCTGAAATAAGGGGATCTAGTCCGAATTTTTTCAAGATTTGGTCTAATCTAGTATCCTATATTGACTCAATTTTGACCATATCTTGACGCTAATTTATAGAAAATAACATCTTGATGTGGGATCTTGTTAGATTTGTCTTGACGTGCGTTTTTCAAATATATAATCTTTTTTATAATTTTTACTAATACAATATTAAAAATATTTCGTAGTAAGTAAACGTAAATGAGGTCCTGTTCTGAATTTTTCTGGTTTGGTCTAAATTTTATAGTCGTTTGCATTGTCAGTTGCAAATAAGTATTCCTTAATAAGTTAATATTCGCATGCCTGCCTTTTAAACTAATTGCTATAGTTCAGCATGTCTAAAGGCCTCTACCAAGCAAGATGTCAACGAAGAACTTTCACCAGTTTCCTTTAACACTGTGAGATCATTTGCACAATCTTCTATAACACGTGAAAATAAAGGAAGTGATGCAGTTGTCATTTTCTTTTTGATGTTAGAACTTTGAAAAAAATAAGACTTTTTATCTTCTATCCTCCCGCCCACTTTATGAGACTTATCTAGTGGCTTTTTTTTTGTGGCTGGCGTGATTATTTTTCTAACTCCATCCTCTAGTTTAGCTAGATGACTTATGATATGAATTGTGCTTGTGAGATTCTTCAACTGGTTAATATGCATCTATCTAATATAGTGTGTGGATAATTCATAATAGCAAAATGATGGTTTCATCTATCCAATGCTGTTAGGCAAGTGTTATTATATGGGTCGAAGTTAGTACGGTCCATGTTAGAAAGATGGGAGTAGCTGAGATGCATATGTTAATATGGATGTGGGAGAAGATCTTAAGAGATTGTACAATTTAGAATTAAGATATTTGGAGAAAAAAAAGGTTAGAGTTATGGATATTAGAATAAGTCAATAAGATAAGAGAAAACTAGTTACATCGGTTTGGGAACTTTAGATAAGGGTAGTGGAGGGTTGAGATAATTTAGATTCTAGAAGTTGAGGTAGGCCAAAGATGACTTGAATCAAAGGTGTAAAAAATGACATGAAGAAATTAGGTTTTGGAGGAAAAAGTAGCACTTGACATAAGGAAATGAAGGCAAATGTGGACGATCACGATCACTGGAGATAAAATCTTCACTCATGTAACTAATCCTATCTTTCTGGAATTTAAGGATTTGACATTGTTGTTGTTGATGTATACTACATCACAACCACAAAAATTCTGGAAGGATTCTGTGACAAAGAATCCATCACAAATGTTTATGACATTTCTTAATTCCTTTAACTAGTCAGAACGAACTAAAGGTTCTTTTTTTTCTGAAGGACATGGAGAAAGGTTCATAAAGAAAACTTATCAGCTCAGAAACTACCTAGGTTTCTCAAGTCTTCAGTACTTAGTTTAATTCTGTTTAGCTAAGAACAGAGGTGGTGTTTCTCTGCAGAAATAGCTATTACTGTGAACACTACGACTAATTTATCTCTTCCTAAGATATGTCCCATGTCATTTTGAAATTGACTAACAGACTATGAGCGTAATCATGTTAAGGAAGAAAAGTAGTGAACATAATTCAAAGGGAACTGGTTTTTTCATACCCATAAACTTCATATACAATAATTGCTGAGATGATTATATAAAGTACAGTACTTGAGCAAATTCAGAATTATTGGGCATCGAGTTGTCTACCTAATGGAAGCTTGTACAGTTAAAGTTTATGAACATTTAGAGGATAGGGCTCTTAGCCTCTTAGGATCACTCTGAATTTTGCTCCGGGGAGCGATCAAGCTGGACTTCGGAGTTGTAGAGGCTTGGTTCACTGAAAGGTCTTGTTCAGAAACCTGGTGAAGCAGGTTGCTCGGACGTCATTCAGAGCCGGAGACTCAAATCAAGGTTTGATTCCTCTGGTTGCTGTTCAACAGGTTGCAAATTTACGCGATAGCTTCCAGGCCACATCACATCTGTTGTGCTGTCCATTATTATTTGGTTCCAAGAAGTGGGAAATCCTATGTTTGAGCATTTTAATCTTCCAGCTAATGCATAGTCTTCTCTTTGTGCTTTGTGTACCAGTGAGTGGGGATGCACACCGAGTGATCGTGGCATTAGTGGGTTGATGGGCAATTCCATCATTGACATCATCCGTTTGGATTGAAATCTTCTCACTGCTCCTCGTTCTCTCTTGTGTGCATTCTGATGACCCCCTAGAGCCTGAGAACTGAAGAACTTCCTCATGCAGAAGTTGCATGAGAAAATTTTAGCAGGAATTGGTCTTGAAAAACTCAGTTCTTCAGTTATGCAGGACTGCTTTGCTTCTAAACCGAGTTTTAACCACCCCCGATTGCTGTCCTCCATGTCCGAATGTGTATGTTGTATGGCTTGATCTTGGTTGGATGTTATGTTAGTCGTTACTTCACTCTGAACTACCATCTTTTTCCCGTACACCTCGAGATCTGAAACTCTCGAAACCGTGGTTGTGCTCTTAAGTTCAGTAGAGTGATATGCTATGTAGGAGATGGAGAAGATGACAACAAGAGAAGTGGGATCATAAGAGAGAGAAAGTGAGTTGGGAGGAACCACAATAAGGATGGTGAGATGGGAGATTAGAAATATTATCTGATGTTTCAGCAGTGGCCCCATTTAGGCAATTAGTGTGATGCTTTGGTAGGACATGAGACAATCTCATGTCAGTCATACAGTTGCCTATGTCCAGCTTAGGATTCCCACCTTGAGTTTTCTTTGCTTTTGCTTTCTACTCATCAAATCATACCAACTTTATGTGGCATTTTACTCTTTGGGGATAGCCAAAGGATCATTAGTTGACTATCTTACAAGCTACTTTATCAACTAACAACATCATGTTCTTACCATCGAACTGAAGTGCCTGCTGTGGGTACTTCCCTATACATTCCACTACGTTAATGCTCAACTTACGTAGTTACGTAGTATCATAGATCTTTTGTTGAACTGTCATAGATTTCTTGTATTTTCACATGCTTTGGTACTTGGAAGTTATACTGTGGGTATCAGCGCAGATATTTTTTGTTACATGGTAGTTTTCATGAATAATCAAATTTCCCGTTTTCGGTATCCAAAAAGTTTTATTTTGGTCAACCGTCTGTCCGTCTCAACTCATTTAAGTGACCAACCTTTAATGTTAGAAAAGGCTATTACAGAGCATGCTTTCCACAAAACATGAAATTACATAATAAATCCCTTTCTTTGTTTGGTGAAAGAGTAAGTCTAGTAATAGTTGAACGGTTAGTATCTGGTTCCCTCCGCTCCTGCGAACCGATGAAGTTGCGTAATTAGTTATATAAGGCTCAGTAGATATTCAATTAATAATTCCACAGAGAAAGTAGCAAAGTATGGGGTGTATTATTACCTCTTCCAAGAGCCTTGTTTATGATGGACATAACATTAGCATTGTGGATTATTCTTTTGGCTCCTTAGCAGGATATCCTGGTAACTAGAATCAAAATAGGTTTTCATGTGCTGATGATATGAGGTATCATGTCATATCCAATGAGATGGAAACCACCCAAAAAGAAAGTTGCGCATTTTGTAGATTATTTGCTGGTAATTGGCTTAAATAAAAGACATCTAATTGGATTAAAGTTGGGTGATTGATACTAATAGTGAAACTTATTCTGATGTGTTTTTTTTTTTGGAAAAAGTCGGTCCCTCCTGATATTTATTTATTGAGAGAAGTTAAAAAGTTGATCTGGGTGGTATTTAACTATTTCTGGTATTGTCCTTTTCCAATAACAAGTCTACCATTGTGATGTGGTATGTAGGTCTTTTTTTGGGAAGATCCTATCTGAACGTTAGTGGCCACTTGCATTTAAAAGCATTAAGAACCGCTTATTTTTGTACTATTTTCTCTTAAAATCATTGTTCGTTTCTCCATCTTTTCCTACAAGTCTGACCTAATGAGGAATAGACTGATCATGCGTATCCAAATTCCAAACTAATACTCTCAAGTTAAAATTGACAAAACTTTATAAGAAATTAAGGCGTTCTTTTTGAATTTGAATTGAATCGAACACGAAACTAAACTGCAGCCAAAATGCGAGTAATTGAGCGAACTAAACCAAGCGAAGCGGGCGGGCGAAAATAAGTCCAAAAGAACAGGGCCTAATTGATAATAAATATGTCTATGTCTCAACTTAAAATCAAATCAAATGATCCACGCGACATGAATATGTTTTGACTTAGTTAATTGAAATAAGAGTATGAATATGTTTTACCTAAAGTCTCATCTTGGATTGGCGTGTTCTATCAAACTTATTTTGACTTAGTCAAACTTATCTCAACTTATTTGACCATTTCTTAACTTATTCCAACTTATATTTATAGCTTATTAAAACATATCGACATTAAACTTATTGAAATCCACTATCAACATAAGATAGGTTAAACGATCATGGCGCATTCTTTTGACTTATTTTCACCCAGGTTCGGTTCAGTTCGATTCTTTCTGCATTTCGGTTCGGTTTAGTTCGGGTTCGGTCAAGAAAAGAACGGCACTATAGTTTGTCAGAGACTGAAAATTTCATAACTATGCAGTGAAGGAAGAAAAAAGGGAGGTTCCATTAGCTTGGGCAATTTTGATTTTTAATTTTTGATATGTTGATTATTGTATTTCAGGAGTACTTGTGCAAAGCTGGCTTAGTGAAAGTGGTCTATTTTTGATTGAAATGGGCAGCAGACATGAATGGGATACCCCTAATGGCCAACAAACAAAATTGGTACCAAATGCCAATAAGGTTAATCAGTTGCCGCCACTGAGGATTCTTGATGTTGGTATTTGGTAAAATGCGATAAATAAGAGAAGGCCTAAATGGGCAAATAATCGAATTTGGCAAAAGTATAGTCCGTAAAAGAGAACAATCTTTGCGGATGGTAAATTTGCTACTACATTCTTTTCAGTTGTAAGGTCACGGGACACCACTCCGCTACTAACATATGACAACTATATGTTGCGATAGTGAAAAACTGCATAATATTAATATGTGGATATATACTTTCAATTGAGAGCGGAAGTTTCAAAAAAATGATCTTATAGGCAAAAGAATACAGGATTAGAAGTGTAGTAGAGCCAATAAGTTTATGAGATGAAAACAAGTATATGGGAGTTATTGGGATGAAGAGAACAAAAAAGAGGAATCTTGGTACATGTTAGTATATAGTTATATATGGGTTATGGTTATAGAAATATAACAAGGATAAAAGAACAATCCTTTATGGAGAACGTAGTAAGTAAAAAAAACGGAGGGTTTGTTAAATTTTGAATAGCTTTTTTAGGTCGTTAAAAGACATTCGAAACAAGTTAGATACAAGATGTTTTGGAGAAGTTCATTTGTGTTTGATGGATGAGGAGGTTTGTTTTATGATTTCTGATGGAGTCTTTTGGCTACACCAAATTTAGTAGGTTATTTAGAATTCCAAAGGTATCAGACAAAGACAATCGAAGGTAAATCATACTTTGGTAAACAAAGATAAATCCATTGAAGATTAAACGGCATGGAAAGTTCCCTCACAGGGGTTCATATAAATACAATTTTTAACAAACACCCAGGTGTATCGTGAGCCTGGTATATACAAATCTATTTTTTTCGCTCATTACTCATTTGAATTCCTCCAAATGAGCAAAATTCACACAACATATAGAGCTCCAAATAAGCAAAAATTACTTCAATGGTTTTAGATATATCCAGTGGAAAAATTGCAATTGCTTATGGTATTTGAGATTGGTTGAAAGTTAGTTAGGACGTTCAACAAACTTATTATTGTTGCTAATTACTTCCTTCGTCTAGAAATGGTTGCACCATTTCATGTTTTCACGCTTGACAATATGTTTCAAACATTAATATCTCTAATTATCAATAAGTAAAAATTATAAGAAGTTGATATATATATATATATATATATATATATATATATATATATATACACACACACACACACACACACACACACACACACACACACACACACATTAGGACAAATCAAACAATATCCCATATAACTATGTTTTTCCTAAGATATAAATCACCAAAGATAATCAAAGTGTAAGATGTGCATAGTGAACATTATGCAAATTGTGCAACTATTTCTAAACGCACAAAGTATTTAGGAAAGAAATACGGGGCTAATGTCGAGGGAGATGAATTTATGTATTGTTAAGACAATTGAAAAGGAGTAGATTGACCCTTGGCAAAATAAAACAAATTACATACGACTTTTTATTGGATCTTCAAAACTTTAACATAAACTACATTTCCCTACTATCATCCATGAAGATAATTTGTTAGTTTGACCTCACATTAGGTCTAACCTAGATTTTCTTTCCAAATGTTATCTTTCCTCCGTCCCTTAATGGACTTCCCATTTCTAATTTGGATACTATTCATAAGTAAAGAAAATCCTCAAAAGAAATATCCAATATATAAATATAGTCATATTGTATGTATTAGGAAAATCAAACTTTTAAAACTTTTACTAATATATAATCAAAGATATTAACAATACAAAACGTGCATTGGCAAACATGCATTGGAAAAATGGAATATCTATTGGGGAACCTAAGAAGTACATATTTATATACACTATCCACTCCATAAACATTTCCTTAATTTTTACTTAAATCCGTACTATAAACTTCTTTATAAATTAAAATAATAAAAAAAACAGGAGGAAAAATTGATTTAATAAGAAACCCATCTTTCCCTCCTAATAATTATTAAAATACATAGTCTATAATATTATATGAATTATAAACTTTAACATTCCCTCTGTTTTCTTTTTAGTGTACTTACTTCACTTTGGGAGAGAATCAAAGAACCAAAGATAAAGTACAAAAGTGGGTTTAAGTATTAAAAAGTGGAAGACATGGGTGGAGAAAGTAGATGGGAAATGTTCTAAAAAATAGAAAAAAAGCAACAATGTGTAGATTAAAAAAACATACCAAAAAGAAAAATGTATAAAGTAAAAATAAACAGAGGGGATATTAAATTTAAAACGGGCCCTATTATTTGGGACGAAAATAATAAAATGTACTTTCTCCAACCCCCTAATCCAACAGAAGTAGACAAGTCCTTAGCTAAAGTATATCATTCATAATTCACTTGGTACCAGGAGAACTCGCTCTCTCTTTCTCTCATAAATTAGCATCTTTTTCACATGATGAAATGATGCCAAGATATACCGTAAAAGAGGAATGTGTGTTGTTACTTGTTTCCACATGAGGAAGTGTTTTATCCCGTGACGACTGGTCCCTCTAATAATAGTGGCTGACTCTGCGATCAGTTCTGCTCACAAAGGCCTTAGATAAGATTGAATATTAGATATGAGAGTATGGGATAGCGATGTAAATGCAACAGATGTGAATTGTACTTAGTAATGTCGACACCAAACTCTACTTGCAATTGCAGCATACCTATGATCTAACCAAAAATCTACTTTTGAATTAAGGAGAATACATACTACATTGCATCACCTTCCACAAGAGAAAGAAAAGGCGATCGAGACAACCCCTTCCCCTAATCCATGTTGCATAGCCGGCGCTCCTAGCTAGAGCCTAGAGGACGGGAATCTAAACATTGGAAGTTACTCCAAGTCGTACTGTCAAAGTGAAACAATGCTAATAAACGGATATTGATAGTAGCATCTTACACACACAACCTACATAAGCAGTATGGATGCTCTCTCAACATGCAACCCATTTGGTATGTCAAATTCTCATTTTGCCAAGTCACCAACTTCAACGAGTTTCTTACCGATCGTACAACAGTATCTGGTGCCTACCCGCTCTTTGCCTCCTTTCCACACTATCATCCCAGGACAAAACTCTCACAAAATTGCTTTTCCGGCTAATTTGAGGTTAGACCCTTGTATAAGTGTGTCAAAATTTTACCTAATGTTGACTACTCGTTACAAATAAACGAGTATCAATAGGATGAGGTCAGTTACATGAGTCAAGAAACTTAAATTGAAGAACTCACCAACCATCCTAAAACGCGGAAATTTCGCACCATGAATATGTATCCCAACACATAATACGGGTGCATCTGATTTCATAGCATGAAGATCACTTAGAAAACATGGTCAATGAAAAGGTGTCCCAGAAATCTTTGAAGAGGATTTTCTTGCACTAGCACAAAGGATAAGCACTGCAAGTAGTTCTGAATGTTACTGACTGTCGACTAAGTACTTTGGCTTACAACTAATTGGCCAATGTGATTTTTCTACATCGAATCAATCTGTTCAACAAATTTGCTAAGGCCCTACCTTAGCAACTACAACCATTATGCACTTTGTCCTTTGCATAAAACAAAAAAAGATTTCAGTCCAAAAAATCCTAATTCAATAAAATCTGAACATAATCAAATTTTCACAACAAATCAAGGTCACTAAAATCCACTTGTGCTCCCCACAATTCTAAACCTACCAGCTAGATACACACACAAGTAATTAGCGAATGTAGGACATGTACATAAACCAATCACATGCACATACAGTATCTACCAATATGAAACCAGGAATTTTGCAAACTTCATTTATTGCATTAGATTACAGATGGGAATTACTCCTTCCCCTTACATTTACGGCCCGTTTGGTGGCAATAAATGGTGGGAATGGTAATGCATTATAGTGTAAATTTGTACTAGAAATCCAATTACTTCATCCCAAGATATCCATTTTCTTCCTAAAATCTCATTACTATCCATTACCACTTGGGAAGGTGGTATTGTGTGGTACATGTAATGGAGATTTATAAAGGGAAACTAATGTTTTGTGATAAAGTTTAAATTCTAGTGGTCGTTGACGTAGAAAACTTCTTTTACAAATTGACTAAAAACTTCATAACCATTACCACTATTTATGACCACCAACCAAACGGGGTGTTAGGAGTTGTTGGATACGACTTGCACAAACAGTTACTTCTCTTCTTCTATATGGTCACGACATGATTTTGTTTCGTTGTGTGTGCAATTGTCTGTTATTTTTCTTCTGCTATAGTGACGACATTATTTTTTCCGTTTTTGTCCATACTATTCTCAGGGCCAGAATAGTCGGCATCAATGGTAATAGTTTGTGTCGTGTAATTTTGCAAGAAAAACCTCATGCTATATATAGTCCATGGTAACACAATTCTCTATTGTCCATGGTTACACAATTCCATCATCAATTATGTATTTCATAAACTTCTGTTCCCGCTTAATACAATGTGGACTTGTGGAGTGATTGGTAGAAATTCAAAATTAACACACATTTTTAGTAGAGTTGCATTACCATAGACATTGACTTGAGATTTTTCTTACAAAATTACACCCATAACCATTACTATGATTGTCATTTATACCATTCACCAAACGGGGTGCCAATACTCTGCACTCAACAGAATTCACTTGAAATGGCTAGTTTTTTCTTATTGCATCACAACAGGTCACATATGATCAATGTCTTATTACTCCATGATTCTAGAACTTCCCAACATCTTCAGCATAAATATTCTACAGAGAAATACAGGAAGTAGTCAATCATTACACGGATCTTGCTAGTTACCACTCTCAATCTATAGTGTGCACTGTGCAGCACATAATAAGATAGCCAGGTATTCAAAAAAAAAATGATGACATAAGATTAACTAATCAGATTAGAGCAACTTCAGACATGTTCTGTCTTAAGCAGTAATCAAGATGTAGACTATATTTTACCATAAACAGGTCGAAGTCATCCAGTGTCATCTAGATAAGAATATACCGCCACAAGACTAAAACTTCTCCCTTCTCTCCCTTCTTTCCCTTTCTCTCCTAAACCCTAGCCCCGATTTTATCGGTGGATAACCTTAATTTTAATTTTTCATTTGTTGTTTAGGCTTTGTTTATGTTCTTTCTTGTTTGAATAATCTTCTCCTTTAAAAGACAGGATCGTTTTCGCTTGAAAGAAAGGGTTTATTCGACTTCTCTTTGGGAGGAGACTTTTAGTTTCTTTCCTTTGTTTTAGATGAATTACCATAATTTTGGATCATTGATGAAGAATTATGCGGTGTCGAAGCAGATTTCATATCTACAATTACAATCAATGGTATCAGATTTAATTCTATTTCAAAACTACAGCATATCAAAAGACCCCCTCGTTGAAGCCCCTCGTTGAAGGTTGTATCAAACAGCGATGTGGAAGAGGGTATGCGGAGTTGTTAGATCTACTACACAACGATCGTGGTTTTGCCAATTTTGAATTTTATTTGTTCAAAATTGTTATGCATTTGTTATTTCGATTTATTGTAGATGTCGTATGTTTCTTTTTATTAATGAATTAATTTTACTTTCAAAAAAAATCTAGATAAGAATATAAGATCCTTTTGAAGTGGATAAATACTTATATACTGTCAGAAAAAGGCCAGCGGGAGTGTGACACTGAAAAACCCAATAGTTTATAGCTACAGGAAAAGAAAATGAAAACAGTATAATCTAATATAGATCAGAAAAATCTAAGGTATATCAAAAAAATCTTGACAGCTGAAGGGTCCTACAATTAGAAAAACATAACCTCAACAAGTTGATTTTTCAATTGATATCAAATGAGTGCAATAAAATGAATTTATTTTCCTATCTTAAAGGTACCAGGGTAGATGTTGCATACAGTAGACCCAGTTGTAAAAGAGGGAACTATTAGCATCAAATGTGCTGATCCATATCTTAATTTAGTACCTGCAATTGAGCAGCCACATCAGAAACATATTATACATTGGTCACCATAAACCCCAGAAAGAGTGCACTAATCAGAGTCTATCTTCTACACCTCAAACTAACTACAACATAAAAAATCTTTAAAAGTACCACTCAAGTCAAAACTAGCAACCTTTTTTTTCGGTTGAGACAATTTGAAGTTGTGAACAGGAGTGATAGAGCCAAAACATCATGCCGTCAACCTATCATAAATTATTATCTAGACACCCAAGCGCAGCTTGAAACATATAAGTTGCCTCCGGCTAACACTACTGTGGAACTGCCTGAACCAAATTACTTGAACCCTTGACTTCAAGTTCGACCCTAAAAAAGGACTATCATATGCCTTGCCAGATACCCCACCAGATTGGCAGAGCAACATTCCTCCACAATAAGTGACTCAATTTTTCTTTCCCTTTTTATCCCCATGCTACATCAACAGCTTTGGCTGAATCAGGTTGAATAAGAGTCATCCTAAACAAAGCTAAGGACGAGTGTCAAAGAACACTTTTAAATTTCTTTATGTTATGCTTAGACAGAAAATATTGCCAATGGAAGATGAATTTCTATGAAAAGCCATTTTCCAGAGAAAGCACAATTGTACATTAGTTATCTTTCTTTTGGTTTCTTATGAGAATGTTTTTTTTAAAAAAAAAAATGGAAAATTGAAAATGGAGGAGAGATGATTGATGGGAAATGTGAAAGAGAAAGGTAAGAAATAGGGAGGAAAATATCGCATTTCTTCATTTAGAAAGGAGTTTCCATCCTTGGAGAACTATTATCCATCCTCGGGGAAAATCCAAATATTTCCCCCCTTTGCAAACCAAAGAAAGGAAAATGGAAAGCTACTACTCTTATAAAATTATTTCCTCCTAACCAAACACCCCTCCTGATGCTAGTTTTCATAAAAATACAGACTGAATACTTCTTTACGTATCCCATGGTGCAGAAGAGAATGTTGAAATTCAGGATAATGGTGCCATGTCATATTGGCATGCCATGAGCTTGATCACCAATTCACAAGGTTCTAGCCTGTTGCATGATGAAGACGTTGTGAGCAGCTTGTTTTACTAGACCCTTGAGTAAAAATACATCAACTGACATGCTGCTTGACCAAATGAATAGGCGAAGAAGCATACAGCACAAATTATGTCTTTAATTTAGTCCTTGATATACAAACAACAGTAGCGAACCCCACCAAAAATAAGAGGCTTCACAATAAAGAAACAACCAAATTACGTGTCACAAAGGATGTAACCTGAGCACTTATGCAACCAAAAGAACACTGCGCCTTCACTAACCACCCATCCATAAGCCACATATATTCATAATAAATCACATATCCCTCAACTAAATTTGCCAAACTAGATAAAGTGTGAAGCTGCAGGCTTGCAGCCAGTACTAAACTTGAATCAATCATTCAGGTTTAATATGTAGGTCACACAGAGATTCAGTTTAATTAATCATATTCCCAAGTAAAGATTGACCTGGATCTAGTTAAGCCAATTACTGACTAAACATCAAGAAGAGAAGATCTCTAAGTCTTATCATTAAAAGCCAACTCAGACATCAGTTGCAATGGATGCTGAATCAGACTGTCAGAAAGCAAAAACTCAGAGCTGTGATAAAAAGGTATGAAACTAAGGACAAACAAAAAGAAATTCCAGATAACTTAATGACTCCAGCACAAACCCATGCTGTACACACAAAGAAACATAAAAAATTCCTCTCTTATTTATAGCCTCATTACTGTTTCATAATTCAAAAAACTCCCTCTGTTTCTTAATATTTGCAACATTTTCTGCCTACATGTTATCCAATGCACTCCTTTGTTCCTTAATGTCTTTAATTATGTATAAGTAAAAATTATAAAAAGTTGATATAATGAAAGCATGCATTAAGACGAATCAAATAAGATCACACTTGACTATATTTTTTTTCTTATACATTTGTGAGAGAATATGGGATAAGATTGGTACATGAATAGTGGTTACTATGCAAATGTTGCAAGTATTAAGAAAAACGGAGGAAGTGCAATTCAAAACTATATGCAAGTTCCAATAAAATTTTGTACCTGTAGTCCAGCTTATGAAAAAACCCCTGGCATATAACAATAAATGACAGCGCAAGTGTCCTATTGTATTGCCCAGAGAGCTTTCAAACCAGGATTTGAAGCCAGACTTTCTAGGCAAAGTGGCAAACCATTGGGGATAAGATAGACAAATTCTTTATAAAAGAAAAATGTAGTAAAGGATAATTATACTAGAAAATTTCAGGGAACCTCAAATTTCAAGTAATTACCAAGATGTGGTGTGATGTTTCAGCACTAGAAGTCTAAATTTTAATGATTGGAGGTATTGAATAATAAATACATTTGTTACACCACCAAGAAGACTTAAGGAAGAAGAAAGGAAACATATCCTAAATTATATCTTCTTTTCTAACTCACACATTCCTCTTCTTCCTCAAATACTCTTCTACCTCATCATAATTGGTATTCCCCCAACCTCCAACTTTCTCATCTCCTCGGATGCCAAAATCTTCACGTTCTTCCTCATTCCTATCAATATCTACGAAGACAACCTCAACACCTATATTAGCTTCAGTCCTCGTATAAATCCTTGACACCACCTTCAATTCCTCTCTTCTCTTCCACCTCCCAATCAACATCAACCATCGTCGAATTTTTCATCCATCCTCTTGCTCCCTCATTGTATTAACTACCCGCATATATTTTCCTACTCTCAATTCAATTGTGAAAATTCTAAGACTATGACCTTAGTCTAACACCCCCGGGGGGGACCACTAAAGAAAATAAGGTTTCTTCACTTTCCCCATCTCTTTGTGAAGCCATAGTTGCTAACTATTCATTCACAATAACCCATTTCTTGCCAGTTAGGGGTGATAATGAGCCTGACAAGCTCGCGAACAGTTCGGGCTCGACTCGGTCAAAGCTCGGCTCGTTGTGGCTCGGCTCGAATTCGGGCTCGGCTCGAGACTTAAACGAGACGAGCTGAGCTAAGCAAAGCTCGGCTCGAAAAGCTCGTGAACAGCTCGATTAATATTTTATACTAATAAAAATATTTTATATTAAAAAAATATTTTATATTAAAAAATTATTTATATATTAAAAATTATATTAAGTATTTCTTTAAAAATATTAACTCAACTAAGGTATGTACAGATTTTTCGCAAAATAAATTTCCCAAACGAGCTCGAGCCCATAATCGAACCCGAGTTCGAACCGAGCACAGAAACGAGCTCGAGCCTAGCCGAGCTCACGAGCCGAGCCGAGCCCATGAAAAGTTAAACGAGCTCGAGCCGAGCTCGGCTCCCCCAAGCTCGTCGAGCTCACGAGCCGAGCCAAGCCCATGAAAAGTTAAACGAGCTCGAGCCGAGCCCAGTGCTATGCGGGCTCAGATCGTTCGATAAGCACCCCTAACTGCAGTGGTAGAACTATAGTAGTGGTGGTGAATTAGAACCCCCAGACACAAAGCTAAAGATATATCTTAATTCCACAAGGTTCAGCAAATGTGGACTCAAATTCACGGGCATTAGTTATAATAATATTATAATCGAAGAGCATATAGCTATTGCGTGAGTTATAAAAAATACTAACATAAATTGTCTCATAACTCAGAAGGATCAATTCATTCTTTTACATATATGAAAATGCCACGAAAATAGCATTTTTTATTGTTAAGGTATGATGATTAGACAATGAATAGCCTTGAAATTTAAGTTCCAATAATTAGTAGTTAGGCGTTATCACATTGCCTATTAATACACCTCTCTCATTATGTCAAAGAACTTCCCTGTTAATATAGGGTAATGTTGGACTGGTGGTTACCAAGGTAAGTCAACTGTGAAGTTAAAGCCAAGAGCCCAAGACAAAAAGGTTATGGGCCAAGCTAAGTCAGGTATGTCTGCTCTACCACTAGCTTGGTTCAGCTTGATCTTTTAAGCCACTGCTTAAAAAGAAATGTCCACAATTAATAAGAGGGAAATGTCTAGTTTTTATATAATAAAAAACAACTCTATGTTGATAAAACAAAAATGCAACTGAGTCACCATACTTTCTATTGGACATATAGATGTGAGTATGTGACTTTAAGTTTCAAACAAAAACAAGTTCAGCACCCTCAATGAGCTAATAAATGTAACTAGGTCTAAGTAGCATGTTCGAGAGAATCTATAAGCACCTACAATGCATGCCAAAAGTTAATCCAAGGGAACTAAGGAATTGACTTGCTATACATGGTCATAATATTCTCAAACACCTCCTTGCTATGACTCTTCATAAGTCTTCACACACCTCCTTCGCATACTCTAGTTGCCAATTTGGATATTCATCCACCACATGTCAATCCACTAATTCACGAGGCTATTAAGGGAAGAAAAATTGACATCACTCTGACATGAGATGAAGCGAAATGGTAGAAGAGATGAAAGTACAGGCATTGCAGATTTCAACAAGAAAATTTAACTAAATTGCCTTATGATCAGAAGTTCCATATAACAGCATTATCAATTCAAGGATGAAATACTCATAATAACTAATTGGAAGCAATTAGAGTTGTTCAAGAATAAAAAAGAGCTTGCACAATCATTCTTAATAGTGGGTACTTATCCAAAGCCACGGTAAAGCACACATTTGAAAAAAGAAAACATGGTTAACATCAATTTGTGTAAGATGACCAACAAAATAAAGTTAACAGAATATAATAGGTCTCACTATTTACAAGGTCTGGGAATAAATGTGGTCTTGCATTAACCTTCAAGACGATCAGAGAAGGTATTCGTGAATTGATACAAACATGCGCAAAACAGCGCACATCAAATTTTTAATTGTTTGTTTTCATAGCATATCACCAATCTCAGATAGCCCATAATTCAATTAGTTGTTTCCCTCTATATTCTTTATTCTTTGGTTAGTGTCAAATTTGATAACAAATAGAAATATCACCCAAAACGACCAAGGAAACAATTGTAAACAGACCAGGTGAAATGCATAGGAGTAAGATAGAAGGGAGGTGGTAACCTAAAGACGCAGTGCCATTGTCCCTTTGATGATTGAAAACTTCCAAGCAACATCACCCATCCTCTCCATTCATCCCTATAAATTCCAATCCCAACTTTCTCAGCCAACAAACTCAGTGCATAAAGAAAAGGTTAAACAGAAAAAAAAATCGAGGGAAAAAACTTAACCATCTAAATCCTTGATATCTACATTGATCAAAAAAGCAGATGCTAACATAATATTGATCAATTAACAAACAAAAACACATGAACCGTTGTGAAATTGAGTAGCTTAAAGCAATAAAACATTCACAACAATCATCAAAAATGTAGAAACATGTCCTGGAAATGGACTCACAAAATAAATACTAGCGATCCTGACAAGTACGACAGAAGGTACCATAGAAGATCTCGGAAGGCGCTGTAAGGCGTGCAGTCAATCGAGGCGTAGTTGCAGCAATATTGAAAGGTAGAAATGACTGTGTGCATCCTAATTCTCCAAAGTTCCTACACACATTACAATATTACATTTCAATCAGACCACACAAAATTGAACACAAAATGATCTCCAAATTTCAGCAGTAATAAGACATCATCATTCAAAGAACACAAAAATTCTCCGAATCGGAGTCGATTGCAAATAGTTCTTAGAGTATAAGATTACAAATCAATCAGAAATGCAGGAGCTCAATAAACTAGACCTAAATTGATTATTAAAAACTGTATAGAAGTATAAATCAACCAGCAAAACAAGAAAATTTGACAAATATTCAAATGTAGAACTACTGACAATACTAATACTATGTAACAAGTAAAATGAATTGAAAAGTAGAATTATGACCTAGAAGGAGTGAAGGAGAGGCGGCGAGGGCGGAGGCGAGGGGAGGAGATGGGAGGAGATCGGAGGAGAGTATGTGCGCGGGTTGAAGAGTTTCTGGCGGAGGACATGAGTGAGAGTGACCTTGAGAGTGAACTAAATCGTGCAGCCATTGTTGTTGTTTGTTGCTTGTTGCTTGTTGCTTGTTGCTCAATTCATAGAACAAGGGGCTTTGTAAGGGTTTTGGTTTTGGACTTTTGGTTAGGACTTTAGAGAACTACTGAACTAGGATAGGGTTGCAAATTAAGTTCAGTTTTACATAGGTTAGGATTGGAATTGGATCCATAATCAAACTTTAAAATATTATTTTTGAAGGAATGAACTTTAAAATTTTGGATTAGGGTTATGGATAATTGGAATAATTTCCCAAGAAAATGCTTAAAAAAGAAAAAATAAATCAATTTGCACCATTTTGAAACTTATTTCCCTAGGTGTCGTCCACGGAATGTTCTTTTTTTTTTTTCGTTCGGGGTATAATTGTTGATAGAATTAGCGGTTACATAGGAAAGATTGCTTGAAGTTGAGACTTTTATTAACAAAACAGCTAGCCAAAGTAGCGATTGTACTTTAACCATAGCCGCCAATTAGATTACTGATTTTACCCTTAAACTAGTCATGACTCATGACTATATTTATGTTTTGTAAACAAAAATAATTAATTTGGTAATAGCTAGCAATTTGGGTGAGGGGTGTAAGTTTATAATGAAACTAGTCTTATATGCACGCGATGCGTGCATTAATTTCAAAACTTGTTATTCTATTATATACTCCATCTGTACTATAGTTATGATTACACTTAAAATGTGAAAGATTGATAGTTAGATGAATTTAGATATATTAATTCGCTAATGTAAAAAATTAACAAAGGTTGTGAGTGATTTTTAATATTATTTTTTTGTGAATGAATTTTGAACAAAGAATAGACTTTATGAGTTGGTTTGACTGAATTAAAGAGTATTAAAGGTAGTGAGTGTTTCAAATTTTGCAGGTGGACATCATGTATACCATCTTCTCTTATAAAAAAAAGGTCAAGATATTTTGTCCATTTAATTTTTGATTGAAATATTTGATTCATATACTATTTTCATCTTGTTTAAAATGGTTGTTGAAATGAGAAAGGGTTTTTAAATTGTTCTCTTTTGTAATTTTTTTTGTTCCATTAAATCATTAAGGGTAATTTAGTATTTTAGAGGGGGGACACCATCTTCCTCCCCTTCCTTTTATATAATAGATCAATGTAATTACTTGTATTTTTCCTTTGAAATCAAAGGAGAATTGCAAAAAAATTGGGCTCAGCAAGATTCAAATACGTGTGGGCTTTCAGTTGAGATGAGCTTGGTGCATGTGTTATACATCTACTTTTGCTTTTAATTTACGCTTTGTATCTTTATTTAATTAGCAATTTATGCTAAGTGCATAAATTGGGAATTATTCATTCTTTTCAACATTATATAATAATATAAGGAAGAGATTCGTACTATATGTTAGAGGAAAAAATACTCCATTTTTTTAAAACAGTTGCTCCACTTTTACTTTTTCACTATTAAAAATTCTAATTTAATCATATTTTTTCTACACATATATAAAACTAGCATATAAGATGTTGAATTTGTCCCGACTTATAATTACAAAGTATTAAGAGTGTGTCTTGGGTGTAACATATTACAGCATAACTCATTGTGTAACATGCATAATGACATAGATTATAACAAGAATTACATGGACTATACAAATAATAACATGAGCCTCATGTCATTATGTAATTTATTTTATGTCGTTTGAGTTTTTTTGGTTTACAAAAGAAACGGTGGTTTGTGGGTTGTTACAAATTATGGTGTAATAATTGCACCTAAGATTTTTTGAAATATCTATATTAATATATTAAAATAAGATTTGATATCGTGACTTCACGTTTATATAATAAAGTCTTGACCACAAAACCAATGGCATGTTCTCCCCAGCTTATTTTCAGTTCAGTTCAGTTCAGTTCAGTTCAGTTCAATTCCTAAATTATTATCATTACTATTAGTTATAATTTAATTCAGTTCAGTTCAGTTCAAATCCTAAATTATTATCATTACTATTAGTTATAATTTAATTCAGTTTAGTTCAGTTCAGTTGGTTTATGCCGAAGAGAACAGGCCCCAAGTGATATTTGATGTTATCATTTCAAAGTAAAATATTATTAAATAAAATTTCCTTACCCGAGGCATAGTCCGGCCTAAAAACTAGTTAATGGTCAAAAGTAGAGCTGACAATTATTCATAGGTGAGTAGATTATCCACCCACCCGCCCCAGATAAATGGGTGAAAACCCGCAATGAGGCGGGTGATGGCGGGTGGCGGGTGGAGTGGGTGAGATTGTTTTGACTCATCCCCCGCCCCATCACCCGCTCTATCCATCCACACACACACATATATATATATATATATATATATATATATATATATATATATATATATATATATATATATATATATATATATATATATATATATATATAATATTACTATATATTATTATTATTAGTATTAAATTTTGGCATGTATTAAGAAATGACAATTGATATTTAGTCGCTTTGTTGTTAATCGAAGGCTAAATTTTCATTTACTAATTTTTTTGAAATTGTTAAGTATACAAATTATTTTTTCTAGTATTATCCATTTCCCATCCGTCCATCCGCGATTGATGGATGGGGCGGATATGGATGAAACTTTTGGTGGGTGATGGATGGTGTGGATGGGAATTTGATTCGCGGGTGATGAGATGGGTTGAGGTCCACCCGACCCATTAGTAGCCCTACTCAACAGTTGTGCAGGTTAAGATCAAGCATTTAAAACTTAAAAGGGAGTATAGTTCAATTCGAGAGTAATTGGGCCAATTCTGTCCGGTAGTTTTATATCTCCCCGCGGCGCTCACTAGACTTGGGCTTTATAACCCGTCGTCGCCGACTCACATGAGATGAAACACCGATATTAATTATTCTCTTTTCTTCTTTAAAATATGACTTTTATAATGGCGTTCTTCGTCGTCAATCTACAAATAACTACACAAAGCTGCTAAATCTTGTGCTTCATTGATCATCATTCAAATAAATTTGTGCTCTTTATTAATCTATAGTTTGGGTGCAGGCAAGTTAATTACCCAATTTATTTCTCCCCTTTTCTTTATATATCTTCTGTTCTGAGTATTTTTTTATGGGGTTTAAACCCCAAATGTTAACAACTTTACTATAATTCTTGTCGTAATTTGTTTGAAAATTAGCTGATATAGCCTCTTTTTCTTGTTTGCAGCTCATTTTTCTTGTGCCCACATCAAGAAAACAGTAAAATCCAAGGTGGGATAAATTCTTAATTTCCAGGTAAGGTATTAATTTTGTTATTCTCAGTTAATATTGGGTTTTTCACTAATTCTGAAGCTTTATATGAATGCGATTTTTGTGGGATTTTCTTGTATGATGTTGTGAACTAGTTTTACCCAATTTAATAGCTGTATAATGAGGTTTAGGACATAGCGGCTGCATTGAGTATTGCGTTGGATTCTTGATATTAATTGTGAGTTTGTGACCCACAATAAGATTAAATTCTTGAGAAACTGTTGAAAGTGTAAGATGAAACTATGAGTATCTGCCATGCTTCTCACACTTAGGGGCTATGTTACTCAGACTCGGATAAAATGTCTACTCGGATTCGGGTGTTAGACTCGGCCATTTCGTAGAAAAATGTCATGTTTTTCGTTTGAAATGAAGTATGCGAGAGCCGTGTGTCGTGTCCGACACTGCAGGAGTCGACATGCGACACTTGAGGTAAATGAAGGTGTCGAAGTAACGAAGCTTAGGGGGACTTGAATCGAACAAGGGTGTTGATGGAGGGCGATTTTTGTTTGGTTGTAAATTGATGTGTAGGTGTTTACTATTGACTGTTAAGTTAAATTGGAGAATAAAAGAGGTTTAACGTAGCTTGGACTTGGAATTAGAAGTATTTGGTTGTTTTTAATATAAGTTGTCTAATGATTAAGTTAGCTAGAAGTGAAATGTAACACATTATAGTTTCATGACTTTTTGTTGGAGCGGAATTGTTCAAAGATCGCATGTGGGTACTTTTGAGCTCCTTTCAGGAATCGACCTGTCGTTGCCTCCCATGTCGTATATAAACGGGGATGATAAAATTTATTTCCCGCTGATTTTACATGATAGAACAACAAGATAAACCATTTGGTGCTTGCTTGGACTAGAAAGTGCTTCTATGTTTAGTAGCTGGTTTTAGCAAAAGGTTCTCCCCTTTCCGAAGGCTGAAGTTTTGCATATTGCTTATGCTTATGAAATGTGGTCTCTAACCTTCCATTGGGGCAAAAGAAGTTGGGTTTACCCTTAGTCCAGTGGCATTGCTCACGCAGTCACGCTGTGAATCATAGCGATATTGATTCACTAAGTGCTGGGATTTAAAAGGACCATCATGCTCCTTACTCATTTTTCTAAGATGCTTTATGTTTTGGTATATATCTTCTGCCCTTTTTATATTTTGTGATTGATTACCGCCAACCTATTCTGTCTCATCCAGGCAATATGTCTGGTCGATTGCTAAGAAAAGTTTTGAAAGAACACGAGCAGAATCAGAAACAAGAGAACGATGTTACATCAGAAGAGCTACAGGAGAGGTTTGATGATGATGAGTCTGACACTGAAGCTCAACCTAAGAATCCTTTTGATCTCCTCAATGATGATGATGATGACGACCTTGGGAATGGCCAGGTTCCATTTCATTCTTTTATCACTTCTCAATACTTGTTTCTCGCTGAAAAAAGTTTTGTATGGTAAAGTATCGTGCTTATAGAGCATAGTTTTTTTCTTGATGAAAAATCTTTCTGTCTAGTTCTGTTTAAATATCCTTTACTGTTGTGATCTTATCCTTCTTATTGATTACTTGAGTGTTCTTTTCATTTCACTGCATACAAGTACCAGTTTATGTCTCCTCATCCGTTCTTCAATTGTTCAACCTTTCGTAGTTTTCAACCGCAGGATGATGAGTCCAACGATGTAGAGGACCCCTTGGAAGAAAAGATTAATAATTCAGGATCTGTGATGAGAAGCCCTGTTCCTACAGTCCCGGCATCGAATAAGAAATCAAAGAAAAAGAAAAAGAAGAAAAACAAAGAGGGTTCACTGTCAAATGCTAATGGATCTAAAAAGCTTGTGGAGGTTGACTTAGAAACCTTATCTATTGGTAATTCTGCCCATAAAGCTAGCTCCAGTAAGGACGTCAAAGTACGTGATACTGTTATTAAACAGTCCAAATCCTCCATTCTGAAGGTGGATCCTAAGTTCTTGAATGCTGATTATGAGCTACGCAGAATATTTGGCTCTAAGGTAGTGAGCTCATTTGAGAATGCTAATCAAGCTGGCACTTCTAGGCAAGTGCGTGGTGGAAGACGTGGAGGGTACAGTCACAGAAAGTGCATTCTCGTCTCCTCATCTGATCACTGGCCACGTTGGGATGGGTCTCTGTCCATGGAGCTTCTAGAGACTAAGGACAATAACAATTACTTTAGGTAAATGTTTATTTTTGTTTACTATATTGATAAAACACCGTAATGTATTATGTAATCATTTAGTTAAGCTCATCGAGTTTCCTTTTACGTCCATTGCTTTCTCGGTTTGTGCTGATGTTGTCAGAGGATTGATTGATGAATGATGCCTTTAATGCATGCTTATCTTTGTGAAAACCAATAGCTACAAACATGTCTCCAAGTCTTTAACCACTAATATGTTCTAACCACTGCAGAATATGGACATTCTGTGTTCTTTCATGTGCTGCAGCATGCCTCCTGAATAATGGCTAAGTTTTTTTTTATTTTGTTGGGGGGTGGGGTGAGGGGGTTGAGTAAGCTTTCTTTATGGGTACTCAATGAAACTTGGGGTCATGTTTTAATTTTGAATGCAATCCTTTTCAATATTGTTATCAGATATGAATATGTAGAATAGATTGATGGCAAACTGTTGTAACACCAGTTACTGGTTAGATACCTGTGTGGCTGTTTCCTCTTTCATTAGAAGGGAAACACATCTCCTTGCTCGGAACGTTTAGTAGTCATTCACTTATTCTTGTACATGTGTAGAGAATATTACTAGGAAATTCATCTACCAGTGATTCAGTTAAAAATAAAACTTCCTAGTTAGGTTTCTTTCGCTTCACCTTGAAAGAACAAGTATTAGGAAAATAAGGTCCTATAAGTTCAGCCTTTCAGGTATGTTTCAGGTAAGTTCCAACAAGTTCAGACTAGTTTCAGTAAGGTCAGTTCAGCAATATTCAGGTGAAATGATCAGTCTTAGTACGTAGCATATTGTGATTCAACCTTTTGCCACGAATTTAGCTTAAACTTATGATTGAGAATTGAGATGCAGAACAGTTGCTATTTCAACTTTCAACAGTTGGTGAGATGTGGTTTCACGTATTATTTTTATGCTTCAAATTAAGTTGCTGAACATTGAAACATAATCTGTAAACTTCAGAGACTAAATTTTGGAGAAATTCTTTTATTGTTACTAATCTTCAATTGTTACTATCACTTTGTAATCCCTTCTGTTTCTTGTGTGATGTAGATATGTGCACTCAGCTTCTTACAGCCAAGCTCAAAGGGCTTTTGAAGCTGCCAAGTCAATCCATGATCTGAATGGCGTGGCAAGCATTTTGATGCACCATCCTTACCATGTGGATTCACTCATGACATTGGCTGATTACTTTAGATTCTCAGGTGAACATCAAATGGCAGCAGATGCTATTGCAAAATGTTTATATGCCTTGGAATGTGCATGGCATCCTATGTTCAGCCCGTTTCAGGGTGATTGCCGACTGGAATACACCCATGAAGTGAACAAACCATTGTTTTCTGCACTTTTTAGTCACATGAAGAACTTAGACAGGCGTGGTTGTCATCGATCGGCTTTAGAAGTCTGCAAATTGCTACTTTCACTTGATCCTGCTGATCCCATGGGTGCAATGTTCAGTATTGATTACTTCGCCCTGAGGGCAGAAGAGTATGCATGGTTAGAACAGTTTTCCGATCAGTATCAAAGTGATAACTCTTTATGGAATTTTCCAAACTTTGCTTATTCTCTTGCCATTTGCCGATTATATCTTGAGCGTGAGTCCTCTTCTAAGGATGTTAAGATTGACTACGACCAAGAGACTTCTTTTGGTCTGATGAAGCAGGCTTTGATGCTTCACCCTCCTGTTCTTAAGAGGCTAGTGGAAAAGGTCCCCTTGAAGGACCAGGCATGGATAACCATCACGAAAAATCCTTTCTTCAGATATGAAGATACAGGAATCCTCTCTTTGGATCACTTAATCAGGATTTATGTGGAGAGGAGTTACATTATCTGGAGGCTTCCTGATGTGCAAAAATTATTGAAGGATGCTGCTCTAGAAGTGATTGAAACCCTGAAGCATGACGCAAGTGAAGCCAATACCTGGGCTTGTGTTAGAAAAGAAGCGTTCCCCTCGGTGAAAAATGAGTAAGTGTTATGATTATGAAAGAAATTACTGTGACTTCATAGTTTACCTTCATGACCCCATAAATATTAAGTTGTTTTGTCTTGGAGCCGTAATATGTAGATTATTATTCTGTTCTGATTTCAGAGATGCAACCCTCCAGCTCCTGCTACTGAAGTCTGATTATGTTCTTTGTTCAACTTTAGTGACATGACTTCTTGTTCCCTATGAAGTTTAGGGAACACCGCCCTCTGATGGTTGAAATGACTGTCAAGATAAATTGATTCTCTAGTATAAATTTTAATCATGAAATATATGAACTGTATAAAATGAGCTGTCAAGGTTCCTGAAATTTTTTATCTGAAGCATAGTTCTATGCTGCTGGTATATATTGCCATGCGTGCATATATTATTACGTGAATTGTTGAGTGTAGAAAGTGAAGGTAGAATATGTTGTTTATTCTCTTTTGGAGAGGGGGGAGTGACGGGGTCTTGACATCTAATGCTGGAAAATTATGAGAATTTTGTTTGCTTAATCATCTTACATTGATTGATCATAGCAGTCATTTCTTTTATTAATTTAGTAGTTGAAATATAAAGTGTTTCTTCATGCAATGATTTCCCCCTATTCTCATTCCTTTTTTCCCCAGGTATGCACACTTGATGGTTTCAGATTTCTCTGACACTGTAGCGACCATGCCACCTGAAAACCTGCAAAATTTTATGATGATAGACCCAAGGATGAGAGAAATGGTGGAGAATCAGAATGAGGGTGTCAATGTGCAGGTACGTGCCCCACGTGAGCTAGCTAATCGGAGTCCTTTGGCTGTATTGTTTGAATCATTGCTGCCATGGGTAGATTACGGAGCTAATGAAGATGGCAATGACCCACCCAATAGACATCATCAAGATAATGAACATCTTTGATTCTGACAGTCCCTTAGTTTTCAGGTGATTTTGAGACTGGATAATTACTTTTATACTTGTATACATTACCATTAGTGCATCTAGATCAATTATTTACAAATTTATGTAGTGGATTTAGGTCGTGTAAACAGTCTTGTGACTATTGCTTGCCCTCTTTTGCATATCTTGTGATGCCAACTCTTCATATTTGAGAGATAATGGTGCATACGACCTCCCATTTTCTGATATTTCATCGATGCTAAATTACTAATCTACTTTAATTTATTCTATTGTTCCTATTACAATCTCCCTTCAATGGGTTTAACCTGTCCAAGGTTTCCTGATGTAAATTTCGTTGGTCCACAGGTAGAGAAATGAGTTTCTTTTTTTAAAATTAATTGAGAATTCCTTGCTGCTGTGAGGATAGAGGTAAAGAATAAATATATTATCCATGATCATACATTATACTGGTTAAAATTGGAAACAATAAGAATGAGGAATGAGGCCCATCTACAAGAGGTGGGTGATCTTCGAAAAAGAATCAACAGGAAGCAGTAAACAAATTATGCCTCTACTATAAGGGATGCTTAATTCCTTTCTGTATATTTATGGAAGAAAGAATCTATAGTAGAGATTCTGTGTTCACACACTTCAATTGCCTATCAAATGTGTAGACTGTACCAGGTAAGATTTTTGCAACCACTGCTCTACCTCTATAGTTTAGTCTCTTCACAGAGTTGGGTCCATTTGACCAAAGACCGACTGCATGCAGATCACCGTCAGTCCAGCAAATATTGACTGTCATACCACCCCGAGCCCTCAATCCTTTGACACAACCGTTAGCCCATTTATCTCTTGGAAGCGCGGGCAGCAAGTAGAGATCTTTCACAGTGCTCTGAACAAGCATTTCTGCTATTGCAGCAGAAAACCCGAAGTTTGCATCAATTTGAAAAGGTGGGTGTGCTGCGAACAAATTACTATAAACCCCTCCTTCGAAGCTGCCTTCACGATCAGGGTCCACCAAATTAAACAAATGCTTGACCATCCGATATGCGTGCTCACTGCTGCCCAAATGTGCCCAGAGTGCAGCTTTCCACACCGTAGACCACCCAGGACCATCTTCTCCTCGTTTGTAAAGGCTGTAATTTGCAGCTTTGCAAAGATCAGGATTTTCCTCTAAAGTTATTGAATGCCCCGGAAATATACCAAACAAGTGTGACACGTGTCTATGATGCGGGTCAGGGTCCTCAAAATCTTGCGCCCATTCCATAAGCGAACCGTCCCTAGCAATTCTATAGGGTGGTAGTTTTGCCTGAGCCTTCACAATATTTCTGACAAGATCATCTCCAGTTCTTCCCAATTCCTCTGCAGCAGAAACAAGTATGGTAAAGACCTCTTTAGTTATGGCCACATCCATGGTCGATGAATAGCTCACACTCGCAGGCTTACCATCCGGAGCTGTAAACATATGCTCGGGAGAAGTTGAAGGGTTAGTTTGTAAATACCCATCTTTTCCTACAATCCACCAGTCTAACAAAAACGAAGCCGCTCCTTCTAGTAACGGGTACGCCTTGTTTTCTAGAAAATTCTTATCCATTGTATAAGTATAATGTTCCCATAAGTGAGTCGAAAGCCAAGCTCCCCCCATAGGCCACAAGGCCCAAACTGCTTGCCCGCTATCAGGTGAAGTTTTCGCCCATATATCAGAAACTTGGTGTGCAACCCAGCCAGTAGCTTTATAGTTTACATTTGCAGTTTTCTTCCCATTTATTGCAAGGATAGATAAGTAATCAAACAATGGTTCTTGCAATTCTTGAAGGTTGCAAGAAAGTGAAAGCCAGTAGTTCATCTGAAGATTGATATTCAGATGAGGAGCACAGCTCCAAGGTGGATAGATATCCTTATTCCATATTCCTTGCAGATTTGCAGGTTGAGTTCCTGGCCGAGAACTGGAAATTAACAAATACCGACCATACTGAAACAGTAGCTCCACCAAAGATGGATCTTGGTCTGTTTGAAATAACTTCACCCTCTCTGCTGTAGAAATTTTTTCATCAGTCTTGCTGCTTTTTGACAGCTGAAGTGAAACACGATGAAACAGTTTCTGATAGTCATTCAAATGACGGTCATAAAGAGTGGAGTACGAGATTGTATCCATCGAATTCATCCTACTGAGAGCTTCTGAAGTCGGGTTTTTCTTGGAATCTGAAGGTTTGGTGAGTGGTCCATCAAATGAAGATGATGCTGTTAAAAGAATAACTGCAGAATCTGCATTTTCAACCCTTAACTTCTTGCCGTCTAGATTTTGTATCATTCCATTTTCTCCAATAATTTGCAGATTGACAACCAAAGAGAACTGGATTCCTTTAGGATAGCCGATGCAACTTCCTTCCATAATGATCTGGTTTTTGCCATTAGTGTAGGAATGGTGATCCATTTTGCTAAATGAAGAGGCTGTGAAGGATAGAGAACCTGGTTTGCTCGACGAGATCTTTGTCACGATCACTTGATCAGGATTCGAAGCAAAGTGCTGCCTTGTGAACTTCACATTGCCGACAGAGTAATTCACTGTAACAGTAGCAGTATCCAGATCTAGCTCTCTATGGTATGATTGTTCTATGTGTCCAGAATTGTGGTCATCAAAGTCTAGTATGAGATCACCCAAAAGCTGGTAACCCTTCAAATATAACAAGCATAACATTAGTTTCTAAATTAACCCTTGCAATATTGCAATAGAAGGAGGAAGGTGAAGGCCTTCGTTCTTATCTAATATCCATCCTATTTGGTCTTGGATACCCATTTTACCTCTATACTTTCATGATCAATAATAATAAAAACATTTGTATGGACTCAGACGCTCATGGCTGGTTTGGCGGATGATAATACAGGTAGGTGATAGTGGTGAACTTATAGGTATATTTGTGAATAGAGTATCATCCCGGTGTATATGATAATGCTTGTCCATATTTAAACACATTTTTTTCTTCATAAATTTCTATAATTACCCGTTACCACTTTAGAGCTAGTTTTGAGTGCTAATGGAAAATTTGCAAAGAAATACACCAGTTTGAGGATGAAGTTACATTACCATAGGCATTGACATGAGACTAGACTTCTATTACATATTTACACAGGAATCCATTACCACCGTCGTTACTTATTACCGGCTATGAACAGGCCATTGGTGTATGATCTATAATACCTCGCATGATAACCCTTCTATTTTCACCTCTAATAAATATGCATCTCAGACACCAAGCATGATTAGTAGGAATTTTTCATTTATAAATAGCTAAAGCCTGATAGCAAAGTATTAGCAATCAGGCATAAAAGTCATGAGTTTAGTCTTATTCTTATATGCCACATTACTAGGGTTAAATATGAATATGCCTTGTTCTGTCATTCGCAACAATAGCTTCGGAATAGGAACATACACTAGATGAATCCCCAGAGAGATCCTTGTCTGCAACAACAGTTGCTTCTGAATAGTTTCCATTATTGACGAGCTTTCTTACATTTGCTAATGCCCGTGGAGCGTTTGGATCTGTGTAGTTTCCCGGGATGCCCCTCCAAAGTGTGTCCTCTGTGCAATACATCAAACAATGTTTGTTTAGACAAGCTCAAACTTCCATAACAAACCAAACTATGTTACTCATACGTTCCATTTCAACTAGGAATACTCAAAGCTTGTATATTTCTTATCCTTGAAAAATTAAAACACACGTCGTGAAGTGACAAATAATTAAGCAGGAGCGAGTATAGGAGACATTAGAAAGAATACCCCTTCACTTGTTTTTTCGGTTTAGAATCAACTAGCTACAAATGATACGAGTCACAACCTTGTAAGATGGATGGAGATAAGGGCATCTTAACTCATAAGGAAACTCTAGTCATTTAGACTGAAAACTAACAATTTTTTTACCTAGAAAGTCACTTGGATTCTACAATTAATCATAATGACACCGTTCTATTTAAAGTTTTGCCTTATTACAGATCGTTAGACTTTAGTCTTATTAGTGACTTGTTGCAGTTTATCCTGCCTTTATTTTGAGGTATCAAATGTCCTGCCTCATAGCGTAGATACAAAGCCATGACAATGCTGCCGCCCACTAGTGAAATATTACCAAATATCCAAACCATGATGACCAACATAGCTACCTAAAGGGGAAATGCCGTGGAGAAAAAATCAATTTTCATTACCAAACACACCAACGACGACAACACTTACACCACCCTACATGTGATGTATGTAATCTTAGCTCGAAATATCAATAGTTTCCACAAATCATATAAACTACAGGGAAGTATATGACAAAGAAAGGGTAGTTAGTTGGCGAAACTTTTGAATGGAAGATACATCTAAACTGTTCATAATGTGTAAGATACATCATAATTTGAATGGAGGAATTAGGCTATGTTCTTTTGGACTGAGTTAAAAAAAAAAAAATTCAGTTCAGTTCAGTTTAGTTGATTTCCTCTCACAGTTTTCATTCATTTCAATTCAGTTCAGTTCAGTCCAAAAGAACATAGCCTTAGTACTAACTAACTACTAAGCATTGCCAAAATTAAGCTCGTAATGCCAACTAGCAGCGGAATATCGAGCTAAAGTTCATATATAAAAAAAAAAGGATTTCTCAACATGAAGGCAACAAATATGAGAGGGTTTGTTTCTCCAAATCAAATTTGAACTTTTCTTCGAAAAATTTGTTTTTTTTTTCCTTTTTGGTTAATGTTTTGTCAAAAATGATTCTCATAAATCATGATAGCGCAGTTAAATATAGGGTTGTATCATTCTACACAAATATTTTATATCAAGATTTACCAATATTTTCTCAGAAGCGTGGACTAGACATGGTAAGCCACATACAAATATACAATGTATAGGCAAAAGTCACAAGTGCTAAATTCTAAGCTCTATTCAGATCATATATAGACTATAGTGTATATCAAAAGTTACGAGTTACGAGTGCTAAATTTTGAACTCTATTCATATCATATTTTAGTATTTTACATAATCACTTGGTTACTTATCCTTAACAAGGAAATGCTAGTAAGAGTAAAGTATAACATACCATTAAGATTAATAATCTCAGATGAAACTCCACCATGAATCATACCACCAAAACGACCATTACCAATAGGAAGAGCATCAGTCCAATTTCGAGCTGGCTCTTTAAATACAATTTTAAGAGGCCTTCTTTCTTCATTATCTTCCATTACCAAACTTGTTGAAGGTTTCCATAATTCTTTTTCTATTGGGTTTTTAATCTTTAGCCAATCACCATGTTCCTCCATTGCTCCAAAACGACCCAAAATTAGGAGAGAGAAAGAGAGGAAAATACATAATGGAAGAAGAAGAGAATTAAGCTGGAGAGGATCCATGTCACAACAATATTAATAATGTAAAGTGATAACATAACTTGTATGTATCATGTATGTATATTTATAATTATTGTGTGGATCATCTAGTGGTGGTCCTTTGCTTGATGGAGATAATGTTTGGAGCTTGTGAATGACATACAGCAAACTTTGAGAACTTTTTACTATATGTGCTTAACTGTTTTTCGGTTATTTCTTTGGTTTGTTAGGAGAAAAAGGTTGGTTGTACTCTCTCTCTTGCTTAACGAAAGCATATTTTCTCCGTTTTTTTTACTGCATCATTTAGATTTTTATACTCTTCTTTAACTATCTTTTGACTTTTGTGATTCATACCTAAAAAATTAATATCATATGAGTCTTGTTGGGCCTCTGGGTGTGGGTCCTGTGCGAGGACAACCCAAAGGTAAATTCTTCTTACCATGGGGTTTTCGAGAGGGGCTCCAAAAAAAAAATTTAGATTAGTATCTATACGTACTTTCAAAAAATCAAGTTTTATAATATTTTTGTAATATATAATTATCGCAAATTCGAAGGTGCACACGGTTGCAACCTTCCTCATGGTGCGAACGGTACGAACGGTACCGTTTTTTATGTTTTAAGGAGTCCAGCTCAATTTCTTTTTCATCTCATGCATGTACGCGCCAAACGAAAGAACAACCAGTTTATTCCAATGAATATTGTAGTATAAATAACACACGTTATTGTTGATTGAACAATCACTACAAGAAAAGGCTGAAATAACGACCGCCTATTAGCGACGGCTGCAAAAACGGTCGGTGTCGTCGTAATAAGCGTCGGCTTTAAACCGTCGTTGATCACCGACTGCTGATTTAACATACAACGACGGTTTGGCCGTCGGTGAAAAACGACGACGGTTTAAAGCCGTCGTTGTGTTTTTTTGGAAATAAATCAGAAATTTTTTAACTTAGGCGACGGTCTTAAACGGTCGTTGATTTCTAAAAGGGGTTTAATTGAAGCTGCTGCTTCAGTCGGGTTTTTTTTCAACAACAAAAAGGAGGGATTTAGTTGGGCGATTTTGGGACGGACGAAGCGCGGTCGACTCCACCTCCACCTGCCTCCTTCCTCCAGCCAACGGCAGCGATCCACCTCCACCTCACTTCGGCGGCGGTAAGCTTTATTTTCTGTTTTTTTTTTTTAAATGTTGTACTCATGAACCAAACCCTAACAATTGGGTTTTTGCCTCGTGAGAGAAGTGAAGTTGGGCGACGAACTTCAGTGGGAATCCACCTCGCCGGCGGCAGCGACCCTTACCGGACCAACACTTCGCCGGCGGTAAGCAGTGCCAATTTAATTTTTTTTTTTTTAAATTGGGTTATGGCAAAATCTCATTTGGCTTTGGTTAAATTCTTAAATTCTAACCTTACAATTAACCTCTACGTACTCTTTAATTTTTAAATTCTTTAATTTTAATAGTAAATTTAGTTTATATGGTTAATTGCTTAAGTTTATGTATAAATTTTAATAAATGCTTAAAGGTTACCGTTTAATAATTGATTTTGTACATGATGTAGGATTACGTAGCATTTTGGTGTTTCTCTTTGGCTTAATTGTAAGGTTAGTAGCAATTTTGACCATATTTTATCTTCAATTTATATTGTTTTTGTTCATGTAAATTCTATATTGTTTAGTAGCATTAAAGGTTATAAAAGTTAAAAACTATATAATTATGACAATAATTTATTTCTTGCACATTCCTTTATTTAGTTTACACTATTTAAATTGTTTATATTGTTTTTGACATATTTGTTTTCGTGGAAATAGTTTGGATGATGTTATAAATTTAATTTAAGTGTTTAAATAAATATGTTTGCATCATCATGTGCCTAGATACCCGTTCAAGGTATACTCATTAGGAGTATATCTTGAATAGTCCCCGATTGGGACTGTTCTTCGACGTTTGACCTCACTTAGGTGGTGAATGTATGCCTTTTGTTCTATTCTATGTAATTTCCGGTGATGTTGTTTCTCTATGTTGTTCTCTGGGTACATATGTAAGCTTTTACGAAGCTGACATTGTGTACTTGGAGAACTCATGGGAAATGCTGCCGGAATTTACGTAGAAGCGAATAGTTGGCATACATTCCAAATGATATTCCCGATTATGAAGGGGGTAATGATGTCGAGTGTGTTGAAGGAGATGATGAAGAAATTTTGTTTGAAGCCCCCTCAGGTGATGATGAAGAAGAGTCTAGTTTCGAGTCTGGAGAAAGCGAGGATGATGACGATGACGATGATGGTTTTTGGGATGACGATAGTGATGATGAACTAAGCGAGGATGGGAATATATTCACTTTGATTTGTTTTAGTATATCATAGCTTGTATTAAGGACAACATTTCAATAAAAATATATGACTTTTGTAATGAAATGTTGAAGATTACTTGTTGTGACATTTCCATCTGTAGTTTTTCTTACTGTTGTTGAGTAACATGATCCATTCTGCACCTGTGGTTTTTCTTAGTGTTGTTGAGTAACATGATTCATATGAAATTGTACAAGTGAAAGTTAGCCTCTCTTTTTTTCTATTCCTTTTTCTTCCATCCAATTTTCTCCACATGGCACAGAAACTTCATGGGCATCTTGAGAAAACTGATTTGGGACCTTGTTTACGCATACGGCGCTGTTAAAACTTAGAAGGATGATGCTATCTTCTTGATTCATTGAATAGTTCACCAGTTTGATTCATTGAATGCGGGGGGAGTGCAGGGGGAGGGCAGGGGATGAGTGAGGGTGGGGGAGTGCATGGTGGGGGGAATGCGGGGGGGAGTGCGGGGGTCGGTGGGGGGAGTGCGGGGGGGAGGCGGGGGTCGGTGAGGGGGAGTGCGAGCCGGCGGGGGAGGGCAGGGGGTCGGTGAGGGGGGGAGTGCGGGGTGGGTGGGAGTGCAGGGGGAGGGCGGGGGTCGGTGAGGGGGGGTGCGAGGCCGGCGGGGAGGGGGGGGGGTCGGTGAGGGGGGAGTACAGGCCGGCGGGGAGGGTAGGGGGTCGGTGAGGGGTGGAGTGCGGGGTGGGGGGAGTGCGGGGGAGGGCAGGGGGTCGGTGAGGGGGGAGTGCGGGCCGGCGGGGGAGGGCAGGGGGTCGGTGAGGGGGGAGTGCAGCCGGTAGGGGGGAGGGCAGGGGGTCGGTGAGGGGGGAGTGCGGGGTGGGGGAGTGCAGGGGGGGGGGCGG
Source organism: Beta corolliflora (assembly GCA_947648045.1). Lineage (NCBI taxonomy): Eukaryota > Viridiplantae > Streptophyta > Magnoliopsida > Caryophyllales > Amaranthaceae > Beta > Beta corolliflora. Next base: position 197,174 of record CANSZD010000458.1, read on the forward strand.
GGGGTCGGTGAGGGGGGGAGTGCGGGCCGGTGGGGGAGGGCAGGGGGTCGGTGAGGGGTGGAGTGCGGGGTGGGGGAGTGCGGGGGGAGGGCGGGGGGTCGGTGAGGGGGGGAGTGCGGGCCGGCGGGGGGAGGGCGGGGGTCGGTGAGGGGGGGAGTGCAGGGGTTTTATTCAGATTCTATGTTTGATTCAATTCTTTTTATTCAGATTTGTTACACTAAAACTATGTTTGATTTCATAAACAAATTATTGGGAAGTGATTCAACCGAAAATGTAAACAGATCGATATTCAATAATGACCAAAGGAGAGGAAATTGTAAAAACACAAATGTCAAAATGCAAATCCATTTTTTGTGTGGCTTAGGTGGAAGTTGTGTTTTGTTAATATAAGCCATATGTTTTCCCATTATTATAGCTCTTTTTGTTTTCTTCACAATATATGTGATTTGTTTTTTGGTGCAAATAAAGTTGTAATATGTTAATATTGAAGAAATCAGTTTTTTTATTCTTGGATTATTCATACTTTAATGTAACAAGAATTTATTTCAATTGTTTTGTTTAATCTTGCGTGTTTCTAATTTCTTGCATTTTAGGTAATCATGTCTAATCCTAAGGGCCGCGGAGGTCGAGGTGGCTTAGGTGGAAGCCAAGGTCGTGGGACTTTGATTCCGAGGGAGCTTTTTCAGTCACCAGAAGTAGAAGGAAGTCAAAACCCTATGTCAGAGACACAGGGAGATGATTCACAGGCACGTGACATTGGTAACCACGTACCGGAGACTCCGAACACTCATACGGAGGAAGGTGAAGGTTCGAACCGTGCACCAAGAAAGGTTTTAAGCCCTACTGGATTGTGGTAAGTTCGTAAGCCTTCATGATATTTGTATGCAATGATATTCACAATTCACGTGTTTGTTTGGTTTTCAATTCAGGTTTGATGATAACAAGGTTAGTGGGTCCATCACTGACATTTTCCAGGGCAATTTTCGACAACCTTGGTTCAATTACAGTGAGGTCGACAATGCAACAAAGACGCATTGGTGGAACATTTTCACAGTATGTATGAATCGAATTATGAAAAATGAAATTGATTATATTACTTTATTAATATCTTTGTTTAATGTTTGACTAAAGGGTATTTACGAATGGGCTCCTGAGTTAGAAGGCCTAGTGAGGAAGGATTACAAGAAAAAAGCTTCATCTCGTCTGCGAGACTTGCGATACTGGGTGGTTAAGAAAGCCAAAGAAAGGCCAAAATGGTTGGGGGAGACGATATACGAAGACATGAAGAAGAGAAGTGAAGAGCCAACATTTCAGGAAAAATCTGAAAAGGCGAAGAAGAACCGAAGAGGTGGCTCCCTGTCTAATCCAATTGAGCCGTCACACTTTCAGGGTTCTATTTCGGCGGCACAGCATGCTAGGAAGATGGTAAATATGTTTCATATCTACTACTTAGTGTAATTTACATGACATTTTCGGTATGAGTAAAAAATAAAGCCTTTGTTCAACAATGTCTACAGGCAAAGAGTAGAGGAGGAGTACTCCCTACTGCTCCCGAGTTGTTCTTGAAGACTCATTTTAAGACTGTTCCTGGAAAAGGAGAAATTCCAGCAAACAAGAAAGCAAAGCAAATCTCGGTACATACTTCTTAACATATATTTATAGGCAAATATGATTGAAAAGTTTGATGCTAGTTTAAGTTAGAATCAAATATAGGCCATTTTACTTGAAAATGAATGAATACGAGTACTTTGATGTTAGTTTAAGTTATAAACACCTCAAACATCATATATATAGTTAGTTTAATGTAATTGTAAGTTGTTTTGATTGAAAATACACAATATAGGAAAGCTAGAACCAAATATAGGCTAATATAGGCCATTTTACTTCATTTTACTTGAAAATGAATGAATACGAGTACTTTGATGTTATTTTAAGTTATAAACAACTCAAACATCATATATATAGTTAGTTTAATGTATTTATAAGTTGTTTTGATTGAAAATACACAAAGTAGGAAAGTTAGAACCAAATATAGGCTAATATAGGCCATTTTAGGCCATTTTACTTGAAGTTGAATGAATACGAGTAGTTTAATGTTAGTTTAAGTTATAAACACCTCAAACATCATATATATAGTTATTTTAATGTATTTATAAGTTGTTTTGATTGAAAATACACAAAGTAGGAAAGTTAGAACCAAATATAGGCTAATATAGGCCATTTTACTTCATTTTACTTGAAAATGAATGAATACGAGTAGTTTGATGTTAGTTTAAGTTATAAACACCTCAAAAATCATATATATAGTTAGTTTAATGTATTTATAAGTTGTTTTGATTGAAAATACACAAAGTAGGAAAGTTAGAACCAAATGTAGGCTAATATAGGCCATTTTAGGCCATTTTACTTGAAATTGAATGAATACGAGTAGTTTGATGTTAGTTTAAGTTATAAACACCTCAAACATCATATATATAGTTAGTTTAATGTATTTATAAGTTGTTTTGATTGAAAATACACAAAGTAGGAAAGTTAGAACCAAATATAGGCTAATATAGGCCATTTTAGGCCATTTTACTTGAAAATGAATGAATACGAGTACTTTGATGTTAGTTTAAGTTATAAACACCTCAAACATCATATATATAGTTAGTTTAATGTAATTGTAAGTTGTTTTGATTGAAAATACACAATATAGGAAAGTTAGAACCAAATATAGGCTAATATAGGCCATTTTACTTCATTTTACTTGAAAATGAATGAATACGAGTACTTTGATGTTAGTTTAAGTTATAAACAACTCAAACATCATATATATAGTTAGTTTAATGTATTTATAAGTTGTTTTGATTGCAAATACACAAAGTAGGAAAGTTAGAACCAAATATAGGCTAATATAGGCCATTTTAGGCCATTTTACTTGAAATTGAATGAATACGAGTAGTTTGATGTTAGTTTAAGTTATAAACACCTCAAACATCATATATATAGTTAGTTTATGTAATTGTAAGTTGTTTTGATTGAAAATACACAATATAGGAAAGTTAGAACCAAATATAGGCTAATATAAGCCATTTTAGGTCATTTTACTTGAAAATGAATGAATACGAGTACTTTGATGTTAGTTTAAGTTATAAACAACTCAAACATAATATATATAGTTAGTTTAATGTATTTATAAGTTGTTTTGATTGAAAATACACAATATAGGCAAGTTAGAACCAAATGTACGCCATTTTGCCCACTTTATTTTACTTGAATATGAGTATATTTAACCAAATGCAGGAGACGTACAAGAAGAAGCTGGATCATTGTACCACTCAGGAGTCACAGCCGAACCCTGATCTGTTGTATTGGGAGACAATTGGGGGGAGGAACAGAGGAAAAGATCAGGGGTTGGGTCAGGGAGATCATTTGTACTACAACTCTTCATCAGGGCGAGGAGATGGCGGCTCTTCACAACCATATGAGCCGTCCATTTTTTCTCAGATTTAGGCGCAGGTGGAGGCAATGGTCGCTGCGCGGATGGAAGAGGTGGAGGCAATGGTCGCAGTACGGGTGGAAGCGTCAAGTCGGGCCATCGTTGAGGAAATGATGAGGAACATGTCTAGTTTCGGCCACATTATGTCCTCAGGTTGCAACCCAGGCCCCCCTCCACAACGCAGACCAGACGATGACCCAGGGTTTGGTGGTGGCGGTAGTGCTACAGAGACACCCTTGACAGTGTAGTTTTTTTAGTTTTGGCAACTAGGTAACTAACTTATATGCATTTAGTGTCAATATTTATCGGCATCTCGCTTTGTTTCTAGATGTGTCGGGTTATTTTTTTTGGAACCCGACTTCTACTTTATTTCTCGACACCGGGATCTATTTTGCGTACATATATTTAATCTAGGTAGTTTGTCTAACTATAGACATTTAGTGTCTATATTTATCGGCATCTAGCTTATTAGTTTCTAGCTTTGTCGATATATATTTTTTGTAAACACCGACTTCTACTTTATTTCCCGACATCGGGATCTATTTTGTGTACATAATTGTAATCTATTTCATGTAATTATACAAGTATCAATGCAAATTGTAATATATATCAAAATTGCATATTTTTGTAATTGAAAAAATTGAATGCGATGGAGGAACAGCTTTAGTGTGGTCCACAAGCATGCAGCTGTGCTGGTACAGGTTTAATTATTATTAAGAGCAAAAATATTCTAAATAATATTATTTTAAAAAAACAACGACGGCTAAACATTAAATCAACGACGGCTAGGCAGTCGTTGTAAGGTACTCTATGCATCCAATGACTTCAACATCAACGACTGCTTTTACATAATAGCGACGGTTTTTAACAGAAGTTGAATTGGCGCAAACAACGACTGTTTCTAACCGACGGTGAATCACCGACGGTTAAACACGGTCGGTAAATCAGCGACGGTGGAAAACCGTCGTTGATTTACCGTCTGTTTAAAACAGTCGTTGGTTTGGTGCCAACGTCGGTTTTGGAAAACGGTCGCTGATAAGCAGGAAACCGTCGTTAAATTTTTTACCGACGGCTTAGCGGTCGTTGATTCCAATATCAGCGACCACCTTTGCACCGACTGCGTTTCAAAGACTGCTAGCCGTCGTTGATATTTTAGCGACGGTTTTCTTTTTATTACCGACGGCTTTTAGCCGTCGTTAATTACCACCTTTCTTGTAGTGAATTGCAATTTCGGAATGAACATTTATGAAATATTCAAATTTCAAAATGGTTTAAAACACAAGAACATCTAGTTGATTCCAACGAAAAGTGTAGTGTGATGAACACATTCTATTTGTTGAATGAACAATTGCAATTTCGGAACAAACATTTACGAATTATTTCAAAATTCAATATGTTCACGAATTTTCCAAAATTCAAAATTACTGCTGATTCAAAATTTAGATTTCAAAATTCAGAACATTTACGAATCTTTCAAAATTCAAATTTCAAAATGTGTTTCAAATGGATTATTGTTCATTTGATTCATTTTTCAATTCATTCCTATCAACTTATTGCCAAATTTTAGGGCCAACTTTTTGTTCCCAAAGCCCACTTGTTCAAGGCAAAAACAACGGGCTTTTAGGGCGAAAATTGCGTTACGCAAAAATTTGAACTAAAAAGTCATTTTTAGGTTACCCAAAACCCGCCCCAAACAAAAAATGGGGCTCGGCCCGCCCGGGCCCAAAATTTTTGCCCAAGCCCGTGCATTTTTCGGGCCTGGTCGACCTCACTTTGATAAGCTCTACAATCAAGTTTAATCATGTGTAAACATAATGGAAAATTAGGGTTGACTAGGTCCAATTAGAGCTAATAAGTTTAATTTAGATAAGTTATGGTCAAGAGAATGCACCAAATGGAATAAAGACAACCCAACCTGCCTGTAGTAGTAATTTTCAACTGCATTAAACTATTTTTCTTCAATTAATTCTTTCAACCCCTACCCTCTTTAGTATTAATAAAATTAACTTTGAATGTAATTTCCAAATCAAAAAAACTCCAATTCAAAGGTCTTCTAAAAATAAAATAAAGTAAATATTATCAATTTACAGGCCGGACCATATAGAGAACTTGCCACCAAATAGTACTTGGTTTAGTGAACGGTTTATATTTCACAACTTCAAGATTGCTATTCCCTTATCCCCCAGGGGATTTGCTTGAAAATCATGATTGTATATTTTACTTCTAAGACTATATATTAATATTATTTTAATAATAGAAATGTCATTTGAGTTATGAACTTCGTTCATTTTGGAGATAAACAGTCAATTTCTCGACCATATAGTAACTATCAAATCTATATAAATATATTAAAAGACGTTCCTATTAAAGGAAAGGTGCCACAGATCATTCTCTAATATACGTGTCACGTGACACTCTTCTCAAACTTATAATATACATGTTTATGATCTCATTTACAAACATTAACAATGTGTAGCTACTAGGAATCCAACGCATGACCTTTGAAATGAAATGTGAGAGTTTAACCACCAATCCACTATAATTTCAATGCTTAATGTTTCAAAGTAAAACATAATAAAGTCTTATAATTATATGTAACTATAAAGACATAGACAAACGTTTTGATCTCTAACACTTTTGTTAAGGTAATAACATCTCTTATCCTCAATTCCATTGAAATTGTTATTTTTATCCCCAATTCCTTAGAAGTTTTTTCTAAAACAACTTATCATGTCATATCGTCCATTTTCCAAATTCGTAATAGACAAAAAAAACTACAAAAAGCTAATAAAATCATTTATGAAATTTATAATTAATAATATATATGATAATTGTAACTGATCCGAGGCATTACCCGGACTAAAATACTAGTTTATCAAAATAAGCGGGCTGCAGGTGGTTAGATAAGACCTATCTTTCGTGAAAGGGACGCAGCAGGCTGGAAAGATTTGCTTTTTATCTAACCACATTTTGGACAAAGCGCACAACAGAGTTGTTTGCAAGTTGATATTTTCCTTCTTCACTTCTTTCTTTCCACGTGTGAGTAAAATATATCAATATTTAATATTCTCTCTGTACTTTTTTGTTTGCCTGTTTTAACTATGTGCATTTGTTAATCTACTCTTTTGTTTCTTGGTTCTTCTCCATTTTCTATTTGTTTCACTTATTGAGAAATGAATGAAGTATTTTTGTAATATCCCTTAAAGTAGAGCTTTTTTTAGAATGTAAAATTAATTCATTTATAAAGGAGCAATACAAACCAAATACATTCCAATATTGATCAAATTATATTCTGAATTGGCAAAAGCACGATCTTTGTATATGAGATTTGACACTTTTGCATACCCTATTTCACATCGCTATTTTATACAACTTTCCATAAGGGTGTCTTTCAATTTGTTGTAGTGTTGAAATAAACTATATTCGATGCAATTTATTATAGATGTACAATTGATATCAATAGTGATATTGCACAATTTTTTATCAACAAATCAAATTTTCCTATGAATTTAAAAATATAGGCTCAAACTCTTACTAGGAGGGAAATAAATCTCTATGTAATGGGCAGATAAAACCCAATTGGGTAGAAATAACCCAATAATTGAGTAGAAATAACCCAATAATTGAGTTGGGTAGTTCTCCAATAAAGAGAGAATAGAGATTTATTATGAACATGAATCAAACAAAAAACGGGTTTTCCATCAAGCAAAAGATTGGTGGTAGCCCCTAGGCTAACAAAGAAATCTAGTGTTTTAAGGGAGGAAGAGAGGAAAGAGGGAAAAGAAAGAGAAAAGGAATTGACTAATATACTTAAAGTGGAGCTTACTGCTGTCTGTTTCACGTCTGGATATCTTTAGAATTAATATTTCGATACTCTTCCTTTCGTCGAAGGCCATGAATTATTTCCCTTTTTGCTATTTGCTATTTTTTTTATAGATTTCGTCCTTAGTTAATCTCCTTTTGCAGTTTATTTCAAACTTAAGAGCAGAAAATATTACATATAACGGATAACTGTTGTAAATCCTACGTATTACAACTAAACCATTATCCACCAGTCAAAATATTTTAAAAGTTATTTAATTTTTTGTTTTCCATTAATTCCCAAAAACCTCCTATTTTTCCAGATTATATCCTCTACAATTGTGGTAAATCATAATCATCTCAACCAATCAAAATATGTTAAGAGTTGATTCTGATAGAAATATTGGCCTTGCCGGTTTCATTCATTAGTCAATAATATATACAGTAATACAAGAGAAGTTTAAGGCTACAAAATCGTTATCAAATCAAGAGCATAATACAACTTCTAAAAATAAAATATTATATACATACTTTACATATTATAGTACACCCCTGTAGTCGAAACGGGAGAATGACGTACGTTGAGACTATCTCGGAAATCGTCAAAGAGTTGCAGCGGAAGCCCCTTAGTAAAAATATAAGCAATTTGATAGCGTGAAGGGACATGAAGGACACGGACTTGACCCCGAGCAACTTTCTCACGTACAAAATGAATGTCCATCTCAATATGCTTTGTGCATTGATGCTGAACTGGGTTGCCAAAAAGGTATACGGCACTAACATTGTCACAGTAGACCAAGGTAGCTTTTGTAACAGGACAATGTAGCTCCAATAGTAAATTTCGAATCCAACAAGATTCGGAAACGACATTAGCTACTCCACGGTATTTAGCTTCAGCACTAGACCGAGATAAAGTAGGTTGTCGTTTGGCAGACCAAGCGAGCAAGTTATCCCCAAGATGGACACAGTACCCAGAAGTGGAACGTCTGGTGTCTGGACACCCACCCCAATCTGCATCGGTGTAGGAGATAAGGCTGTTGATTGAAGAGGGATAAAGATAAAGACTAAAGTATTTTCGGGATTGTGAGAGGGTTGTATTGTCATGTGGTGCAACGGTTGTTACAGAAAACTTCCGCTATTTTTTCCAATTGTTGGTGCAAAATCAGTTGGTTGACTTTGCAAACAAGTCAATGCACACCCAGTAGTTTGATACTGAATGTCTTGGGAGACTTAGCCCCTGGGGGTTACCGGTTTTAATTAGATAAAACCTTGCTAACGTACTTTGTTGCAATTTAATTAAGGATTAAACTACAACGCCTAATAAATTCAGGCGAGATGCAATAAATAGAGCAAACAATAATTAATCTATTAATTAAAGCACATCATTCCCATACATGCCACAAACTTTAAGAAAGATTTCACAACACATAGGGGGATAAGCCAGGCTGGACAACTAAAGGGAAGACACGAAGGCTGTTACCTCCATGGTTCCTTGCTTCAATCGGAGAATTACAGAACTCGTCGCCATAACATGTTCTACGTCTAAGGAACTAAACTATAACCCCATAAGGGGGTTGGCTAGGCCAAGGCTAGGCTACGCTAAGAAAAGAGTAAATGCAAGTTGTTGTGTGTTTGTCTTGTTTTTTTTTCGCTTGATGATCGTTCCTCTATTTATAGAGAAACGTGGTGTGTAACTTCCGTGCTTGCTTGGAGGGAAAACATTTGAATCGTATTTGGTTCAAATCTCAACCGTCTTCTGGCGCTGAATAACTGTAGTCTTGCACGTTCTTCCTTATATGGATCTGCCTCATGATTGCTCTTTAACCGTATGTCCTTTTGCCATTCTTGACTTTTATCTCCTGATGATCTTGATGGTATTCACCTATTGACTTTGACTTATGTTGACTGCGTCCAATGGGCTTTATATTCCTGTTGGGCCTTCATATTAAGATGAAATTAAACCTTTTGAGGTCTAATACAATGTACCATAATAAATGCTACTAAACATCTAAAAATGGTGGTAACACCAATATTGTGAGAAGGTTGTATTACCACGTGACATAACGGTTGGACCAGAAACATTTGACAAGACACAATAATCATCTCATTTCCGTCACAACTAAGACTTCCTATTGAAGGAAGACGAGATCAAGTCGTCATTCGGGTTTCCATCCAAATTCTTAAGTTTTACGCACATGTGCATCTGTACTTTTTTGAGGGGATATTATACGAGTACTTCATAGTTTCAACTTTCACGCTTCAGGTATGTAACATATTTGCACGATGCATGTGTCACGATAATGTGAATGTTGAAGATATCAACATTAGTGTGTAACAGAGGTAAGATATCCAAAAGATATACAAGAATATTAGAATACACAAGCTAACTAATTTTATACATAGGATATACTATATTAAGAGATCAAAATTAAGCTAATAATATGATACTGTAGGATAAACATATACTACTACAGAGAATCAATGATACAGTCAATAATACTACGCCCAGAGACATATTCTTGCAATTGGCTCATTACCCATATCTTGTTGCTCCATAGCGAGGATGGGGATCAAAGCCTTGGGATCACTGATTTCATAATCATAATATGGAGTTTATTGCTTCATCGAAATAATAAAATTTTGGGAAATTCCCATTAGTAACCTTGTAGTTTTTCGGTTTCCCAATGGTAACCCTGTGGTTTTCAAATTCCCAAAAATGACCTTGTACTCTTGTTGAATTCCCAAAAGTGACTTTTTCCGTTATATCTAACCGTTAAATCAATAAACGCATATCGAAATGTTTCTGGAATGCAAATTGAGGGGCATCTGATCGTTTTTTGCAAATTTCGACCTCAAATTTGACCCATTAAGGCTAAAATTGACCCCCAAAACCTTGACCGGTCTATTTTTTCGGAACACAAAATAATGCACGTAAATCGAGATATTTCTAAAACGTAAATTATTCTGAAAAAATAGCCCTGTCAAGGTTTTGAAGGTCATTTTAGCCCTTCATGGGTCAAATTTGAGGTCAAAATTTGCAAAAAACGATTAGATTCGCCTCAATTTGCATTCCAGAAACATCTCAATTTGCGCGCATTGATTTAACAGTTAGATTTAACGGAAATTTAACGGAAAAAAGTCACATTTGGGAATTCAACAAGATTACAAGGTCATTTTTGGGAATTTGAAAACCACATGGTTACCATTGGGAAACCGAATAACTACAAGGTTACCAATGGGAATTTCCCTAAAATCTTACCAACAAGAGTTGGCTCAAGTGGTAAGCAACTTGATGTCGCTTAAGGGAGGTCTCGAGTTCGAGCCTCACCGTATGCAGAAACTCTTGTTGGGAGACTCACCCACCAAAGCCAGGTGTGCGACCCGGGTCAGACTCGGATGTAGTCGGAGCAAAGCTCTGATGGACCGGGTGGGCAACAAAAAAAAAGAAATAATAAAATTTTCAGAGGAAATATCTCAAGTCTCGATGATATCATAGCCATTAGGAATCACAGTCTTTCCTACCTCAACACTTACGACTCCCAAGATCAACTTCGAAGGATGAGTTTCTTACACCCACCGGAAGCTCCTTTGCATTACCCCTAGCCTTCTGCGTAGTCAATCTGGGAACAAATAGACATGGTACGCCCCTTCATCTTCTCCAAATAGATGGAGCCTCGAAAAAAGAAACAAAACAAGATCTACATAATTATCTTAGTCAAAGATTTCAGTTATTGTAATCCCCTTAGGTTGCGTTTGGATATCATAATTTCATTTCAAATAGTGGAATTCAATTCCAGAATTTGAATTACTAGAATTCAATTTCAAGTCCTGTGTTTGGGAAAATTGAGAATTTTAAATTTGGAATTTCAAAGTTAAAGTAGAGTACGGATTACGCTGAGAAGAGAAAAAAGGAAGATCGAGAAGAGAAGGTAGTGACGAGGAGCAGAATCGAGCTCTGGAATCGAGCTCAAAATCGTTAACAATGGAGGTCGAGGAGAGAGAAATGGGTCAATGCTAAAAAAACATGGAGTACGTGATATTGAGGAGAGAGAAATGGGTGGATGAGTATGTGGGCTTTATTTTGGTATTTGAAATAACAAGTTTTAAGTTGGTATTTGAAATGACAAGTTTTAAGTTGGTCTAGTATAGGACATGGAATTGGCCCAAATCCAAATACAAATGTTTTGGATTCCCAAACACCTGATTTGGGCCAAATCCAGAATTTCAAATGAAATTCTAGTTCCCAAATAGGCCATTAGGTTATTTGTGAATGTATATCCCCAACTGTTAGTCAAAATATATCTCTAATTCCTAGCTTTTATGCTACGGTTAGTTGTTACTATTATAACTATATAATTATGTAATTCATACAATTTTAATGCAATATATTCAAACTTTCTCATAACTCTATGGGAAATTCTCTCTAGTAACCCTATACTTTAGCTTATTGTTTATGGTAGACCAAAAAAAAACTTAATGTTGCAAATGACCCTGTAATTAGTGATACTGTTAACATGTGACATTAATGATGAGTTTTCGTTAATATCTAGAATTAAAAGTTAAACCTAACCACACAAACCCCACCACCTCCCCTCACCCCACCCTTGCAGCCCCACCGGCGGCGGCAACCGCCAACCCGACCCCGGCCCGACCTCACCTCACCGTCAACCCAAGACCGCAACCCAAAGACCATCAACCCGGCCCTAACCATCGACACAACCACCTCGAAAACCTCCCCATAACCACCCCGAAAACATCCCCCCCTCCCCACAACCACCCCGAAAACCTCCCCCATCCCCTTCCCTTGCCCCGAAAACCTCCCCCCTCCCCTTCCCTTCCCTCGAAAACCTCCCCCCTCCCCTTCCCCGCCCCGAAAACCGCCCCCCTCCCCTTCCCTGACCCACGAAAACCTCCCCCCTCCCCTTCCTATGCCCCGAAAACCTCCCCTCCCCTTCCCCGGCCCAGAAATCCTCTTGACTCCCCTTCCCCGGCCCCCAAAAACCGCCCCCTCCCCTTCCCCAACCCCAAAATCCTCCCTACCTACCTTCCTCCCATTCGGTTCGTGGTGGTGGTGCCACCGTTATTGGGCTGCTGTTTGGAGGCGTAACCCTAGGTCGTTTAAACCTAATTATTAACAGCAAAACATCATTAATGTCACGTGGTAACAGTGTTATTAATTATAGGGTCATTTGCAACATTAAGTTTTTTTTTTGGTCTACCATAAACAATAAGCTAAAGTAGAGGGTTACTAGAGAGAATTTCCTTAACTCTATCACTAGTTTCGTTCACTAGACGCTCTAATCGCTTGCTTACCAAATTCAAAATATTCGGAATTATTATTTCTAGTATGTACCGCATTTGCATAGTAAATAGGTCAAATTGCTTTTACATCGAAGAGTTCCATCTCTATATTTAATCGGTGTCAAAAAATTTGCCAATCTTGTCACCTTAACAATGAATTCATCGTAATTATATTGTGTTTTGATATAATGATAGAAATAATTGTGAAACTTAGGAAGCATTTTTAAAAAAAATTATGGTCTAGCTCTAATTGTAGTTTATCTGTTGAAACTTAAAATGGTTGTGACTAATCAACTACAGTGACAATAAAAACAGTTATTTGGTGCAATTTACTTTGGCGGTTGATCTTATCTTTATCTCAGTTTTCGTATTAGAATAATAGTCGAGATATTTGTATCCTTTCCTCTATTTCTTGATTAGATAATGGTATATACTACCTGTGTTTCTTTTTTTAGATGCATGCAACATCTATACAAATATATTAAAAGGCGTGCTTAACAACGTCTATGCGCCACGTGGCACCCTCCTGCCACCAGAATTTTGCCACGTATCTATAAACCAACAAATTCAAGTGGTCATTATTTAAAAAATAAATATGTTGAAGCCTGGGCTCGAACCCCTGACCTTATGTAAGGATTTCCAAAGAATCACCATCTAATCTAACGTCTTTTAGTGATCCATGTTTCCACAAAATTACAGATATGTGTTGTAATTAGTTAATGTTATTAAACATAGCCCTTGCATCCTTAAAGATAAATAAATTCGCATGTTCATTAAAAGTAATTATGTATGCATGATACCATTTGAAGAGCAGTGTTGACTACTACAGTACTACCCTTATATTTACAGTAATACTATAAACAAAATATGATCACAAGTATGTATTAAATATGGGCCTAGGCCGCATCCACGTCTAATATATTAAAAAACGTTCCTAAGAACGTATATGTGTCACATGTCATCATCCCTCATTCAGTAACATTATATCCACGTCTTTCTGATATAGTAAAAAAAAAAAGCATTGTTAACGTGAACATCCGAACCCACAACTTCAAATATGAAAGAAAGAGATCCAACCATCACACCACCATACTATTATTGCTTATTTAATCAAAATTAATGATGATATATGAAAAGAAACCTTTTGAAATCCATATAATGAATGACGTGACTTTTTTAAATGAGTATGAGATGTATTTATCTACTACTAAATTGTAGCACATAAAAACTCCGGGGCATCGCCCGGGCCTAAACACTAGTTTGATTATTATAATCCATGCACCAAAATGGCAAATGTTGCATCTAAAAAAACAGATGAAGTATTAAAAACTAAATTTTAATCTTGACAACTTTTGTTTTTTACAATTCTTAATGATTAATATCAGATGCGACTATTAATTTTGGACAAACGTAACACAACCACATCTTGTTGAAGATGGCCGTATATATGGCATTCGATAAATTTAAGAACGTCATATCATATTCATATATACATTACATCCAACTCTTACTGTATTTAGTTCTGAAAGAGATACCAGTATGAGTTGTCTTGACATGCTCACTCTACTCTCTCTTATGAATTCCTTTCAAAAGTCCCTATACTACAACTGGCACACAGGCACACAGGCACACCACTAAAATAAAATGAAAATATAACGATCCCTTAAACATCGCAAAACCTCCAGGCAAATCAACGCAATCAAACATGATTAAAGCAATTTAATGCTAGAATTCTGAAGAATAAGATATTTTACGCGTTTCCATATTGTATCTCTGATTGGGATGTTGCACATTGATTTTCTTAAGCTTATTATATAGACGATAAAAACGTGCAAAAAGTCAAAGATAATCGATGTACAACTGTACATATGAAGTAACACTTTTGCGACAATCTTTGCAGTATAAATTATGCTACTCTAATTAACATTTAGATAGTTTCATGATTTTTTATGTCCTAATTTTTTATGGGGCTATATGTTATAATGTTATGACTTATGGGTTATGAGTTATGACCAAAGAATAAATGAAAATATTGAAAATTTAAGCTCCAAATAGGTGAGCATTGTTCGGCCAAGGACTACGGTTTACGAGAACTCACTTTTTTTTTGGATAGGAAACATGATGTGTAATCAACTAAGAGAGGGACAAAGTGTCCATGATTACATAAAAATGAACTTCGGGAGGGACATGATATTCCCACCGTTGTTCAATATCGAAAGGCTTAATCCTAGGCGAGGTGATGGGCCACACAATTGTTACCCCTGCGAACATGAGACCAAGACACAACTAACAAATCTTTGCTAAAAAACAAAACATCCTCCAAAATTGAGTTTGTCCTTAGTTGTTTACTCCATTTACTTTTTCACTATATTTAAGGCTAAACTAGTGTGTAGCTCGGGCGATTGCCCCGAGTTTTTACTTTGAATAATACTTCTATGTTTTGAGCATAAATTTATTCCCAATTAATTTGTTGTATATATTTATATTCTAAGCTATATATACATTTATGTGGAGTAAATAGCATATTTAATAGTTGGTTGAGATGGTAAGACTTTTACTTTATAACTTATTGGTCACATGTTCGAATCTTACTATATAAAATTTTGTAGTACATAAAAAAATTAACAATTATGATCTTATTAAATTCGTATTAATGTCTACTTTCTAACATTAGATATCGCACACATGGTTCTGTGAATCAGCCAAAAAAAATCTCTTACAACAGGCTTTGGTGAGTTGTATACTTTAGCAGAGGTGGTGTCATATTTACTTTGTTCGCTTCTCATGTGAAAATCTTTAGGCTCTATATTTCAAAATAGTGTCGTCAACGCAACAAATCAATTATGCTAATTATTATATTTTTAGTCTTGTAGATCTAAAAGATGTAATTTCTAGGCAATAGGCATTGTACTCATTTTAGCAATTCTTTCAAATTACGGATCCAATTTATAAATTCCATGTGACTTGATTATGGAGTAAATCTATACCCATTACATACCTTCAAAACTAAATTTAATTATCAAAATCTTTTGATGATTGAAATCATTATCTGGAGGGACCCATGCATACACAGATTTTTTTAACGAATCTTAATCAACCCACCCCTTTTCCTCCCACTGCTTCAAGTAAATCAAAACTCAGATTTGTTTCTCAACTACTCAATCAAATTGTAATATGTTGGTTAATTAGATCATATTTGGTTTTAAAAAATCATCTTACTTTACTCCTTAAAGGAGTAACTTGAAAAGTAGCGTAAATAAAATATGATTTCCTTAGATAACTAATGGAGCGGTCTTATCACTCTGAGATTGTCTTATTTGAGAATTTTTATTTTGATCAGTGGCTAGCCACAGTTTCTTGATATGACCCAAAAAAAATGAACAAAGAAATAGTGAATTCAAATCCCTTAACCCGTACAGTTGACCCGAAACCGAGTACTTTGGGTTTGAACAAGCATTATTCAACCGAAACCTGAGCATTGGCTGCATATATCTATACAGACTATACTAACGCGAACCGACCAACCAGTCTGGCAGGTCTAGGTGCAACATTAGATGATTTCGTGGTTGGGATGTGCATAATGCAGTGGATTGATCTATCATTGTTCTTCCTACTAGCATACATCATTGCTCTCGGCATAACAGCTTGGATATGGTGTTCTTTTCTAATTTACTGGTACTTTCCTCTTGTTAGACTTATGCGCATCTAGATGCCCTTTGAAATTTCATTAGTCTGACACCAGGCAAGTTGCAGGATTTCTAGCCAAACATCTCTCTTAAGATGACAAACAAATGAAGACCAATGACAAAGACAAACTATGCCACACTTGATGTGGAATCAGTTACAAATTGCTGTCAGTAATGTATGCTTCATCATTACTTTCAGAACAAGGGTAGATAATACAAAAATTTCTCCACCATAATACTGTATTCTAGCCAAAGTGGGTAGTAAAGCATCACTAATGAGGAACTTATGTTCCTTCAAAGAATAAACAAAAATATGGCCAATAATGCTCTTTGGCCTTGATCTGCAATCTGCATCTATATGTGGCATGACCCGTGTAAGACTCGGCAAACATAAATGGGCCTGACCCAGTAATAAAACGAGACGTACCCAGGTTTGTAATGGGTCCTATCCCTTTGAACAGCTCTAGTCTGATAGGAAGATATCTACTGAAGAGAATATATGTTTATGCACTTTAATTGCCTGTCAAATGTGTAGACTTTACCGGAAGAAATTTGTGTGGTAACAGTAGATCCTCTATAATGTACTCGCTTGACAGAATTTGAGTTGTGTGACAAAATCCCAACTTCTCGTAAATCTCCTTCGCTCCAACAAATATTGACGGTCAATCCACCTCGAGCCTTTAGTCCTTTAACACAACCAGTAGCCCATTTATCCCTTGGAAGAGCTGGCAACAAGTAGAGATCTTTCAGAGTGCTCTGAACAAGCATCTCTGCTACAGCAGCAGAAAAACCAAAGTTTGCATCAATCTGAAAAGGCGGATGTGCTGAGAACAAATTACTATAAAGTCCTCCTTCGAAGTCTCCCTCACGATCAGGGTCTACCAAGTTGAACAAATGCTTGACCATCCGATATGCATGCTCACTATCACGCAAGTTCGCCCACAATGCAGCTTTCCATACAGTAGACCACCCAGGACCATCATCTGTTCGTTTATGTAGGGTATGATTTGCAGCTTTACAAAGATCTGGATTTTCCTCAGCAGTTATTGTATGCCCTGGAAATATACCAAATAGGTGTGACACGTGTCTATGATGCGGGTCAGGGTCCACGAAATCTTCAGCCCATTCCATAAGTGAACCATCCCGAGCTGTTCTATAAGGCGGTAGTCTTGCTTGAGCCTTCACTACTTTTCTGACTAGATCATCTTCAGTTGTTCCCAATTCTTCAGCAGCAGAGATAATTATGCCAAACACTTCCTTAGTTATTGCCACATCCATGGTTGATGAGTAGCTCACACTTGCAGGCTTGCCATTCGGGGCAGTAAACATATGCTCGGGAGAAGTTGAAGGGTTAGTTTGTAAATATCCATCTTTTCCTTCGATCCACCAGTCTAACAGAAATGATGCTGCACCTTCTAATAATGGGTATGCTTTGCTTTTCAGGAAGTTCTTGTCCATTGTATAAGTGTAATGCTCCCATAAGTGGGTAGAAAGCCAAGCCCCACCCATGGGCCACAAGGCCCAAACTGCTTGCCCTCTATCAGGTGATGTCTTGGCCCAAATATCAGATACTTGATGTACGACCCACCCGTTAGCTTTGTAGTTTACATTAGCCGTTTTCTCTCCATTCGTTGCAAGGGAAGACGTGTAATCAAACAATGGCTCTTGCAACTCATGAAGATTACAAGGAAGAGAAGGCCAGTAGTTCATCTGAAGGTTGATATTCAAATGAGGAGCACAATCCCAAGGTGGCTCGATATCCTTATTCCATATTCCCTGCAGATTTGCAGGCTGCGTTCCTGCTCGCGAGCTAGAAATCAACAAATACCGACCATACTGAAATAGTAGCTCCACCAAAGACGGATCTTCATCCGTTTTAAAAGACCGTACCCTCTCAGAAGTAGGAACTATCTCATTCTCTTTATTCAGGGCCTTACTGCTTTTAGATAGCTGAAGTGAGACACGGTGAAAGAGTTTCTGATAGTCATCTAAATGACGGGTATAAAGAGCCGAATATGAAACATTACTTATTGTGTTCATCACAGTAAGAGCTTCTGTAGTTGGATTCTTCTTGGAATCTGAAGGCTTCGTAAATGGTCCATCAAATGAAGATGATGCGACCAAAAGAACAATTGCATAATCTGCATTTTCAACTCTGAATTTATGGTCCTCTATATTATGTATAACCCCATTATCACCACCAATTTGTAGATTGAGAATCAAAGAGAACTGAGTCCCTTTTGGATAGTCATCAGCTTCATCTATTCTTGGCGGTATCCTTTTACCACGGCAACTTCCTTCCATGATGATCTGGTTTTTTTTGTCAATGTAAGATTGATGATGCTGTTTGCTATCTAGATACACTGTAAAAGAGAGGGAACCCTTTTTACTGGATGAGATCTTGGTTGCAATCACTTGATCAGGATTTGATGCAAAGTGTTCCCTGGTGAACTTTACATCGCCAACGGAGTAATTCACTGTAACAACCGCCGTATCCAAATCTAGCTCTCTTTGGTAAGTATGAGCGGAATGGTGGTCATGAAAGTCCAGTTTGAGATCACCCAAAAGCTGATAAACCTTCAGACATAACAAGCATATTGTTTAATTAGAATTTTGCAATATGATTTTGCAACAATTATATGTGCATGTTAATAGAAGTGTATCTCAGGCACCAACTATGTACGCTTGTAAAAGTTAACATTCCATAATCAAATAGATGCAAAATCAAGGGGGTGATGTAAAATCTTAATAGTTAAAAACATACCATAATCATATACTTGTTTTTTTTTTAGATGCAACATTTGACTTTTTGATGAGTGTATTAAAATAATCAAATGTTGCATCTAAAAAAACAGAGGTAGTAGATGCAAAATCAAGGTGGTGATGGAAAATCTAAATAGTTAAAAACTTTAACAGAAAAACATTCATAGTTAAAATGTTGCACAAAAATACTTTAAGCAAAATACGTAAAAAGTTAAGTGGTCTAGGAAAGACGATTGCTTGTGTGACAGGAGACAACTGCTAAATTGACGAGAAAAAAAGCTATTTTATCAACATTCATACAATTAGCTTTAGAAAGCAAATGGAGGAGCATACATCAGATGGTTCTCCGGAGAGCTCCTTATCAGCCACAGCCGTAGCTTCAGAATAGTTTCCGTTATTGACGAGCTTTCTCACAGTTGCTAGTGCCTCCGGAGTATTTGGATTTGTATAGTTTCTGGGAATTCCGGTCCAAAGTGTGTCCTCTGTAGATCATGAACAAGGGACATGTTTAAGCATTTTTCTTTGTTCAACTTTAAATTTTCATATCAGAATAAAACTAATTATGTTACTTGTCTTAGACTCTCCAACTCAAAATCCTCAAGTCCAACCCACAAATATCAGTGAAATTAAATTAATACAATTATATTCAAAGGAAAAAGCAAAATAAATAAAAAGAAAAGGGTAGCCATGTTTAAAACTGGATCCACCTCCAATATTATAATCTCAGACATATATGCAATTATTCATGCTATGAGTTAACCAAAGATTTGGAGCATTCAAATAATAAATCTTTTGCTCAGGTTCACGTTCAGAGATCATATTCAGCAATCAGCAAACACCCAGAGATCTTTGCAAGTGTTTATTTGGCTTGTTTTGAGACATCAAGTATCTACTAAATTAATTAGTAATATCCACGCCATTTTAATGACATCACCCACTAGTGCAATCAGTTTTTGCGGAGAAATTTATTACAATATGCTGGATTTTTTTTCTTTTCACGAAATCACCTCATAACAGAATAACAATACCAAAGGAGGAGGAAATAGATCCTATTTGTCTAAAAACACACAAATTTACAACACAGTACTTCACCATAAATCGCGTTAGGGAGGTCGAGATGTACACAACCTTAGCTGCAAGGCTGCAACTATAAGATATAGTACTCCTTACAACACAAAATAACAAGACACTTCTCTATTTTGGTTGTCCCACAATAATAGGTAACCATCTAATTTAGTAAATTAATATATGAACTTTGTGCTATCATGATGAAGTGTGAAATTTTTTTTTTATTTTTTTTTATTTTTTTAACCTAGTCGTTTCGATCTTCTAACCTAGCCGTTTTCTCTCCCTTTTCGCCCCTCCAACAAAACCCTAAAGACAAAACTTCAGCCAGCCACCTTGTAGGCTCGCTGGTGGCCGGAGTGTCTACACCGGTCACCGGCGAGCCTACCCTCTAGTTTGTAGTCGTTTTCCATGTAGTTCGTAGTTGCTTTCCTCTGTTCATAGTCGTCCCTGGTGGTGTCTGGGTTTGTTTTCAGTTCGCGTCGCTCCTCCCCCCTCCTCTGGTCGCCGTCGTCAGTTCCCCCTTCCCCTCCCCTGTCGTCGTCTCCCGTCGGTGGACTCCGTTATAGTCAGTTTGTAGTCGTTTTCCTTGAAGTTCGTAGTTGCTTCCCCGCCCTAGTCAGTCCCTCCCCGTTCCCTTTTCTTTACATTCGTCGCCCCTCCCCTATCCCCCTCCCCTCCCCCGCCGGCGTATCACCCCCACCCTCCCCCCTGCAGTCCTTTCATTTGTTTTTTACTTCCTCTTGGGACCGTTTGTGTTCCTAGGGTGTTGTCATTCTACCCCCGTCGTTGTAGGTTTGATTGCCTCGAAGGTTCCTGTCCCCGCCCCCGTTCTCATGTCTTTTAAGCACGAGTCCTATAGTTAGGTTTGTGGTTGTTTTGGGCTTCCCCTCCCCTCCCCCCTCCCCCCCCCCCCCCGGTTAGTGTCGGGCCCCCTACCCCCTTCCCCCGTTAGTGTCGGGCTCCCCTTTCCCCTTCCCCCCGTTAGTGCTCGGGCTTCCCTTTCCCCTCCCCAGGTTGTTGGAGTTTCCAAATAGTTAAGTCAGGTATTTTCTTAAAAAATGTGTTCAATCTCCGAATAAAAGGAGTGTGGTGTTTTCGAGTTGTTAAAGTTGTTATCGATGGTTGGTTGTGGCCATCGAAATGTTTTAGTCAGTTGGGTCAAAATTGGTGGTTTAAAATAGTAACAGTTGAGTATGTCGGTTTTTTGCTTTATGTGCTGAGGGACAAGGTGTCTCACGCTGTTCGTAAGCAAGGACGAGGTGTTGTTATGCTTTCATGGTTGGGACGAGTATTTACCGGTTTTGAAAACCGGAGGTGTGTTCGAGGGCTCAACTTGTTTGGCTCTCCTTTTAGCTTGGCATTGCTTTTAATGGTCTTTGCCTTGAAAACTTCAAATCTACAGGCGGCACCCCAGTTGCATCTGGGGGTTTACAGCACGCCCACTCATCAACGTTTCTCCTTCATCATGGAGAAACCTGATATACTCTCGCTCGAGAGTAGTGAGTCACAATGGAACGTGACTCCTCACATGGTTATGAGCTCAGAATCCCAAGTGATGACAGATCGTTGGGATTGCTCATACGGCGAGACGCGACGCTCGCCGTTGGTTGTTCGTTGTCCAAATCGTGATCGTCAATCGCTTCTTCAACCTCTTCTCTCAGCCATCCGAGGTTTGCATCCACCATCATCAGCACTGACCAGCGACGCGCCCCTTTCTACGCAACTTTGTTTCGGTTGTATTTATTTTTGTATTAGGTGGAATGTACGAGCTCTTAAGGCTCCTTTAGGTTTCTATGTTTGTTTTAGTTTGGGTTGTATTAGCATTAGGTTGTACTTCCTCTTTTAATTAATGTACGATTTCTCGTTGTCAAAAAAAAAAAAAATTAAAATTGTGATAATTTTGGTACATTAGCTAAAAACTATTAGAATGACCTTAAACTAAAGGAAGAATTCCACTTTGAGCACGTCGGGTTCGAGTATTTCCACTTTAGGTACTCAAAATTATAATCTGATACACACTACAAGTCTACAACCAGTAATTTCAGATATTTTTCAAACTTGCCAAAGATCCAACCTAAAACACAAAGATCCAAGGGCCAAAAATGGATTTGCTATTTACCATAACAAATTTAGTAGTCTCATTATTTCTTCTTACAGAATTTCTCTCTTTGCAAAGAAAAAAAAAATCTAGCAAATCGAATTACTTTTGAAAAAGGTTCAAATATTCTTGGAAACTCGAACTACAATCCAAAAGAATTCCCAAAATATTTTAAAAACAAATCCAACAAGTTCTGAAAAAATCCATTTTTTGGGATCAAAATTAATCTCTAAAATTGTTTTGCAATTGTACTCTATGGAAATTATAACTTTCAATATTGCACTAGAAATTTTGATAGCATGTGTTACCTTAACAGTGGTGTAGGGTGAGCCTGTGAGGTATCCAAATTCCAAAGTGAAATTAATTTGTAAACCTCAAGTACACTGTACCCAGAATGTGAATACTAATAGTTACCTAACTTACCTTAAGTAGAACTTTGTCAAACTTGGGGCATCCAAAATGCAGAATTATTTAAATTAGATGTTGCATATTAATTCTTCCATTACTATATAATTACTCCAAATTTTGTTTTTTCAGGGTATCTAATACACTACTTTGATCATCAATATTCTATATTCAATTTATTTTTTAAGGTAAGATGAAGATCCCACTTTACAAGCGGTAAGAATCGACCCCTTGTCACAAAGATGGAAGGTGGGCATGTTCTCTTCGGCATAAAACAACTGAACTGAATTCAACTGAATTGAACTAAATTAAATTATAACTAATTAATAATAATGATAATAATTTAGGAACTGAACTGAATTGAATTGAACTGAAAATAAGCTGGGGAGAACAGGCACCCTAGACCAACCTTGATTCTTATTAATATTCTATACTATATTATTATGTATTACTAAAGATGATTTTCCAATGGCCACACAAAACAGTAATTAGATTCCATATCTATAAAACAATAACATCTCTTAAAACTGACAAAAAGCAAATCTATCCATACTAAACTAATGTAGATATTATGAAACTAGCATTTTCCCTTTAGGGTTTACGATAGCTTATACTCATCTGGTCCCAAAAAGATGTTCACATTTACAATCTTGAAATTCATAAGTAAAGATAATCTTCTAAATTCTTTCTAATATATAAAAAAAACATAGTTATGTAAGGTCTTACTTAATTTTTCTCAATGAATACATACGAAAATCAAACTTTTATAAATTTTACTAATATGTAAAAATAAGAAAAACATAGTCATACATTGGCAAAAGTGTTAAAAAAAGAAATGAGAACATCTAATTGGAACGGAAGAAGTATTAAATAGTACTCTTGAAAAATAGAGATATTGTGGGTTAAAATTGCATCTCGACAAGTGTAAAAAGTCAAATGTTACATCTATTAAAAAACGGAGAGAGACTAGTATTTCAATTGAGTTTTCTTTTGAAAATAATTTATACTTGTAACTTAACATGTGCCAGACTGCCAGTGGTCACACATTAGACAAACCATTAAAAAAATAAAGTATATTGGCAAGAATATCTAGATAAACTTTGTGAGTTTTGAAGTCTAAATAAACTTGCTGCAATAAATTTGGAAGGGATGCACTATTTGTCTATTTCCAACCACATATCTACAGTCTACACCAACAACTACAAGAATTAGTTGACAAGGAAGATAAAATTTACAAAGAAAATGCAAGTACTACTAAAGTAATAACTAGTGAGAGTAGAGCAAAATATACCATTGAGATTAATAATCTCAGAAATAATTCCACCATGAATCATTGCACCAAGACGGCCATTACCAATAGGAAGAGCATCAGTCCAATTTCTAGCTGCCTCTTTAAACATAATCTTAAGAGGTCTCTTTTCTTCATTTTCTAACATCAATCTTCTTGTTTGTTTCCATAATTCTCTATCTTTAACCCTTTCAACATTTTTCTCTGAATTCCCAAAACTACCCAAAATTAGAAGAGAAAAACATAGAGGAAGAAGAAGAAGAAGAAGAAGAGAGGGAAACTTTAAAGGGTCCATGTGATTTTTGCAAGAGAAAAAGAAAAGGTGGGTCTTGATTTTATGGCCTTTTTGGCATAATATAATTGGGGTTTGGGGTCTGGGGATATGGTATTAAATAATCCTCAAAACCGACAGTGCATGGGTCTCTGCTTATTTGCTTTACTGGTTGGTTTATGTGAGAGGTACACTGTTATCAGTTATGAGTGAACTGTGGTTTTTTGACTGTTTTTACTCAAACTAAGTGCAATACTTCGCCCCTGTTTGGTAAAAATAAGATAACGCGTTAATTAGAGGTTTTGACCTATTTTAAAAAGTTACTCACTATGCTTCTTTTTATTTACTACATTTTTATTTTGAAAAATCAAACTATCAATATTGATAGGTTATTTTGGTTTTTTATAAATAAAGATATAGTAATGTGTGATTTTGTTAGATTCGTTTAAATGCATAGATTCACAATGTCACATTATTAGAGAGTGAGGGATAGCTCAGTTGGTTAGAGCTTCCCTCCCAGTTCCAGGTGATCATGGGATCGATTCTCATCCCCGTCCTTGTGGCTCATTCGCACCAAAAAAAAAAAATGTCACATTATTATAATTTTTACTTAAATAGACTAAGAGATGTTAAGGGTTAAAAACGTCTTAAAAATCGTGCAAAAACAATGTAGCGGATAAAAAAAGTGAAGGGAGTATAAGTGAAACTTTGTAATATTGGATTTGTCAAAGATAGGATAGGAATAATAGTTTCGACTCGAAACTCAAATTTTAGAAAGTCGGTGGAAAAAACTTTTTGGAGAGAAAATTTTGGCTATGTTAAGCTGAAATGACAAATACTTCTTCCATTCCTATATAAGTGTTACGTTAAGTAATTTGGCACTAACCCTTTCATAACCATTTTTTTAGCCGCCCCCTCTCTCTTTTTCTCTCTCTCAAACCCTAGCCTCCCCTACCCCTTCTTCATCAATTAGGGGCTGCCATGGATGATTTCATCCATGGTAAGCCCCTTTTCCCCTTTTATTTTCAGTTTTTAGTTCATTTTCTTGTTTTGTTTAATAAATTAGTCTCTCTTTATGAGATTTTCTCAAACCCTGTTATGGGGTTTTTAGTTTCTGTTTTGAAAATCTCCTTCTCCCCTATGGGAGTTGTGAGTATGGTTCTTTTGTTTTTAGGTATGAGAAATTATTCTCATTGGTTGAAGTTCGAGACTCAACATGAAGGTATTGGAATCTCGGATGCGGTCAACCTGACTCGATCAAGAATGTTCTTCTCAAACTATATCAGAGTGATAGACTTCCTCATCAATAGCTGCTTGATTCAGCAAATACAAGGGGGATGCGCTGTATTGCTCGATCTGGTTCATTGTAGTTTCTTCGAAGACGAATTTGTTCTAGTCTTGTTTAATTGTATCTTGTTTTTCTTTAATGCCTATTGTAGATGCCGCTTGGCCTTCAATTAATGAAATTTCTCTTTCAAAAAAAAAAAGTAATTTGGCACTATTCATTAACTAACTTTAACTCTTTTGTCCAGCTATGATATAAAGAAAAACATAGTCAAGTGAGATCTTATTAGATTCGTTTCAATATATACTTTCAAAATAACAATTTCTTATTAATTTTTAATTATGCCCAATTAGAGATATTAACGATCAAAGAAGCGTATTAGGTTACATGAAAAAGTGAATGTGACACTTATTTAGAAACTGATGAAGTATTAACAGAAGTTGTCTAAAGGTACTACCTTTACAAAATATACAAAATACATTTATGCAAACAAGTAAATTTTACACGAGCTAATACAACTAGTCATCAATTAATGCAATAATAAGTTAATTATAACTCTCTATTAATTGCCAAAAAGTGCCTTGATTATTTAAGCGTCTTTAATTTACAATTCTGTCTATTACCAATTGTCCCCAAGTTTAAGCATAATTCTATTTTTTCAACAACTTTTAAAATTCAACCATAAATTTCGTGAATATATAAGAAGTTACATAATCATGTGAAATTTTATTAAATGAATCTCAACTATATAATCTTTTATAGACTCTTTTTTTATATATAATTAAAGATATACATAGTCAAATGTGAATCGAAAATCATAAGACTCAAGTCGTTTAAACTTTAAATTGATTGAGGATGCGAAAATACTAAGTAAAATATAAAAAAATATTACAAGAAACAAATTTATCAAGATGTGTCCTGCTTAGGGATACTAATCGAGTGAGTCAATCGCGAGCAGAGGTCTGCTCTAGGGGTGAAAGTTATTCGGATAAAATCCAAAATCCAATCCAATCCAATCCGAATTAGTAATTCAGATCGGATTCGAACTGTGTTCGGATTGGATTCGGATTGAAATTTTTTGAAAAAATGGATTTTCGGATCGGATTGGATTGAGGGTAATTGGATCCAAAAATCCAATATAACCAAATAGTAATATGTCTTGTATTATGTGCCTGGATTGGGCTTAAGTGCTTAACTGAATTTTTTAATAAAAAATAAGCCTAGTCCATACCCCAGTAGGCGTAGCACTTCAACCGTTCCCCTAAAACCCTAACAGCACTTAATTCCTCATTTCTTAAATCTACTAGGCTGCTGTTGTGCTTAATTTATTTCATCGAAAAACTAAGTTTTAAAAAATTGGATTTTCGGATCGGATCCAATCTAGAGTATGAAAATTCGGATTGGATTGGATCGGATTCAAACTCTAATTGGTTTGGATTCGGATTGGAAAATTAAAATTCAAATTTTATTCGGATCGGATTGGATTAGGCCCTAATCCAAACCGTACACCGAACTTTCACCCCTAGTCTGCTCAACTCGGGTTCGTTGCTCGTTAAGCTAGCAAGCCCCTGCTCGACTTATGTGCTCGTTAAGATTTGTTGTAGCTCGATTCAAAACTCGACTCGAGCTCGATTTACCCAAATGGCTCGACTCAAGCTTGGTTTGCTCGAAATAGCTCAACTCGAGTTCGAGAAGCTTGAGTATCAAACCAAACCGAGCTAATGACAAAGTCAGTCCAAGGAATCAAACCAATGCCATTTATTAGTGAGACCCATATATACAACAGAAGTATATAAGGCTCGCTCATTAGGAGACCACTACAAGAAAAGTGCCAATTAACGACGGCTTTTAGCCGTCGTTGGTAGCCTAAAAAGCCGTCGCTGAATAATCAACGACGGCTAACCGTCGTTAAATGGCCGTCGGTAAAAAGATGGTCGGTGATAAAAGAATCAACGACCGTCAAGCCGTCGGTGATATATTCAACGACGGTTTAAGGACAATCAGCGACGGTTTATAAAAGCCGACATTGATACCCAGTCAACGACTGTTTAAAGCAGACGGCGGGCGACGACGGTTTATAGCGATCAGTTGGATCACCGACCGTTTTAAACCGTCGTTGTTCCAGCGACTGTTCTAAACCGTCGTTGTTCCAGCGACTGTTATAAACCGTCATTGATTTCGAATAATCAACGTCTGTTTATAACGGTCGCTAAGATGTTAAAGCAGTCGTTGATTTCGTTTCAATGGGTGCATAGAGAACCTTACAGCGACTGCCTAGCCGTCGTTGATTTATTGTTTAACCGTCGCTGTTCTTACAAAATAATATTATTTAAAATTCTATTGTTCTTAATAATAATTAAACCTGTACACGCACGTTTGCACCTAAATATACCACGCTAAAGCTGTTTCTCCATCGCATTAAATTTTTTCAATTACAAAATTATGCAATTTTGATATATATTAAAATTTACATAGATACTTGTATAATTACATGAAATAGATTACATTTATGTACACAAAATAGATCCCGATGTCGGGAAATAAAGTAGATGTCGGTGTTTACAAAAAATATATATCGACAAAGCTAGAAAATAATAAGCTAGATGCCGATAAATATAGACACTAAATGTCTATAGTTAGACAAACTACCTAGATTAAATATATGTACGCAAAATAGATCCCGGTGTCGGGAAATAAAGTAGAAGTCGGGTTGAAAAAAAAATAACCCGACACATCATGAAACGAAGCGAGATGCCGATAAGTATTTACACTACAAGAAAATAGTTAGACTAACTATATCCAACTATAAGTTAGTTACCTAGTTGCCAAAACCAAAAAAAACTACCTTTGTCAAGGGTGGCTCAGTAGCACTACCGCCACCACCAAACCCCGGGTCATCTTCGGGTCGCGTTGTGGAGTGGGGCCTGGGTTGCAACCCCGAGAACATGTGGCCGAAACTAGACATGTTCCTCATCATTTCCTCGATGAGGGCCCGACGTGACTCTTCCACCCGTGCTGCGACCATTGCCTCCACCTCTCCCATCCGTGCAGCGACCTTTGCCTCCACTTGCGCCTCAATCTGAGAAAAAATGGACGGCTCATATGGTTGTGAAGAGCCACCATCTCCTCGCCCTGATGCAGAGTTGTAGTACAAATGATCTCCCTGACCCAACCCCTGAACTTTTCCTCTGTTCCTCCCCCCAACTGTCTCCCAATACAACAGATCAGGGTTCGGCAGCGACCTTTGCTATCCTTATCACTCCAACCTAACCCATTCTTCGACGTCTAACCCCACTAGTGAATGTATGCCAACTATTCGCTTCTACGTAAATTCCGGCAGCATTTCCCATGAGTTCTCCAAGTACACAATGTGAGCTTCGTAAAAGCTTACATATGTACCCAGATAACAGCATAGAGAAACAACATGACCGGAAATTACATAGAATAGAACAAAAGGCATACATTCACCACCTAAGTGGGGTCAAACGTCGAAGAACAGTCCCAATCGGGGACTATTCAAGATATACTCCTAATGAGTATACCTTGAACGGGTATCTAGGCACATGACGATGCAAACATATTTATTTAAACACTTAAATTAAATTTATAACATCATCCAAACTATTTCCACGAAAACAAATATGTCAAAAACAATATAAACAATTTAAATAGTGTAAACTAAATAAAGGAATGTGCAATAAATAAATTATTATGATAATTATATAGTTTATAACTTTTATAACCTTTAATAAACGAACCACTATAAAAACTATTGTGATAATTATATAGTAACTTAAACTTATACAATTAAAGTAACTTAATCTTCAAAGTAATATAAACTAAAAAATTATATAGTTTTTAACATTCTCTAAACAAAAGTTTTTTTAATACATTATATTTCATGATGAAAAACTTACACAAAAATTAAAATATAGAATTTACATGAACAAAAACAATATAAATTGAAGACAAAATATGGTAAACAATTGCTACTAACCTTACAATTAAGCCAAAGAGAAACACCAAAGTGCTACGTAATCCTACATCATGTAGAAAATCAATTATTAAACGGCACCTTTAAGCATTTAGCAAAATTTATACTAAAATTAAGCAATTAACCATATAAAATACCCATTCTACCAGATGCGGAATCATCAGTCCATGAGAAACATCATAACCAACCTCTATATTAACCCAATTTCCTAGCAAAAACTCTAACAACCTAACAAAATGAAACTCTCCTTAAGAACATAAAGCATACCCAATTCCTGCAAGTACATCAGGAACGAATTCACCAACGGAACCAATCAACTTATATTGTTCCTCTAACATTCTACAAACAACATTCAAACAAACCGTATTCGCCTTCTCACTCATAGACGGTACAAAACAAATAGCACCAACAAGAAGAACACCTTCACTAAATACTCACCCAAACACCCCTCACATGAATCTACTAAAATTTTGTGCGTAAACGAAATGTAGCAAGTGAAAAGACCGAAAGCGGTGACTTTCGAAAGCAAAGCTAAGCACATCATTAGCTAGATATAGCAACAAGTAAGCATCACTCGCAATCAAAAACCATTAAATTCACCATCATCTTAGAAATCATCAATCATCAGAAAATTAACACAATAGAATAACAAGTAATTACCCATTTAGCACAAATTGGAGAAATGAAACTCAAATCAAGAAATGAATAAAAGGCAGATCCAAAAACATATATGAAGAGAGAGAAAAGTAAGGAATGTACCGTCGGCAGGGCTCCGGCACAGGAGGACGACAGTCGGGTGTTTAGGGTTTGGCCACCTACATTGACAAAGCCGAATGACGTTAAGGGTTTGGTTTCATTAACAAAAAAAAAATGACGCAGTGCTAACCGGCGGCAAAGACACGGTCCGGCAGGTGGAGAGAAAATGAGGGTATCGCCGTTCGTTGGTTGGAGGTCGGCGAATAACCGGCGGCAAAGACTCTAATGCGCCGATGAAACACGATTGACACACGGAGGAGAGAGAAAGTCGCCGATGAACGGAGATTGGGGTGAAACACGACTGCAACACGGAGGAGAGAGAAATTAAGGCGGGGTTTTGGTGGGAGTGAGGAGAGAGAAAGTGGAAGAGGAGCGACGGGAAATTGGAAAAAGAGGAGTGAAAGGGGCTTTACTTAAAAATATAACCGACCGCTAAAGACCGTCGCTAAACTTAAAAAAATAATAGTCTGCTTTTAAAGAAATCAACGACGGCTTTAAACCGTCGTAGTATATCAACGACTGCTAAACCGTCGTTAATTTCTGTAAAAGCAGTCGGTATTCACCGACGGCTTGGAGCCGTAGCTATTTTACAATTACCGACCGTTTTTTAAACCGTCGCTGGTATGCAGTCGTTGTTTTAGCGTTTTCTTGTAGTGGACTTCAATAAATTGCTTGGGTAAGAGTAGTGTTTCTATAGATCTTGATAGCTCCCATCTCATGATAATCATCGATGTGAGACTAATGTTTCCCCTGCTTTGCAACTTTCCCACAATTTTGCTGCTTCCTTCATCTCTCCTATTTTTTTCTCAACTTGCTGCTTCTCTTGTTAATGAGTGACCTAATTTCATTCTAATTGAGATTATAATAATAAGAGTTACATTACAGGTATGGAAGGACTTTATTTTTCTACTACTAATATTTAGGGCCTATTCTCCCCAACTTATTTTCAGTTCAGTTTAGTTCCTAATTTATTATCATTACTATTATGGTATGTTCTCCCCAACTTATTTTCAGTTCAGTTCAGTTGCAATCAGTTCAGTTCAGTTCCTAATTTATTTCTCTGATAATAAAACAATGATTATTATTATTATTACAATTACGATTATTATTATTATTATTATTATTATTATTATTATTATTATTATTATTATTATTATTATTATTATTATTATTATTATTATTATTATTATTATTATTATTATTATTATTATTACTACTACTGCTACTACTACTACTACTACTACTACTATTACTATTATTAATATCAATATTAATATTAATAACTTATTATTATTAATAACTTATTATTATAAATTTATTATTAATTAAATAATATTATTATTATTATAATTATTATTGAATATTAACATATTATATTATTAAAAACTATTATTATCATCAATTAATATTTATTATATTATATTATGTTATATTATATTATATTATATTATATTAATATTGATATTACTACTATTAATTTATATTTATTAATTAATGATAGCTAAATTATTATCATTACTATTAGTTATAATTTAATTCAGTTCAGTTCAGTTGCAATCAGTTCAGTTCAGTTGTTTTATGTCGAAGAGAATAGGCCCTTAGTTATAATTTAATTCAGTCCAATTCAGTTCAGTTCAGTTCAATTGCAATAAGTTCAGACAGTTCAGTTCAGTTCAATTCAGTTGTTTTATGCCGAAGAGAACAGACCCTTTAGCTAATATGGGTCTTTTTTCTATATTAAATAATATAAATTTCTAGAAAAAAATATATAAAGACATTATCGACTTGCTCACGAGCTTATCTAGTCAAGTAAAATAAATTTCTAGAAAAAATATATATAAAGACATTATCGACTTGCTCACGAGCTTATCAAGCCGAATCGAGCCAACTTAAATCGAGTTTTGATCGAGTTAAGTTTGAGTTGCTCACAAGCTGCTCAACTCGATTAGCACCCCTAAACTCTTGTTTACTGTCTAAAAAGATAAATGGTCTTTAGGATTACACTTCCGAAAAAATAAAATTGTTGGGAGTTAGGAGTTAGGAGTTAGGATGACGAGGCATAATAGGGAGAAATAAAATGTTTTGCTTTGTGGGTCTCCTTTTCCCTTGCTTTTGGGCAAAAGCAACGACTTTTTTTTTTTTTTTTTTGACTTACTCTTCCTCTCACTACTTATTTGGAATATTTAAAACTTGATTCTACTGATGGTCTCATGCTACTCCATGAGAGTAACTCCATGGTAATTGCCTACAACACCAGAATTGACTTGTCACATCATCGCCTTTTAAAGAACGCGTCTAACTGCTCTACAATGTCTCTCAATGGTAGGCTACATCACTTTTTAGCTTGTCATTTTAAAAAAAATTATAAATAAATAAAAGTTTCCACATGGCATATTATAATTGGATGTGTTACCCTCTTATTTTTTCAAGCTACCCTGCTTGTTTGGGCTACACTTGCTTGCAAGCAGGTTTGTTTTTT
Organism: Beta corolliflora; assembly: GCA_947648045.1. Lineage (NCBI taxonomy): Eukaryota > Viridiplantae > Streptophyta > Magnoliopsida > Caryophyllales > Amaranthaceae > Beta > Beta corolliflora. The sequence goes on from CANSZD010000458.1 coordinate 229,850, forward strand.
CTCTCTCCAGTGGTTAAGCTACAGCTACATATTTAGCAAAAATTGCAAGCATACCCTTATATGAAACCATTGGAGATGCTCTGACTCCATCTACTTCCTCATCTCCTGCTTATGATTTCAACGACATTCTTCCATCAGCAAAGAGATTTTTATTTTTATTAACCGGGCACTCTTTTTTTTTTTTATCTTTCTTCGTCATCGATGATTATAAGACAACGGAGAGGCCGAGTAATAAGTAAATAAATTTTTGCTTGGTTAACATTAAAAAATACAAGATATTTTAACTTTTTTAGAAAATTTTACCTGAATAATACACCCTTTCACCGGTTTTTCGACATTAATGTAATCTTTCAATTATTATTTAATAATTCAATCTTTGGGGATATCTGCCTGTATTAATTCCTTTTTTTTTTTTTGAGGACAATGCCTTTATTGATTCCTTGTGACTTGTAACTTAAAAATTCGGTAATTTTATAGAGAAAAAAAAATACTAAAAAAGACCACCCACCCCCAAAACCTCCTTCCCCACCCCCTAACCACCTCTCCTACCTCCAGGATCGGTGGATTTTCACGAGGGTTTGGGGTGATTTCTAAAGAGTTTGGGCTGAGTTAGAGGGGTGGGCTGGTGGTTTCAAGGATTGGGGAGGAGGTTTCAAGGGTAAGCAGTTGGTTTTTAGGGATAGGGGAGGAAGTTCAACTTATTAACTTAGTCACTAACAGGCTAAGGATCAATATGAGAAGATACCCCTAAAGGTTAAATTATTAAATAATAATCGAGAGATCGAATTATTATCGGAGAACTGATGAAATGTTTTATTATTCAAGTTAAATTTTCCTATTTTTCGTTTAAAATAGTAAGAAAGAAGGATAAGACTTGTTTGGTTGCAGGTACGATTTAGTACTCCCTCCGTCCCATAATATAAGTCCCCTTTCCTTTTAAAGTGTCCCAAAATATAAGTCTTATTTCTATTTTCAATCAATAATTATGTCCAAAATACCCTCATGAAAATAATTTAATTTCCAAAAAGTCCTTATAATTTCAGCTTCCAATGCACCATTTTTAATGATAAAATGGATTTTTTTACCCCATTGAACTCATCTATACATTAAACCATGCAACATTAATGTTCAGTTTTTATTTGTTGTTAAAAAGAAAAAAACAATATAGGTGTTTCCCAATAAAAATGAATCTTTTTATTCAAATAAAACAAGATTCCACTTTACCTTAATTCCCGTGTAAAAACATAATCATGACTTATATTATGAGACGGAGGGAGTATTTCCTAGGAATTAGTATTTCCCTTGAAATTGCATTTTCTAGGATGTGGTAAAAGTTGTTTGATTGATTATGAGAAGAAAAGCTTTCATTCTACTTATCTAGGGGGACCTAAATGAGTAACTTCCTACATTTTTGTCAAGCAAACAACTACACCTTATCGTACTTCATAGGAAGTCCTACTTCCCATGAATTTTTATGTCAACCAAACTATAAATCAGTCTGGACACTCCTAGTTGTAGATGTCCTTGTTTAAGAAATATAATAGGCATCAAAAGATGTTATTTCTCCTTATTTTGGTTGAGTGTCATACTCTGTTCCTTATCCACTAGGGAGGCAGGGATTCTTCAATCAATCAAAAAAAGTATGGCCCCGTAAATGAAGTATTAGAACTTTTAGGAGTTAGGAAGTATGCAAGAAGCTGGCCACCGGCACAGCACAACGTTTGCTGGACCAGTGAATCTGTAAGGGATATTGGATAGTGACGCTATCTCCTTATGTCAACCATGTTCAATTGTCCAACACACTAACTTTTGCCTAACCAAAATATCATAGTACTTCTAGATAGTATGCACCCATGAGGGAGAGATATGATTAAAAGAGAAGCGTGATCATATCTGCATCTTTATAAAAGAAAGGGAAATTCCATCTAATACCACTCAGTTTTTACAAATTCCATTTGGTACCTAAATTTTAAGAATTGTCCAATTAATACCACTATAATTACACCCTAATTGCTACCATGACTCTACTGTTAATAAAAAGTTAAAAAATGTTAAGTTTGCTTAGTTTAACTAATAAACAAACTTCCCTCCCTCATTTAACACCGTACCCATTCCTTTTAAATGTGTGCTTCCCTCCAAAAGCTAAAACTTATTTCACCTACTGTGAAGATTATTACGAGGGAATATCTTATCCTAGTGTGCAATATGAATATCTTATCTCAAGCATCAGATATAAATGCTTTCACTTGAAAGCATACTGCATAGTAATAAAGCTAAAAGCGTTGCATATGCTAATGTTGCTGGTGCAGGTATAAAGTATTACCACTGACATATCATGCAAAGATTTGGTTTTATTAAGCTAGAGTTTAAGAAATCATCAAAAAGGTACTTAGAACACTTAAGTCATAAAAACAGAGGCATTCCCAAAAAGAGGAGCATGCAAGTCAAGTAAGTTCCAAACTACAGGGGCATTCTTGATCTGCAGCAACAGCAACATCAACAGCAACATCAACATGGTTCCCATCATATTGAAACCTCAAAACCTTTTCATCAACCCCCATTTTGCAAGAAATTAAACCTTTTAATCAACACCCAAGTTTATTTGAATTTCAGCAACCATTCAACAAAAAACAGTAACAACATTCACTCTGTACATTTAGAACTAAAAACAAGTACATCAATTTGTTAGTTTATATTAATCAATATAATTTTAGCTTCGGAGCTAACCATATCAATGTTGTAAAAGTTTCAAACTTTTGGAAACTTCCTGTAAAAGATAACTAAAAACAATTGCTAAACTAATGTAGTGCAGCACAAATCACAAGAGTAATTATACATCTCCAAAGGAAAAATAACCCATCATACTCTTCTATTTCTAAATATAAGAATGTAGTGCAACACTATTATCCATGGTTACAGTACATGACAAAATAGATTATAATGAAGATCAGATGCACTACCATCATTGCACCAAACAAAATATTTCGTGATAGGCAAATTGAAAACAGATTTTTCAAACAATTCTAATCACAACAATTCAAAGCTATGAAGTTCAGTATCAACCAATTGAAAAGCCATAATTTCGTGATAAGCAAATTGAAAACAGAATTGAACAAAGCATATTTTCGTGATTTCCTTCGTAAAATTGAACAAAGCATGCGAAAAATTTCTCAAATACAAGACTTACAGATGGTAGTGCAGAATTGTCCCAGAGCAAATCTCGATCAACCTTCGGTGGTGGTGCAGAATTGTCCAAGACCAACCAAGAAAGCAGAGCAACGAAGAAGATGGGTTTTGGTTTTGTTTTGTTTTGCTTTGTATTTTGAGCAGTAGCAATAGGGAGGAAAGTGAATGGGTTTACGTAGTTAGGTTAGTAATTAGGTTTTAATGTTTTACCTTTTTATTTTAAGGGATCTAATTCAACATAACCTAACTAACATAATGTTTCCTAACTTTTTGTTAACAGTAGAGTCATGGTAGCAATTAGGGTGTAATTATAGTGGTATTAGTTGGACAATTCTTAAAATTTGGGTACCAAATGGAATTTGCAAAAACTGAGTGGTACTAGATGGAATTTCCCTAAAAGAAATAAGCATATTTAGCATAAGTTAATGTCAATTAGTTACATATCGGACTAATTAGATCAAATAACTCCACATTCACATCAAAAAAAATTAACAACACACTATTTTAACCATAAAAAGTTGCACATTCTGATCAAATAGAAAATGCACGTATACATAACATATATTGTAATCCTAATAATAATGTATACGTTTTACGTACTTATGTAAAAATCACTAGCAATGGTCAAAATCAAGTATGCAAATAGTATAGAAGTCCAACTGCCGTATTTAGGAGTATTAAAGGATAGAGAACATATGATACAGATGTCTGTATATATAATCCACGCGTTGTTGTCTTGCAGACAATCGATATTTAGATAAAGTGTATATCGATCATTGATTTTCCGACCCACTGACTTAACATCAAATCAGCGGAAATATATGTGAGATTCATAAAATTATAGTATTTATATATATCTCCATGTGCAATTTTCATAGAAGTACAAAAGAGAGAGGGGTTTGAGGTTCCATATCACATCCACAGTTGAACGGTCATCTTAGCAATTAAAGTCTCAATAATATGAAGTAGATCAGCTAACATGAGCTGACGAGCTGTTATCTTTACATTACCACTAACCACTCGGCAATCCCTACCCTACAAAAAATCCCGCGTATAATAGTTTAGTCTTCAATAGATCTCTCATGTGAGCTTCTTTATTTGGCATGTGGACAACAATTCTCACTTGATTCTTGTCTTTTCTTGACCCACGAGCATGTATTGGAATATGGAGGGGGTTACTAAATACCGCCCGTATTTACTTGAAATCGCCCGTATTTTTTTTAAAATACTCCTAAACTACCCCCTACAAATACTACCCCATACCCCCCACACTCTCTCACTCTAACACTCTCTCACTCTCTCACTCTCACTCCTCACTCCCACCATAGCCACCACCACCAAAGCCACCACCACCCCCAAAGCCACCACCACCACCATCTGCCACCACCACCACACGGCAACCACCACCACCGGGCGAGGAAGGCACGGCGACCACCGGAGCGAGGACGAAGAAGACACCGACGCCGACCACCACCACAACACGGAAAAAGAATGGGCCCAAGGAAGAAGGGAAAGGAAATCGGGGAATCTTCAAATCAGGTTAGTTTTGTAGTTATTTGTGGTCAAAACCAACGTAGGCTTGCCGGAAAATTGCCCCACTCGTCGCCGGAAAAACGAGGGAAAATTTTTTTTTTTTTTTTCCAGTAAATGCAGGGCAACGGACGAGAAATCCGTTACCACCATTGCCCTGCATTTACGGAAAAAAATTTTTTTTTTTGTTCTTTGTGTTTTCCGGCGAGGGAGGGGGGATTTTGGGTTTTTTTTTTCTTTTTTTTAATTTATGTTTATGTTTTATTAATTTCTGTTTTTTTCTAATTATGTTTATATGTTTATTTTAAATAATTTATGTTTGTTCGTAATTTATGTATTAATAATTTCTCGTTTGAATTAAAAATAATAATTTGTGTTTATTTGGGCTTTTATAATTAATGTCAATAGTTATTTGAATATATTAATTTAATTGGAATAGTTAATATGTTAATTTGTGTGATAATATGGTAATTAGGTTTTATTATTATTATGTTAATGCATGTTAGTAACATGGTAGTATTATTTAATTTATTTGATTTAATTTATTTAATTGTTTAATAGCATGTGATAATAGTATTATTTAATTTTAATAGTTATTATATAATAAGTTAATATATTGATTTGAGCATGTTATTATATTATTAAAATATTTCAATGATATTAGCATGTTATTATTTTATATTAGTAGCATATTACGATTATTTATTGTAATGATATTAGCATGTTAATTTGTTTTTATTAACATGTTAATTTATGTATGGTATTTGTTTTTATTAGCATGTTTACTAATGATATTAGCAAGTTAATATGATTTATTGTTGTAATTTTAGTTAATTAATTATTAGAAAGTGAATAGTTATATAATAATGCCCTAATTTACTTACTTTGCGCATGTTAATATATTTTAATAATATTATGTTAACACCATCACCAATGTTAATGCATCTTAGTATTAGTTTTCCTTATAATTTTAGTTAAGTAATTATTAGAGTGTCAATGGTTATAGATTAGTAGTAATTACAATATAATAACGTAGACATTAAATAAATAATAAATAATTAACATAATGTATTATTAGGGTCTTGATGGTCCTGAGGGATCGACGCCACGACACACTAGATCTCGTGGTGTTGATGCATCTAGTAGGAGGGCGAGGATCGATGCTCGGGCTAGCCGGATGCCTATTCCCGAGGACGCGCCCGATAGTCTTGGATGGGATATTGGGGACGAGCGGGAGTTAGATCATGCTATGAGAGATGACGATGGAGCCGATGTGGGTGAAGCCGCCTCCCATGTGCCTGTGAGGAAGGGTAGTAGAGGGAGGTTTGTTTCTGGGGTCGAGTTCGGATCTAGTAGGTGTCGAGCGAGGCTGAGCGCTGCTAGGGATACTTCGTGGTTAGTTACCGAGGCGATGCCTGGGGGCCCACTTGACGGTACCCTGATTCCTAGTTGGCGGGGGCACGTCGGCTCCCGTATATACCACGATACGGCGCTAGGGATGTTATCTTTGTGCCATAACCGCTCCAATGCATTTGATCCGTTCTTGACTTGGGGTTTCCCGCGGCCGATCGTTGCGGCGCTTGGATAGATCTTGTATTGCCCGACTACCGGGGATTATGTTTGGGCACCTTGACTTTCCATTACTTACGGCGTTTGTAGAGCGTTGGCGGCACTCGACACGAACACGTTTCACATGCCTTTTGGAGAGATGACGATCATGTTACATGACGTTTGGCGGATCCTACGTGTTCCTCTATGAGGGTCTGACCGTTAGTGCTTTTTTTGCCGACTTCCGAGTTGTATGTACGGTTTGAGGAGCTCCTCGGCTTGACTCGTGAGGAGTTATTATGTGAGGACTCACGGAGTCCGGGAGGAACGGTGGCGTTACCGTTCAGAAGATTTTCGATCACTGCATGGATCAGGGCCGTCCGGCTGACGTGCAGGTTCGCGCATGGTTCCTCCTGACACTTGGGTGTACCCTCTTCACTGATAAGAGTGGTTCCCGCCTCATGCCCCAGAACATAACTGAGCTGGATGACCTTGATTCAGTTCATACTTACTCGTGGGGCTCATTGCTTTTGGCGTACCTATATCGTCAGTTAGGGGTTGCGTCTAGAGCGGATAGCAAACAGGTTGCCGGGTGTCTGACGCTCCTCCAGTGCTGGATATAAAAGTACTTCCCGTGTTTCCGACCACAGCGAGAGGGACTGGCCTTCAGTGATCATGATCCCCGGGCACGGAAGTGGGATTATCACATCGTCGGCAAGGATTTCGTCCGACTGGAGTCCATTCGTAGACGCTTGGACAACCTTCAGGTTACAGAGGTACGAATATTTAATGCATTAGTAAAATATATATTATTATGTTCTCATATATTACTACTACGTTAGTAACATGAAATTATTACATTTATCCGTTTTCAGGTCGACTGGACGCCATATGGGGATGACCAGGCTGCCATGATTCCGAGGACGTTGTATGTCGGTTTCATACGTTATCGAGGTATCATTGAGCCGTACAACCCAGATCGTGTACTGCGACAGTTGGGTTTTGTTCAGGTCATTCCTACCCCTCCTATTCAGCCTGATTTCGCATACAGACCGAGCAACCCGAAGAGGTATGAGGTTCAATTCTCGGTCTCAGTAGCTGAGTCTGCATGGCAGCGGTTCACGCCATATGCTGGGGGTCTCAACGTATCACAGTTGAGACGGGTTACTCGTCGCGGAGAGTGTTCGAGGGAGTACATGGATTGGTTTTGTACATATTCCCATCCTACCCTCATTCCGCCGAGATAGGACGCATATTCCGCCCCGGCCAACACTTCAAACACCCACTATGTACGCAATATAATCATTTATTTGTTTACTATTTTATATGTTATATTATTGATACATAACATAACATAACTAATCGACTTTTTGCGGTGGATGGCCCGACATTTTGACGCCACGAGAGCGTTGACGGAGGATCGGCACAATGACCCGGCGACCCAACACTTCTTTGGCATATGAGATGTTGGCCGACCTCGCTCGGGATTGGGATGCTGCATTGCGTCTAGATCGGGCACGGGACGCTGCTGAGGACGAGCATCATCATGACATGTAGTCATTGCATTTCAGTGTTCTCATTCCATTAGTTATGTATGGGTGTATTATGTAGTTACATTTTTTGATGATATTACTTTGGGTGTATTATGTAGTTACATTTTTTGATGATATTACTTTGTTAGGTATATATGACTTTGGTTTTATGATGATATTTATTATTTCAATTTGAATCATTGCAACCTATTGTTTCAATTTGAATCATTGCAACCTATTATTTCAATTTGAATCATTGCAACTTATTATGATCCAACATTATAAATTAATATGATCCAACATTATAAATTAATATCATATCAAATACTACTTATTCGGCTCAAATTCAATTATCAAATAGTATTAATAATTACAAATGCATTTATCAAATACATTACATAAAATATTACAATGAATAGATCGCACTATGTACTATATACTAAGAAGAGAGTAACTCATCCCATAAAGCGTGTCGCACACCATACAACAGATCCCAACCATCAACACTATCTTCATGCATGTTATGCCACAAGTTATGAATAGGTGGTACCGGTGATCCGGGAAGTAACTTCAGTCTAATATAATGCTTAAAGGTACCAAGATGTGCAATTACGAGTTCGTTAGTTGGACCCACCGTGTATTCAGAAGCACGCCAAGGAAGGACAGTGATACACGGATATAGTTGTCCCTCTGGGCCAAATCCTACTAAAATGACTCGGCATTGAACATCTCGCGCAATAGGAAACAAGTCTTGCGAAGTAACCATCCAATGAGCCTCGAATCTTTGCCCCCCATTCCAAATAATGCGCCTTATTGCTGCGTCTATCCCATCATAATAAATATGTGTGTAAACATCCCGATGAGCAGCAATCTCATTTGCCATATTTTGGCGGATAAAACCCCAATGGTCTTCACTCCCTAAAAAACAATCCGCAGCAATTCGAAATCCCACGATTCTGTCCGCCCGGACATTAGTCCATCTAGTAATGAATGGGCGAAGAATCCCGGGAATCTTGCGGTAAAATGGAAATCCACTAACACCATCTTGTCCATCCACGCTTTCCCGACCTACAACAATCAAATTAATTAACATAAAATTTATCAAGCACGTATCAAATAAATGTTATCAATAATCAATACATACAATTAACAAACATATTACCGTAGAAGTTGACAAGCTCATAACCGAACTCGAAGATCCGCTTCTCTTTGAAGACGAACCGGATGTGTGCTCAAAGCCACTCTTCTTTCGTTTTGTACTTGGGTGATTCTTTCGGCGTGGTCTCCCTTTGGGGTTCTCGACAATATCGGGCTCAAAAGCCGAATCGCCCGGATTACGTAGATGTTCCTCTAGAACCCGGTAGCGCTCCGCAATACGGCGGAGTTCACTACTTTGAACCTCGCTCAACCAACTCTAAGAAGTACCGAGAATCTTGTCTTTGCCTCGGATACAAACACGGGGTTGTTGACACCATCACCAATGATCAAAGTAGTCCAATAAGGATGTAAGTCGTCAGCATGGACCCTCGTTCGCCTCCAATCGTCTCCGTATGGCGCATGCACAGGGGATTGCATGTGTGGTTCTCAACGAGCAACCGCAACGCCGATATACCTCGTAGCCTAACTCCCGCATACGATTTTCCTCATGCAAGAACTAGTTCTAAACAAGAATGCGAGACTCGACCATTTAATTGATACAATGCCCGAGTCTTGTATAATATTCCGTGCCGACGCCGACTTTCCTCCAAATCATTCTCAACCTTCTTCACCCGATTTTCTATCTCACTCGTGAGCAATAGAAAAGATGGAGTCCAAGGCGATTGTGCTACTAAAAACCCAAGACTTCGGTGCGAGTGTGCACTTTCAACTCGGCTAGTGCACGTGTTCCCAAGGTGAAGTACATTGTCCGTCCATGCCCGCACAAACTTCTCTTTGTACACAAGCCAAGTTGTTTCAACGTATTGGATTATTTTAGGTCACTTTCTGTACACACATCTCTCATATTATCAACCTCGGCCTCATAACTCCTCTCGTCGGTTGCGTTGACTATCCGATACCAAGTTCGGCTCACGAATCTCGGACCCGCATCGGTGTTGCCCATGATGTTACTCACTCTAGCCTCGCACGTCTTTGTTGATATGCCATCTACATAGCAAATGTGCAGAGTTAGGAAACACTTCCCGGATCGCTTTCATAAGGCCCAAATCACGGTCGGTAATGAGTGTAACGGGGACAACATTCACTCCAATAAGCAACTTAAACTTGTCCAACACCCAATTATAACTATCACTGTTTCGTTGGCCATCGTGAGCATACCCAACCATAAAATTCTTGTTGCACGGCGTCATCCCAATGAGCTCTAGAAAAGGCATGTTATATTTGTTGGTTTTATATGTTGCATCCATACCAACAACAAGTGGATAAGTTCGGAGGATATTTGCCGAACGAGGGTGCACCATGAATGCTTGCAGTCATTGCATTTGTCTCCTCGTCTTGCCTAATCCAGGTGAAGGTAGTCGCTCTCTCGAGCAAGGTGAAGGAAGTGTTGCATCACGTCTCTACCATCCATTGCTTCCCTTCTATCCTTTTCCTTCGAGGTTGTACAAGTGTCTCATATTTGGATGATCATCGGGAAATTTTTCATTCACAACTTTCATTATACTAGCGAGGCTTAACGTGCGATTTTATCATATCGCGAGCGAATACCTTTGCCGCCGGACTAAGGCCGCCGATGGGTCGATGGCCCTCGGGGTAATGAATGAACTCATGATTGTGCATGCCCCTAATCCCCCGTTACGCTTTGATCACCCATCCGGTTCGATCCGGGTACTCCAAATACTCAACCTTAACTCCCGCTCTACAGCCCACGAGGCTTTTGTCTTTGTAGCTACCCGTTCGCTACACTAAGATCTCTACCTTCACCCCTATATGGTGCGCCCGGTTACATTTCATATATACATATTCTCGTCCACTAGGATCGTGTTTATGATTTGACATAATAATCATCACAAACCCGATTTCATTTGCCCTTTTCTTAACCCAATCTTGTAGTTCCTTTTTCTCGGCCCATAGTGTTTCATTATAAAACATGTGATTATAATCTATATAATCACCCCCAAAGTCCAGGCAAATAAGCCTATAATGTTTAGCATTTTTTCAATTAGACAACATATAATCAATAATATTATTCACATATTTGAAAACAATATCAAAAAATATTAACTAAATATTCGTTAACAAAATTAACATAAACGGATGTACTATTATTCGCTAATTACAAAATCAATACTAATTATGACGGAAAATCAAATATTAACTAAATGGAACATATTAACTATTAACATTTAATTAATATATTCAAATTAACTATTCACATAAATTATAAAAACCCAAATAAACACAAATTATTATTTTTAATTCAAACGAAATTATTAATAAATAAATAAATAAATTAGGAACAAATATAAAATATTTTAAATAAACATAAATATATAATTATTAAAAAACATAAATTACTACAAACATAAACAAAACATAAATTTTAAAAAAAGATAAAATAAAAAAAAACCCAAACTCCCTCCCCCCCAACCCCTCGCCGGAAAACACGAGGCTACAAAAGATTTTTTTTTTTTCGAAAATGCGGGGCAACGGATAGGAAATCCGTTACCACCGCCTCTGGTAACGGATATCTTTTCCGTTACCACCACAGAGGTAACGGATCAGATCTACGTTACCTCTTGTGGTGGTGCCGAAAAGTGATCCGTTACCATGGTAATCGGATCACTTTTCCGTTTCTTCCACGAGAGGCAACGGATTTTTGGTTCGTTGGTTCTCGTGGAAGCAACGGGTTTTACATCCGTTTCTTCCCACTGGGGTAACGGAATTTCGATCCGTTACCCGCTCCTCGTGGCCAAAAAAAATTTTCCGGCAACTTAAAAAAAAAAAATAATTCCAACTTACCACATTTCGTTCCGGTGGCGTTGACGGTCCTTCATCGGACATTTTGCGTCGGTGGTGCTCCGGTGGTGGTGCTCCGGTGGTGGGTGGTGGTCGGCCGGCGATGATGTTCGGAAGGTGGTGGTGGTGTTAGTGCTTGATGGTAGAGAGAGAGAGAGAGCTTAAGTTTGGTGAGAGTGGAGAGGGTAAAGTGAGGTGAAAGGGGGAGGGGCATGGGGGGTATATAATGAAAAAAATACGGACGATTTCAAGTAAATACGGACGGTAAATAGCGATTCGGTTTCTTTAGGTGAAATCGAATATAGGATTTTCCATGTTACAACTTTCACAATATTACAGTATTACTACAAACTAATAATTATTGGACTAGGCAGTCTCTAAATTGTAGAAGAAAGTTAAAATTTAATTTTCTTTTGATCAATTAATACATATACCTCCTCCATTTTGTTTTAGATGTAATAGTAACTTTTACACTATTTATCTACTCTATTTTTTTTATTAGGAAAGATAATTAGTCCAAAGACCAACCCCTGCTAGGCTACTAGCCTGCCACCACAAGTGAATTCCTGCTAGGCTACTAGCCTGCAGGGTCACCAGCTCAGAGGCTGTAGAAGACAACAGGTCTAAAGGCCCACTGCCACCACAAGTGAATTCCCCAACATATTGTTGGGATGAGGATTCGAATCCAGAGCAATGTCCTGGAATTCGGGATGGTACTCCACTAAGCTACCACCTGTGCCTCAAATCTACTCTACTTTATATATATATATATATATTCAGATTCGTCTCAATATAAATTTTCAATATATGAACGCTTAATAATATTTATTTATGGAGAATTAAGGATAATACTTCCTCCGTAACATAAAGATTGCAACATTTGGGGTGGACACGGACTCCTAGTCAAAATTTGGTAAGTGTAATTAGATGGGTGAATTAGTAAAAAGTAGGAGAGAGAAAAAAGGAGGGGACCATTTAGTTAGTTGGCCATGTGGGGCATATAGGAGGGAATTTTGGGGGGAAATTTTTTGCTTTTTTCGTTTTTAGAAGAGAGAAATAAAGGGCCCATACATGCCCCTTAGAGCACCTACATTGGTAGGTAAGTGAGGTTCCCCATTTGTAAAAAACTGAAAATGGGAACCTTCCCACCAATGGAGGTATGTTGCTCATAGGGGTGCTAATGAGTCAGGGTGGCTCGCAAACTGTTCGAGCTCGGCTCGGTCAAAGCTCGGTCAAAGCTCGGCTCGAGACGGCTCGACTCGAGTTCGAGATCGGCTCGAGACCTTAACGAGCCGAGCCTGAGCCTAGTAGAGTTCGGCTCGAAAGCTCGCAAACATGTTCGAAAAATTTTAAAGTACTATTTTTATACATTGATTTTTAGAACTTGGATTTCCACTTAAAAAACATAAGGCCTACTTTTAGGCCCACTTCAAAAATATGAACCAGATTAAAATTTTTAGCCCAATTTAAAGTTAAAACATACAAACCAAATACAAAGTAGGAAAAGAATGACGTTGTACTTCTAGTCTTCTACAGTCTACTTCCTAAAAACCCTAAATCTCCAATCTCATTCTCCAACTGAGTCCAGCAGCAAGCCAACAACCTTCGCAGTTCGTACATCGCACACTCGACGGCTGGCGCTGGTCCTTGGCGGCGAGCACCGGCGAGCGATCTCCGGCAGCAACCTTCGCAGTTCGTGCTTTATCTCGGTGAGCAACCTTCGCAGTTCGTGCTTTATCTCGGCGAGCACAGTTAACGGCTGACGCTGCTCCTTAGTGGCGACCTTGGCGAGCAGACTTGACGAGGTTTATCTCGGCGACAAGGATGATAGGTAAGATTCTATTTTTTGTTTCTTTTAGTTTTCTTTTTCGATTTTATCTGAATTCTTAAAGTTTCAATTTTTTTACAATTCGTATTTTTATGAATTTTGTTCATTCTTAGACTGATTTCTTTAATCTTACTGTCAGTTTTTTTTAATAAATTTTTGATTCTGATTGATTGTTGGCCTTTGATTTATGTTTCTCTACTCTAAATTTATGTTATATTGTTTATGCGGGCCAAACTTTTCCACCATTGGAATCATGGTGAAGCGCGCTGAAAAATGCACTCGAAACATTCTCGAGCTTTTTCGAGCCGAACAGTTCGCGAACTTTGAACTCGAGCCGAGCCGCATATTTTTTTTTCGAGCTCGAGCCGAGCCCGGATTTTCAAGCTCGACGAACTTCGAGCTCGAGCCGAGCTCGGTCCCTCGCAATCTCGAGCCGAGCCGAGCCTGGCCATGTTCGGTCTCGGCTCGGCTCGTTAACACCCCTAGTTGCTCATAATGGAAAAAAAATGGGGAACACCCATAATTAGGAAACCCTCCAATATTGAGGACGAATGAGTGAGCGCCAAGTGTACAACAATTTGGGAATACAAATCCCACGTGAAGCAGCGTGTGAGATTCAAAAAAAAAAAAAATCTGCTGTGCGCCAATCAGCACGCGGCAAGTGTCACACTCTGCATTCCCCTTGCCTCCGAACGAATTGCTGCGCGCCATGTGTAATATTACAAACGGTAATATTACCGTTATTAAAACTGCCATAACTTTTTATATATAATGAATAATAAAAAAAAATTATACCAACGGCCATATTTTTTTATCCTCTATAAATAGAGACCAATCTTGATATATTTTCAACACTTTAAAAAATTCATTATTTCTCATATAGTACTTCTTAAATCTTATTTGATAATTATGGATCCAAATCATCCTAATTATAGAAATAGATATCAACAAAATGCAAATTACCAACAACATCCAAATTCCCAACAAAATACCAATTACCAACAAAATCCAAATTCCCAACAAAATTCAAATTCCCAACCAATTTTAAATACTCCTTTTGATCCAAACATGCTAAACAATCCTCAATTCCTTGCTATGTTCCAAGCCTTTGTAAATCAAAATATAATTATGTAATTATTATAAATAGCAATTATGTAATTGTCAAATTAAACCGCAAAGGAAAAATGGGTAAACTAGTGGTAATTAAAAATAACGCTTTTTTGTTAACGTAATATAATGAATGAATTAATCCGATTAATTATAACGTAATTATTTAATTATAATTACCATATTTTGATTTAATTAATATTATCAAAAATTAATGTGATGAATCATATTATTTTATTGATATTGGTGGGGTATGGAAAGTAGGAGAGAGAAAAGGAGGTGGGGTATGGAAAAGTAGGAGAGAGAAGGTAAATGGGGAGGTTAATGAATGTAGGTGTGGAATTGTGAAATGAGGAGGGTGGGTTATAAAGTTAGTGGAAAGTGATGTGGACGAATGAGGTGAAGAGAGAGAAATTATGGGGATGTTAATGAATGTTGATGCTCTTATTTCCCCCCCCATTTCTGATCAGTTTCAGGAGGGAAGAGGTAGCAGCCTCTTCCCCCATTTAGGCGCTAATAATTATTGGCTTTTGATAGTTAGGCGCCATTTTTTGGAGCCAAAACATGGAAAGTGATGCAAGGCAAAAATGTAAACTTAGTCATTAAGTAACAATTCAAAGTTTCCCACCAAATGCCATTGTTTGATCCCTAATTACACATCCCTCTATATAAAGAGAGGAACCCATAAGAAAATGATTGTTTCATTACAAAAAATATTAGCCCTCATGGCTTAAGCTAAATGTCCAACTAATCACTGCACACACTGTACATCTTCTTCATCTTCTTGCAACCCAAAAAAAAACAACAGCATTAGTAGCACCTTCATCCTAGCAACACAAAAAACAGCCAAAATGGATGAAGCAGATGCATTCTTTGGAATAGATCAGCTACTTGATGAAGAAGGGTTAAGAGCACCTACACCTACAGAAGAAGAAATGTGGGTCAATGCATTTATAAGGAAGAAATTTGGTAATCTAACAAACAGTCAAAGAGGTTACATCAGTTTTCAACTCCTAGGTATGATGGAAAATGGAAAGTTACCATGGGGGAAAATTTCATGGGTTGCTAAACAAATTGGTGTGCATAAAAGTACAATATCCAGAATTTTCAAAGAAGCAGAAAAACAAAGAGCAAGAGGAGAAGCCATTGATGTCAGTTCAAAAAAAAAGGGCAAGTCAGGGAGGAAAGCACAACAAGTTTCTGAGGATTGGCTACAATCAGCCCCCCTTCATCTGAGGTGTACTTACAGAGCATACGCAGGGTACTTAAAGTGCTCACACATGAAGATTTTCAGGCTGCTGAAGGCAGGAAAGCTAAGGGTCCACACAAGCAACAACCATCCAGCAGTGACAGACAAGCATAAGATAGAGAGAATGCAGTGGGTACTCAAGCACATTGACTATGCAACAGAGGGTACCAAGCCATGCTTCATCCCTATGAACAACATTGTTCATATTGATGAAAAATGGTTTTACTTAAACCCTGACAAGAGAAGGTTTTATCTGCTACCATCAGAAATTGATCCATACAGAGTATGCATGTCAAAAAGGTACAGAATCAAGGCAATGTTCATGGGTGTTACATCAAGGCCCTTGTTTAATGAACATGGTGTGATGGTACATGATGGAAAATTTGGAATTTTCCCATTTGTATTTAAAGCAAAGAGCAAAGAAGAGAAGCAAAAACAGAGGAGCTGGAACACTTGAGACCAAGGCAATACAAAATGTTACTAAGGCTGTCATCAGAGATATGCTCATCAGGAATGTGCTACCAAGCATCATGAATAAATGGCCAGAAGGGATGTGCAGGGACATCTTCATTCAACAGGACAATGCAAGGCCACACCTAAGTGATGATGATGCAGAATTTAGAAATGCAGCAAGCCAAAATGGGTTTAACATTCACCTTATTTTCCAACCACCACAGTCTCCTGATTTCAACATCCTAGATTTAGCTCTTTTTAGGGCTTTCCAAAGTTTGCAATACCAATCCTTTCCTAAAAATGTGGATGAGTTGATTGAGCAAGTCAACCTAGCCTTTGTAAATTTTGATCCCAATCTGATTAGGTACACATGGATTCATTTACAACATGTAATGCTAGAAGCTCTCAAGGTGAAGGGAGAGAACAACTACAAGAATCCACATGTGGGGAAGGCTAGGTTAGAAAGATTGGGGTTACTAAAGGAGACTGTTGAAGTTGAACAAGAAGTCATTGATGAGGCTGTTGCAAATCTTAATGTTGTGACAAGTGAATTTTCAGAAGCAATGGAAGAAGACATAGAAGTTGATGTAGATTAAATGAAGCATGAACATGACTGCCCCTTTTAACCACTTATGATGAAGGTTAAGCTAAAATGTGTAAGCCCCTTTTTGTTCACTTACCTAGATTTTAAGCCTTCTAGTTAAACATTCCTTTTTGTTAAGTTAACTGTAGTGGTTAGAAGGTCCTTTTTGTATTTATGTGATGGCAGTCAGTAGTTGCACTTATTTTGGTGATCCTAAATGTATAAATTTAACTTAAATGGAAGCTATCTTATGTCAATATTTGCCACTTCTTATTGGGACTCAATGGTTGGAAAATAATGTGTTGTATAATCATATTACATGCAAGCACTAGGGGAAAAAAAAGGAAGGGCTGCGCAAGAAGGGCTGCGATTTCTTTGGAAACCGCAGCCCTTTTATTGAAGGGCTGCGGTTAACAAGAAATCGCAGCCCTTCATGCAGTATGAAGGGCTGCGGTTTTGAGGCTAACCGCAGCCCTACTAATGAAGGGCTGCGGTTAGCCTGAAAACCGCAGCCCTTTATGGGCTATTTTTTTAAAAAAATTGAAACGAATTCGCGGGCTTAAAATGTTAAGCGGGCTAGGGTTCTCACAATTTCCTCTCCCTCATTCTATCTCCTCTCTCACGTTCTCTCTCACCCTCCTCCCTTCCCTCCTTCTCTTTCACCCTCTTGGTTCGTCGTTCGTCCTCGTCGTTCGTCCTCTTGGTTCGTCGTTCGTTCACCCTCGTTCGTCGTTCGTCCTCCTCGTTCGTCGTTCGTTCACCCTCCTCGTTCAACGAGGGTTCCCAACAAAATCTTCGCCGCCTTGCCGTGCCTTGTCGTGCCTTGCCGCGTCGTGCTGTTCTTCCTCGTCGTCGAACTCCGACAGCAACAAGTGATAAATTTTTCGTTTTTCAAATCTATAATTTCTTGATTTTTGTTTTGATTAATGTTTATGTAATTTCAGATCTATAATCTCTTGATCTTTGTTATGATTAACGTTTATGTAATTTCAGATCTATAATTTTTTCTCTTTTGTATTTTCGTTTGCTTTTTTTTCATTTTTGTTCGTTTTTTTTCATTTTCTTTCCGTTTTTTTTCATTTCGTTCTTTTTTTTCATTTGCGTTCTTTTTTTAATTTTCGTTCTTTTTTTAATTTTCGTTCTTTTTTTTTTCATTTTCGTTTGCTTTTTTTTCATTTTTGTTCGTTTTTTTTCATTTTCTTTCCCTTTTTTTTCATTTCGTTCTTTTTTTTCATTTGCGATCTTTTTTTAATTTTCGTTCTTTTTTTTTTCATTTTCATTCTTTTTTTTCATTTTCAGATCTATAAATTTCTATTGTTCTTGTTATTCAAATTCAGGATCTTCAGCTGCACGGATTTCCTGGGAAACGTTTTCCCTGTTGATATATTTAGGAGTAAAAAAATGGCAAAAAAAAATTTTTTTTAAAATTTTTTTGGATCAAAAGGGCTGCGGTTTTGGTCAAAACCGCAGCCCTTTATACAAAGAAGGGCTGCGTTTTAGGCCCAAAACCGCAACCCTTCCAATATGGAAGGGCTGCGTTTTTGGGCCTCAACCGCAGCCCTTCGTTGTGAAGGACTGCGGTTTAAAAACGCAGCCCTTCACTTTTAGTGAAGGGCTGCTACGGAAAGGGCTGCAGGCCAAAAACGCAGCCCTTAGGGCTGTTTTAACCGCAGCCCTTCCGTTTTTTTCCACTAGTGAAGCTTTCTGTTTTCATAAGTCTTATCATTTGACAGCCTTAGGTCCATCAGGTTTAGGGTTGTCACAAATAAGTTTATGATGTTTGTTACCTCAACGTTGAAAACAATGACTAATGTCAATGGTGTAACACCAGCATAGGTCCATTGTCTTAAACGGAGCAATTCAAACATCATAACCCATTGTGTTGAGTCCCTTCATCACTTGGACATTAACACATAAAGGACTCAAACCAACAAAAAGGACAGGGACACCCTAGTGCAAAACCTCTCCCTATGGTCATTGAGGTTGTATTTTTACATGCACACACAGACAACATCATCCAACAATGCCTTCTCCAACTCAAAGGGCAGGGACTCATTCAAATGGGCAAGGATATATGCAAAACTCAGAACATTCAATCAAACCCCAGCAGCAACAGATGACAAACAGATTCAACACACCAATAGAAACCAACAGTCACAACAAAAAGGCAACAGCAAGAACCAATAATAATCCAACAGGAACCCAAATGAATCCAATAGCCAACGAATTCCATCCTATCCAACAACATCACCACTACAAATCTTCAACAACATCATAACACATCCAACAACATCACCACTACAAATCCAACACCCACACACAAATCCAACACCAATAAATATGTATCCAACACCATCACTAATAACAATCCAACAGCCACACAAATCATCCCAACATCATAACACATAATAATCCAACAGGAATTTAAAAGTAAGCAGACAACAACCCAAACATAATTCCCACAGCAACGCAAACATAATTCCCGCAGCAAGGCAACATATGACAACCAGCATGCAAATATTTGAAACAAGAATTCACAAAAAAAACCAGTAAAAACAACAAAAAAACAGGACAAAAATTAGAGATCAGCCTTAAACTTAGCTGGGTTCCTCTGCCAAAGTAAATCATATGGTCTCTGATTTGTTAGGGGACTCAGAATCAGATGACAGAATATACACAGGAACATGACCTCCATAACCATCAGAATCAGAAGCCACAGAATAAGATGTTCCCGTAGAACCCAGAATTTGAATGGAGGAATCGTCACTTGATTCCAACATTTTGGCCTTTTCCTTCTCCTTAACCGGTGAAGACGGTTCAGCAATTTTCACCCCAACCCTTCTTGTTTTCCTCAAGTATGAACACTTAGAAAACCTAGTTTGCGGCGGTTTTGGGGACTCAACTTTCGATTTCTTGCCTTTTCCTCCAGATCTGCGTTCCCTAAACTCAAATTCAGACTTACCCACCGCAGGCAAACCGCAAACCACACTCCACTCAAACGACTTCGCCTCTTTAACGCTTTCAACGGCAACACCCAAAGCCGCAACCGCTTCGGGACTCAAGTGTTCTGCAGCCTCGCCACTTTCGTACAGGCGAGTGAAGTGCGCATAATGCGATGCTTCAAAAAGTTGAATACAGAGATTCAACAGATTCTTCCTCTCAGGATCTGTTTCCATTGCATGCACTGTTCGAAGCGGTTGAAGGTTCACCATTTTTGGCGAGAATTTTTTAGAAACAACAAATTTGTTCGATGGAAAGGAGAAGGAGATAGAGAATTCGCCTAGTGAGGGAGAAGAGAAGACGAAAGTTTTAGGGTTCCCTATTTTCCAGAATTTGGGGGGTTAAAAAGGGGGAAAGATTTTAGGGTTCTGATATGGGAAGTTGGGGGAATTTAATTGAAGATCTTAAATGTGGGATGAGGGTAGTTGAAGGGAGGGAGTTTGATTTCTGATTTTAGGAGGGGTTGGTAGGTTAGATGATTAATTTTGGTGGGAATCATTAAGGGGTGGGTGTATTTAGATTAGAAATGTAATGTGGGTTAGGGAGTGGTAATGATAATTTAGGATTTTTTAGTAATGGCATTGTTGTAAATAAATTGAATTTTTTTACTAAATTTAGTAAGTTTTAAATTGTTGCATTTTTTGTGAAACGACCCAAAATGGCAAATGTTGCATTTTTTTTTGTTACGGAGGAAGTAATAGTAAAATTTTTGTATTGACAAACATGATTGTCAAACTGTTGCAACTAAAAGAGAATAGAAGAAGTATACATTATTTTCCTAACTATAATAATATACTTCCTCCGTTCCATAATAAGTGAAACACTTACTATTTTAGAATGTTTCAAAATAAGTGAAACATACTTTAAATGGAAAAAAGAAAGTGACAAAATGACAAGAGTACCCATCACAAACTTGTGTGGTTCGCTTTTCTCTCTCCTCCTTTTGATAATGAAAAGGGTATTTCATGACTTTTTGGCTTTTGAAAGTGATGTTTATTAAATCTTGTGCCCAATCCCCATGTTCCACTTACTCCCTCCGTCCCATATTATAGTACTTCTTTCCTTTTAGAGTGTCCCAAAATATAATTCTTGTTTCTATTTTAATTCCACACTTTTCCTAGAAAAATTGTGCCACCATTATTTATTTGCTTCTTGGAAATAGTTTTTTTGCTTTGTTTATTCAACCCAAGGGTTGAATTAGTCATGTATTTAATGCTCTTTCACCACTTATTGTCATTCTCTCTCCTAAAATCAGCTTTTTCCCCATACCATTTATTAATAATAATTTACCTTCCTCTTAGATTCTATTTACCTTAATACCCGTAAAAAAATAGAATCAGGCACTATAATATGGGACGGAGGGAGTATTATGGAACGAAGGAAGTATTGATTTTGACCATATTCTTATTTATAAAAAGTAAATTTTGAGTATTATGTAAAGTATCATTCGATTAGACTCAATGTACATTATTAAAACATCACCTTTACAATTTTTCGAATAAATAATTGAATACATTAATTTTCTAAATTGTGCATCAACAAGATTGAAGGTCGTAAGTGTTGTAACTAGTGAAAAATGGAGGAGATGATAATAGAAATATGACAAAAGCTGTTATAAATGACAAGATCATTAACGAACATTGTTTTAGTCAAATTGAGCTTCAAACACTCCAGGCTTCTCAAGACAAGCAACCAATTCCCAAAAGCTCCAATGCCGTGAATGTTTTGAACAATACAGGAGAGATCACATTACAAGCATTCTTTCAACTATTTGACTATGCAATAACAAGAACACGGCAGTCCACTAGAGTAGATTACTTCGTTGTGAACTATGTACATGGGGATGAAATTAGTGCGATCAAACAAAACTGGTTAACCCTATCCTCTAGGGTGAAAACACTTCTCATCACCAGAATACAACATAAAAACTTCCGTTCAAAGACGCGGGACTACAAAACATTCTCCTCTCAGAAAGCAGAGAAAGTGAATGGCTAAACGGTTTGCCGTTATGCCATCAGAAACAAATGAAACTGTATGCAAGCAACTCCAATTATCCATTTACCCTTGTTAGCTCAAGCAGAAGGGAAAAAATGGGTTATGGGGAAAGGGCAAATGGATAATTGCATCACTGGTTTTGCTGCCAAACTGTTTGCTAGATAGCCCAACTCTTATACATTAGAAGATGAACAAGTATACTGATCCCTCCCAATTTTTCTATACAATTTCTATATCTATTGCTCCATCATTCTCCTCACTCATGACATATGAATCATCAACAGGAGGCATATTATCTAAGTCGTATAAGTACTGAACTCCTCTCTTGATATCATCTAGCTCTGCTTGAAGGGTTGATACCTTTGCCCTTAGCTCTGATCTTTCCCTCTCCCACAAAGCACTGTCATTTTCTCGCCGAGACTGAACATAAGCAATTTTCTTATGTAGCCGAATACACTCATTCCGCAGGAAACTAATTTCTCTTCTACTTCTTTCTACACTAGCTGATAATTCATCAGACCAATGGAAATATTCGCATTGCTGCAGAAGTTTCAAAAACAAAAGATAACATTGTGAGTAGATAAATAGAAATATTATCCTTAACAAAAAAGAACTAAACATTAAGTGTGAGATTAGATAGAGTGCATACATGATGATACACGTTTTTGGGGCAATTATAAAATAACCTATAGGGGTTTCTCAATGTTTTAGATATCCTCAATTTGGCAGGAAGCCCGCAGCAACACCGCAGCTCCGAACTATCACTGGTACTTGCTTCCTCAGAGGTACTAACCTCATGCAAATCGTGGATCCTGCGATGTTTCGTCCTTCTGTGAGATCTTGAAACAGCATATGGAAAAATAAATCAAATTGAAATGCAGTGCTAGCATATTAAGGATATGTCAGAATGATGTAGCACTTTTCTACACAAATAAGAGCAATTAGGAGCTTTAAGAAACATTGGAGAACCATCCGTTCAACTGATTATCTAACTCCAAGTGACCTAAAACAACTGAGGCACAAATTCAAGGAGAACTTCAACCTTTCAAATGACAACATGCAAAAACCTCGTTGTTACGCAGTAAAGCAGACACAATATTGTGAGGGCAATCAAACCAGTTTCAAAGTAAATAGCACAAGGAAAAACATTTTCTATAGTGTCTGATACGTTTGCAAGTGACACATCATTCACTTTCCAAAGCTTCATCAGTTCGTTAAAGTGTTTTATGGGTCTCCTTGAAAATATTTTGGATCAATTTTGAAGGTGGAGCAGGTTATTAGCATTAGCATGGCTAATGGTTGATCTCTTCTGGTGGCATTTCGCATTTGAGGGATGGGTAAGACAAAAATTGGCAGCTTGGGTTCTTATTGAATGCTGGACACCTGATGTTTTACGTGGCATTAGAATGCAAAAGGCAAAATCCAAATTTGCTTGTCCATGTGCAGCAGGCCAGCAGCAGCTGGTTGAAAATCCCTACCACATGCAACAGCTATGCTATTGTTTAGACAATTCTTAGTTAATTTTAGTCAAAAATTAAGTTAAGTCAGCAAGTAATAGGTAATTAGTGTATTGTGATCAGATATTCAGATTAAGGCTTGTTTTCTCTTCATCTCTTCACACATTTTATGCATGTTTCACCGAGTTGTTACAGAGTGCATGGGTTTCGGAAAAACAATCTCAAGTAGGATTTGGTCTTTTGTTTTTCCAGATTTTAACTAGTAATTGTGGGTCAAAACGAACAGGCGAACATTTTGTAGTTAGTCTATTAGCTAATGAGAAGTCCTTTTAGTTACAGTTTTCTTTATTCAGGTGCTCCATGTGTTTAGCTATAAGGCAGGCATTGTGCGTTAGTTTAAGATGATTTAGATTAATGAGGAGAACTTGATTGCATGAGTGATTTGCATCTCAAAACCCTCGTTATTGGTGAGTGAAAATCAAGAGAGTTCCATTAGAATATATTTTAAGTGAGTGAAGCCTACATATTAATCTTAAACCTCTTAATTTGAGAGTTACATTACATGAGAATCTAAATCTCTTAAATTGAGAGTGCCATGAGTGGAGTCTCGTAATCAATCACAAACCCTTAAAAGTTTTTCAAGACCGAAGAAATTTTCAACTATACAAGTGAAGTTTATCTTCAAAGCAATAAAGAATAACATAACGACACAAGAAAACACAAGATGTGATGGAAATTCTCGCACCTTATCCAGGTGTGTCTCCATATAAAAGTTGCAACTGCAACACCAACCACCACAGTGACAGAGTACTTGGATATCCAACCTCCTTGATGATCCTGTACCAGTGTCAATCAGAAGATTTTACTTCCAACAAAATCATGAAATGACATAAATACAAAAGAAAAGAATGAATTCTCAGACAAATATGATGCATTATTTTAAAAGAGGGCCAGAGTCTATGGCCATTCCTTCAGATGTACAGCAAGTGTTCTCCAAGAACAGATGGTGAGACAAGTTGACTTCAACATATATTGATAACGTCTGAAGTTTATTCTTTCTGATGCACACAAAACCAGCATGATCTCTTGGCACAACATAGGGAAGTCACATGCCAAACTGTAAGGAAACATATGATAAACTTTGTCTTTCCTTTCTTGCTTCTCTCTTTGCTGTCAGGGAGGAAGAGGGGGGGGAGAATGTTCTGAAGTTAGTTCATTTAATCTTGAACATAAATTTTGCCAGTGATTCTGTGCACCATGAATTAAACTATAGTGTGTCCTACACAATGGTACAGTCTTTGATACAGATCATGAAAACTGAAATTTGGTTTTCGCATAGCCAACATGTTGTAGAACACTTTTCATTATATGCTTTTCAATCCAGGACTCAAGTCCATAATCATTCAAATAGCTGCCATGAGTCATGGCAATAGACACAAAGCATAAAAATAAATAAAGAAAATTTCACTCGTGTTCAAACTTCAGCATGAGCATACAATTCATCAGAGAACGTACTCTTTCCAGCTAATGTACCATTTGTTTATCCAAGAAAGCTAAATCTAGTTTGATCCAGTCGTATTGAAACTGAAAAACCAGTAAAAGAAACTCTTTCTCTATTAGGTGTTGTGGTCATTATTAATTTGTTAAGATCTTTAAACCCTCAAGCCAACGGGGAGCTACACAGTAAACTCATTCAAACCACCTGAATAAATCGCTCCTACTCATTTCCTCATAGATTCAAGAACTCTGCTCCATCCTTCAAGTGCACTGCTCTGATCCCTAAAGATCAGTCCCAGATTGGTCATCCTGCATAACGTCAATTGACGTCCCCAACTACTTAAACGATAGACCCCGCAAGTCATCATGACACTACATGCCCAGGATACTAGCATCATATTGTCTCAACTCATCAGACCAACGGCAGAATCTGTCCCTGACGACCTTCATATTTGTTTCCATAATCTACAGTCTTGGAACACCTTCAGAAAAAGCACCACACCGTTTTCTTTTCCATCAACTCAACCAATGATGGTCCTCAATTGCAAACCCACTTTATCAATGCTAGCTTCCGATTTCTAAATAACTCACCATGACTCAAGCAAAAATATGAACCCTAACCTGGAGTCGAAGAGCCTAGATGATTCCATACATAAGTTTGAGACAATTGATAAGTTAAGAAGGACATGAAGCTGCCGAGGACGTATTCCTATGATATTAAAAAAAAAAGAGATTAGAATAATAAATCCAGGAAGAACACCAAAAATTATTTCTCCATCACTGCTAACAGTAACTTCATATATCCCCTTATTAAGAGCCAGATCTGTGTCAAGACTGTCAACATAGCCTAGCATACTGGAACTTCAGGACTTTGACCAGGTGTTTCTACATACAGAATATCCACCATCAAAAGAGAGAAGAGACAAGATAGTCAGCTAAGCTTGCTGCAATCAGCTGCTACTTACAGTCTCCCAAAATATCCAGTGAATAGGATCAATGTAGGGAAGGGATAAATGTAACTGATTTCTCTTGCATCTGTTTACTTCCAACCAGCAAACTTTTGTAACCATATCAAATCCAGTAATTCTATATTAGCCTCAAAACCAAACAAGCAAGCCAAGAAAGCCGCTCTCTTCACTCAATTATGTTGTTCCCATGAGGATCCCTATATGAGGGCATATGGTTGGTTGATGAAACCAAACAAGTGTTTTGAGAGGGAAATGTTGTTAATCCTCAGCATCCGAATCCATAACACCTTATAGTGGGAAGAAGAATCAACGATTTATTCCTCAACAAGCATTACTCCGTCCCTCTCTTAACAGATCATATCCCCGTGACCCACAAACTATTCTCTTGTTAACATCACTAGATCAATCCTCAAGGAGAGGACATGACATAAGTCAATGTGCAGGCAATTTGACATTCGAAAACAATAACCCACAAGCACAATCATAACAAGCAATAGATGATTACAAAATTCTAACAGTAAGGTAAGCAATATGATCAATAGGGCGAAGCACGGTGCATCCAATTGCTTTTATCCACATTTACCAACAAATAAGTACAAAATGTACTTAATTCAGACACATGAGCTCATTACTAGAGTAATACTACAAAACAATTCAAGCACATTGCTCCGAAAAGAAATCCGTTTTCGGGCCCAAGCTAAATAAAACTTTGTGACAATGTGGAGCAGCTTAGCAACAAAAATTACATCACTCTCAAATGTGGCGTTAGGGTTCTTTGCTACGGTGCAATTGAAAACAAATAACGGAAGGTGCATATAAATTTAACAATTGAATTGGTCATATTTAATAAACGTGAGAATCTTCAAATCAAAAAATCATATTGAATCATATTAAACAAACCTAGCTGACAAATAAATAATCTACAAAAAGGAATATTAAATCAATAATTTCACATTCTTTTCAATTATAAACGACGAATTTCGAGAGAGCAGATTTTCTGTAACGACTAACCTGCGCGTTAAAATTAACGAGAGATGATGAAAATCTGGTCCGAAAAGCGGAAATGAAGAGCAACATCGCAGTTGAACATTCCCAGAAAGCATTGAAATTCTAAATTACAACAATGTCGCTCGAATTCGAAAAAAATTAGGTCAAAAATTGGGAAAATGATATCATATTAGGTCGAAAACAATTAGAAACCCTAGCTTGGCAATCATTGATGAAATTTGTGGCTTCTATCTATGATCATCTATGTGCTGAGTTTTTTTGTTAAGAGAATTGATCGGGTAGAGCATATGCGACCAGATTAGGAAATTTTCTCTTCCTAAACCAAAAACATGATGGTCAAGACGAAAAAAATATGGATTAGTAGTTCATATTCAATATTCATAGTCCGATTATTGGATTTGGGTTCATTTTTCCACAAGCATACCTCAATTTGTTTGTTACTTTTAGTTAGTTATTGATGTACGGATGGATAACGGCCAAATGGAGATATATATAAATATAATGGAGTACTACAATAAAACTACGGTTTTTTCACCATATACCCTCGATAAATTGGAAAATTCACCATATACCCTCAATGTTTCAGATATGCACCATGCCACCATATACCCTTGAGTTTTCGAAAACGTTCACAATATGCCCTTTTTCTAACTACCGTTAACTCACCGTTAACTTTATTTACTATTTTGCCATTATTAACCCTAAACCCTAATCTAACTCTAACCTTAATCCTAATCTAACCCCTAACCCACCCCCCCCCCCCCCTCCACTCCAACCCCCCCCCCCCTCCCTCCCCTCCACCCCCCCCACCCCTAACCTTCCCCCTCTCCTCAACCCCAACCCGGCCCCCTCACTCCTTCACTCCACTCCCCTTCCGTCAGCTTTGCTCCCCTCCCCCTCCCCTTCCCCGTCGATGCTCCCCTCCCCTTCCCCTTCCCGTCATTTGCTCCCATTCCCTTTCCCCTTCCCGTCATTTGCTCCCTTCCCCGTCACAGCATTTTCGATAGGGATTTCACGGCCTAATTTCACGGGTGGCGGGGGAAAACGACGAGGAGGAGTGAGAAGAAATCGCGGAGTCCGAGATCCGACGGGCGGCGGGGAAACGACAGGGAGGAGTGAGAAGAAATCGCGGGGGAGGGAAATCCACTGGGGAGCGGCGACGGGGAAGTGGAGGGGAGGGGAAGGGGAAATCGACGGGGAGCGGCGACGGGGAAGGGGGGAGGGGAGGGGAGCAACGACGGGGATGGGAAGGGGAGGGGGTGGGGGAGCGGCCGACGGGGAAGGAGAGGGGGGTGGGGGTGGGGAGCGGCGACGGGGAAGGAGATGGGGTGGGGGTGGGGGGAGCGGCGACGGGGAAGGAGAGGGGGTGGGGGTGGGGGGCTGGGTTGGGGTTGAGGGGAGGGGGGAGGGTTAGGGGTGGGGGGCGGGCTGGGGTGGAGGGGAGGGGAGAGTGGGTTAGGGGTTAGATTAGGGTTAGATTAGGATTAAGGTTAGAGTTAGATTAGGGTTAGGGTTAGATTAGAACTAGGGTTTAGGGTTAATAATGGTAAAATTGTAAATAACTCTAACGGCGACTTAACGTCCGTTACCAAAAAGGGTATTTGGTGAACGATTTTGAAAAGTCAAGGGTATATGTTGAACGTTTTCGAAAACTTAAGGGTATATGGTGCATATTTGAAACATTGAGGGTATATGGTGAATTTTCCAATTTATCGGGGGTATATGGTGAAAAAACCGATAAAACTATGAAAGTTTATCTAACTTGGATCACATATGGCCATATTTAGGAGTGTGCACAATCTGTTTGATCCCTTTCGTGACCCGGTTGATCCAATCTAATAAATCGAAAATTGATTTAGTTTTTCCGTGTTAGATATTTCGAATTGGATACGAATCAAAATTTTCTATTTTCAAATATCTAGAAATATCTTAACCATGGGAATTCAATAGGATATCCGACCAATATCCAAATATAACTGGTTCCATGACCGAATATTTTCACCGGTGATATGATTCGATCAAAAACTTATTTTTTGAACTTTTCTTTGAAAAATCAATAATTTTTTAATTATTGGATATCCAACAGATCCGATTTACTAAATTTCGAATATCCGATTCGAAATGAACACCCCTAACCATATCTAGGATGGTAGAATCAAGGTTGGCCTCGTGAGTTGGGGGCCTTCCTTCCACCCCTGTGACAAGAGTTCGATTCTTGCCCATTTCAAAGTGGAAGCTCTAAATCCCCCTCCACTTGCAAGGGATCTCCATCTTATCTTTAAAAAAAATCTAGAATGGCAGAAGGATACTTGAACTCTTGGACTTATCAAATATTGACCCGACTTTAAAATAGGATTCTAATTCAGATTTGAAAATTTTGACTCAGTTAATAGTAATCATCAAGTATCTGTGTGATTGTTTCAGATAGAGCTGGCAATCTCTGATCCAATTTGAATTTTTCGCCCTAGATTCAGGTACCTTGTTAAATATTTACGTCAAATCTAATGGTATTTGTAGATGACTAACTATGTGTCAAAAACCAGCTAATCTTTAACTTTCCGTACACAAGAAATTATAATGTTTTGTGTATTTTTTTATAACTAATTAAATTACTACTGATAACTTGTATGTGAACATAATTTTGATTGGTTAGTATTCTTAGACGAATTAAGAAAGACTTCCTTATAAAGAGATGTTTCTATATGTTCATTTATTTTATAAAATAAAATAAATATTCGTAGGAGAATAAATTGAGTAGCAATAAATAAACATATAACTCTAATCAGGTAGTATTACTTAGTTGTTTTACATTCACAAGGTGATCTGATGATCTATAATACATGGATCTTATTTTCTATTACTAATTTATGTACAATCTAACAATTAGGAATTAATGGAAGATCGACCTCATTTATCCATTCTATGCACCTAGTTTCGTAATAAGAGCTCTCTACATCACTTGGCCAATAAGTCAACCAAATCTTGCTGCCAATTCTCCACTTCAGCACACTTCCTTCCATTTCTTTGCTCAATCTCCACTTCACATCTTCTCCATACTCATTCCCAGTGAAAACAAGTCCACCAGATTTCATAAAAGGCCTATTAACTCTTGAATACCTTTTACTTAAGTCATCTCTTGACTTGTTACTAGTAGTTGCACCACCACTTAACTTTGTGTTATATACTTCAATACCACTAGTATTATCATAGAAAACTGCATCAAATATTGCTGTATTTCCTTCAACATCTTGATCCAATCTCCAATTTTTCATCTTCATTTTAGTTGAAGTTCTTGACATAGTTTTCACTTTAGGATTCTTCATTTTTCCAAAACTTCCCTTCACTAATTTTTGCGTTTCAACTTCTCGTTCTGTATTGGTAGTTGATTTTCCCAAACTTAAGCTTGTCACATAATTGGACCCAAGCTCTGGCCCAACCCAAAATTCAATTCTCGAAGGAAAATACAACTCTTCACGAAATTCCACGTCATTATTATCTTCATTATTGCTAAATCCTAATTTTACTACATGGAGTCGTATGTTGTCAACACGTGCACTAACTTGAATATGGCCTTCGAAAAATCCAACAACATATTCTAACTGGATATGGGCCTCTAGTTGTTGGTGGGCTAGAGAATACCTAAGTGCTGACTCTTTAGCCCCAACAAAAAGGAATCCATCACTTTTATCACTAGGACATGTACGTTTCATAGCCCATACTGGCACGTAACCTTTCATCAACCAAAGCCCACTAGCTTCACAAGCATAAGAGAGCCCAAGATTGGAAGGCAAAGGTAGTATAGATGACAATCCCACTCGCATCTCTCTTGCAATCAACCATTTTGCTAGCATATATCCAACAGCACGTGAGATGCTCAACTCAACATCTACACCTACAGTTGTCATAAAACCCTTTATCATTGGCATGTGACTAGCACGTGACAATAATTCTAGGTTTGGAGCCAACAAAGAATGGAAGTATAGTGACCCGACATCACTAGGTGCATCACAAGCACATAGCCAGAACAAGAGTGTGAATAGCAATATGTTGAAAAAACCTGAAAAAGATTGGGGTGAAAAAGTATCAAGGATCCATGCTATTGGATCAGATTTTACCTTTATAAGTTGAGATCCATGGTGGGTGTGATCATGATAAGTTATAGGAGTACGATTTATTATTTCTTGGACAAGTTGGAGGACAAGGGGTAGGAAAGGCTTATGAGAAGAAAGGGAACAAGGATTGGATACCCATATTGTCTTATGAGACCCATCAGGATGATATCCTTGGACACTTATAGAAAAAGTTATCCATGGATCTGTATTCAACTCAGAGGAATGCTCAGCTTTGAGTTGAATAGAGCGAGCTGAGCTCCCCTTAGTTACAGTGTTATCAGAAGAGACGAGTTGGTAAATGAGTTGTGAGTTTGATTGACTCCACTCGGGGGAACTAGGTAGGTCACATATCCATGACCAAACATCCATGCTTAAATATATAATTGAGGTTTATATGCTTATAAATTTAGGGGGAAGAGTATATGCAAGACTGGTTTTGGTGGAGTGTGCAATTGTGCATGCATGGATAATGGATTGAGGTATTGGTTATATAGAAAGAACGAGTGACGCATGGTATGCCAACTTGGAACTAATTCTAGCCACCTAAGAAAACAAGGCTCTAAGGTATCAGAAAAAGTGGTCCTTATGTTAGTCATATGACTTTGTTTGCTTTTATTTAATGTGACAATTTACCTACTATCAATTTTTTTGCTGATATTCTCGATCTAAGAATTTATATTACTGGTTATCCTTTCTCTTTTGCATGGCCCGTGAGTTTTCATTTGCAACGTAGGCTTCAATCTCATCTCTAATGTGTCCTATATGAAGTTTGTCTTGATTGGTGATGGAAAGCGAATGTAAAGAAGTTGACGTGGATTTTTTGGAACAGTCAGTTGTGGACTTGGCAAAACTATAGGAAATTGCCAAAATACATCTTTGTAGTTTGCATACAAACATATGCTACGTGCTAAAACTGATACCACCCATAGCTAGTTAACTACAAACTTCAAGCCAATACTTGGATTCTAGTCATCTAAATGTGGATAGATTCATCTCAAGGTTTCATAGGGAGATATAGATTCCCATAATTGCATGGCATAGGGGTTAGTGATCGAGAGCATGAACTGGAAAAAGTTAATCCATCTGATAGGTGAATAACTCATTAAAAAATTATAATGGAATATAAATCATCTTTCAAAGGTCTATAACTGTTTCTAGCGAGTTATTGACCCACTAGGTAGATGTATTATTGCTCAGTAACAATTCATTGATATGTGACTAATTTAAACAACAATTATGCATGGATCGTTGTAAATTGTGAATTTGTAATAACCAAGGGGGGAAGGCAGATTGACAATCAACTCAATCATTTGTAAATTAAATCTGGACCATTTACTACTATTAGGAGTTATTTTTTCCTTTAAAACAAAAATAAAAAATAGCCTACGATGATCTCTTAATATACTTCCTCCGTTTTTTAATAAGTGACACAGAGAGAAAGGGCACACATATTAAGGAACTTAGAGAGAGAAAGTTGGGGACCACAATTAACAAAGAAAGTGTGATGTAATTAAATAACTTACCCACTTAATCAAACTACCAACTCACCATCAACCTTTACCCCACCACCCACTAGGCCACTAACCTAATTACACCGCCACCTTCGTCCACCAGTATTGTCATTCCGCCACCTTCGTTCACTACTACCCACCACCGTAGGCCTGACACCATCGCCACCCACACTTTCTCTAGCTTTCATCGTCTATTTACAACTCACTGCCCACCATCCACCACCCACCACCCACACCAGCAGATCCACCGCCATGCATACACCACCACAATAGTGCTTAAAAAAAACTTTCACCAAAAAGTTTTTAAATATCGAAACCAAAAGAGGTATGAGAATTTGTTCTTCAAATCTAAAAGAGAAACAAAAATAAAGAAGATATGAATATTATGTAGATCTAAAAACTAAGAATTAAGAACGAAAAAATTACGAAAATTAGTTCTAAAAACTACGAACGAAACCAATCTTACAACTAAACAAATTCGAAACCTACAAATTGAGGAGTGACTTATGTTCGTCGGTGGTGGTTGGTTGATGTTGAAGAGCCCCAGATCCACGCACGTTGAGAGTGCAGCGACAACTTTGGTGGTTGGTGTTCGTGCCTTCGTGGGTGGTGGTTGATGAGAGGAGTGGAAGGTGAGACTTGTTGATGGCGTTGGTGGTTGGTCGTTGGTGAGGATGAGAGAGGAGAGGGGAGATGACGATGGCGCTGCGTAGAGAGAGAGGGGAGGGAGATGGCGGCGCTGAGGAGAGAAATGAAATAGCGGTGGTGGGCTTGGTGGTTATGGGGTAAAGGAGGAGAGAGAGAGGGGGGCTAAGTTGAACATGGGGGCTGGGTTGAGTAGGGGGTGGGTGGGTGGGCAGTTTATTAATTTAATTAAGATGGAATTGAAGTGATTAATGTGAGTTAGGTTAATGGGTGTAAGTTTAATAAGTGCAGTTTTGTAATACAATGGAAGTTTTTTTTGCCATTTTGAGTTATGTGTCACTTATTATGATATTTCCCAAAAATAAGAATACGTATCACTTATTATAAAACGGAGGAAGTAGATTTTTACCAACAATTGTGCAACATTTCAAACTGAATTACCCTTACTCCAAGTTCTTGTTCCAAATCTAGTTGTTAAGAGATCAAAATGCAATGTCCGAAGGGATATATGATTCACTTAAACATCTTGGCATTTCTTTCAATTCTTAATAATGATCACAAGTCGCAACAATAACGTTGTTCCATACTCCTTTTTGTGATGGAACTCGAAGTACGATATCCTGGAGTTGAACTTGGTAAGGGTACAAGTTCATTCATTATAAATCTATGTGTATCTAGTAAGGACGCATGTTAAAAACTGGGTACTCGACAATTTGTAAAGTCGAGTTCCTGTTTTTTGGGGTAGTTAAAAAACTGGCTTGTGACTTGTATGTGGATACAATGGACTTTTAGTTAAAGTATCATTTATGAAGATCTATATGTAGAAATTTAGAGATGTTATCAAATATCATTACATGACTTTGTTAACTTAAATAAAACTGCTTTGGTGGAGTAACATTCACAATATAGCATGTTTGCAAAGTGATGGAGATAAAAATAAATCTAAAGTGGAACCTTAAGCGGCTAAAAAACGCTTAACATAACAAGTTATCTTATAAATTTCAAAAATAAAAACTAAAAAAATGTTATGCAGGTTGGGTTACCCGCTTGGCAAAAAGTTGACCCATGATCTGACCCGAGTATACAACATATTCTTCAAATAAAGTATCCAACCAATTAAATTATTACATAATAGTCAGTTTACTACTCAATTATTTAAAGCTAAACACGCCCCCCTCCTCTTTTTCTCTCTCAAACCCTAGCCTCCCCTACCCCTTTTTCATTAATTTGGGGCTGCCATGGATGATTTCATCCATGGTAAGCCCCTTTTCCCCTTTTATTTTCAGTTTTTAGTGCATTTTCTTGTTTTGTTTAATAAATTAGTCTATCTTTATGAGATCTTTTCAAACCTTGTTATGGGGTTTTTAGTCTTTGTTTTGGAGATCTCCTTCTCCCCTATGGGAGTTGTGAGTATGGTTTTTTATTTTTAGGTATGAGAAATTGTTCTCATTGGTTGAAATTCGAGACTCAACATGAAGGTATTGGAATCTCGGATGCGGTCAACATGGCTCGATCAATAATATTCTTCTCATACTATGTCAGAATGATAGACTTCCTCATCAATAGCTGCTTGATTCAGCAAATACAAGGGGGCCGCGCTGTATTGCTCGATCTGGTTCATTATAGTTTTTTCGAAGATAAATTTGATTTAGCCTTGTTTAATTGTATCTTGTTTTTCTTTAATACTTATTGTAGATGCCGTTTGGCCTTCAATTAATGAAATTTCTCTTTCAAAAAAAAAAATTTAAAGCTAAACACGATATTAGACATTTTTGAACACCATATTAATTACCAATATATATATTTAGTTGGCAAAGTTTTAAAATAACGAGTTGTTAAACACCATCTCAATATCGCGCTAATTTACACGTTCACTATCATCCGAAACTTGATCATCAAAATTCATAACTTCTACAAACTTTAAAGTAAAAACGTTGTTGATCGAGTGGGTAAATTACCCACTACTAATACAATTTTAATGTAAGGTGCAATCCAACTCAATATTAACAATTATATTTTAATGATTTATTAAAAGTGGGTAACCAGTGGGTAGATATAGTTATGTCGCCAAAAAGCCACTTATAGATTAGATATTTTTTTTCCGGTTTTTTCACCAAATACCGCCGAGTTTTCAAAATATTCACCAGGTACCCCTCATGTTTTCAAAATTCACAAGGTACCCCTCAGTTTTATGTAAATACACCCAAATGCCCTTAATAACTAACGGCGGTTAACACCGTTAGTCTTAAACCTCATTAAACCCTAATTAAACCTAATTAACCTAACTAAACCCTAACATCTAACCCTACCCTAACCCTAAACCCTAACCCTAACCCTCCCACCACCCCCTCCCTCACCCTCCCACCACCCCCAGCGGCCCAGCTCCCCTAACCCCGGCCGGCCCCCCCCCCCGCCCGCAACCCCCCTCCCCCCCCCCCCCTCGTCGCGAGCCCGGATTTCCACCCCAACCCCTCGTCGCGAGCGAGCCTAGAACCCCACCCCCTCTCCCCCCCCGCCCCCTCGTCGCGAGCGAGCAAAGCGGGAACCCCGCCCTAACTCCGACCTTACAATCTCTGCAGGCGGGATAGGCGGCGCGGAGTAGAGCAAAGCGGGGGAAAATTGACGGGGGTGGGAGGAGGGGTGCGGAATTCGACGGGGGTGGGGGGGGGAGGGGGAGTCGACGGGGGTGGGGGGATGGGGGCTGCCGAGGTGGTGGGAGGATGGGTGGAAAAGGGGGGTTTGTTGGGGTGGGGGCCGGGGGTGGTGGAAGGGGGGGGAGGGGGTTAGGGTTAGGGTTAGGGTTATGGTTAGAAGTTAGATGTTAGGGTTAGTTAGGAGTTAGGTTTTAGGGTTTAGTTTGGTTAATTAGGGTTCAATTAGGGGTTAATTACGGTTAAGACTAACGACGATTAACGTCGTTAGTCATTAACGGTATTTGGGTGTATTTACATAAAATTGAGGGGTACCTTGTGAATTTCGAAAACATGGGGAATCCCTGGTAAAAAATCATTTTTTTTCCCATCTCAAGACAATAAAAATCTACTTGGAAAAAAAAAAACTTGAACTTGCCATGATTCACTACTTCCATCTTGACATGTCTACCCAAAAATGAAACCTTCCCCACAACACAAAAACACACCAACACGAGTACACGACACATCCGATAATAGGTCATAAGTAAAGGCCCAATTAAAACCACCCAAAAAACAGGCATTTAGAAACAAAGCACGTCCTCAAACTTTGATCTGAATTTTCAAGGTTAAGACTTAAGAGGAGAGAGAGTGAAGAACAACAAATTGAAAGCATCAAAAAATTCATTTCAATGGTAGTTTTAGCGCAAATGCAGAAAACACTTAGAGCATACGCTGAAGTTCTAAGACTAGTTAGGCGTCTTCCTAAAGATACGCGCTCTTATTACGCTAAATATGCTCGCGAAAATTTCGTCAATTACAGAGAAGTTGATGCAGCCGACACCGCCGCCATTGATGAGCTTCTTAATCGCACTTACACCCATTCTTTGTGGGTCCTACATAAGGTCCACTTTCTCTCTCTTCACAATTTTGTGTTTTTATTTTTTGGGTCGATTTTCTTTTTTTTGATTTTTTTTTGTGGGTTGAAATGCAGTATTCTGTGGATGATGCTGCTGCGGAGAAGTTGAAGCGGGTGTGTTGTACCCAGTAAAGATCAGTATGTTTATTTTACTTTATTTTTCTTTTGTTTTTGTAGGATTGATGGATTTTGTGAGATTGGATTTTTTTTTTGGGGAAGAAAAGTTTGATTTTGATGGGAAATAATTGTCAGAGTTTTTTGTTTTTATGGGTTGTTGAACATTTAGCATTTGTTTTGTGTTAATTGGTTATTTAGTTTATCTGTGTTATGTTAATAAAACATGCAAATAAGTTGTATTAGCATTTTTATTGTTGTTAAGTGCTGATTAGCTTTTCCCTTGATCTGAGAGCGGTCTTGTTGAGTGCTTGGACTCTATCAGCTGAATTTGGCTTTTTTTTCAAGTTCTTCCTGTTGCTGTTTATGATACTTTATATGTGATATGTTAATTGGGCTTTTGAATTTGAATATGTGTGTGTGTTTTGTGTAATGATAGGATGATAGCTTTTCCATTTATTCTTCTTTTCAATGGCACAACTTTGTTATTTATGTTGGTGCATGTAGCTGTATGCATCTACTAGCGCATGCATCACATACGTTGGTATATGAGCAACACACGCCAATTATGTGTATCTCATATACCGGCGCATGTAATGCACGCGTTAGTGGGTGCATGCATCTCCATGTACCAATTTGAGTATTGATTTATTGGTACGTCTTGCTACTTTAATTAAAAGAGGGAAAAGAAAGGCAATTCATTCGCATATTTTTTACCCTATGTGAAATAGAACGCTTAATTTATGGCCAAGGGGTTTATGGTGTCCACTGTCCAAGTCACTTCGATGTGTTTTGAGGAAGGCTTGTTGACATGTTATATATGTAACTATGTGCAGCATCTAACTACGGTTGTCCTTGTGTTTGAATCTCAAACCTATTAATACTTTTACGCATGGTGCTTGATGATGTATGATACTCCAGTTAATGGGGTAAATTATATCAAGTGTCCCGGTGCACGGAGCTACTTGCACCCACCGGCGCATGTGCCACACACGCCGGCGTATGAGGAACACGTGTTAGTCCCACGCACCTCACACACCGACGCATGTGGTGCACGCGCTGTTGGATGCAATCCTCTTCGTGTACCTGGCCTCCCCATATAAGCGGGGACTGGTGTTTCCTACGCAAGAGGAATATAGAAAGCAATTACTACCACGTGGTTGAGGAAAGCATAACCTCTTTTAGATGCTTTCTTCTGGAGCATGCTCTTGAAGAGATACCATGTTTGTTCATGCTTCAACCTCAGCCCTTTCTCAAAGACATGGTAGAAATTGTAGTAACGTTGATATAGTTGAGGGGAGGGATTTTAAAACTCCAAAACCTTAAGGATTTGTAACCTCACACACCGGTGCATGTGGTACACTGCTATTAAGTGTATGCGTCTCTGTGCATCAGTCTAAACATTAATTTATTGGTATGTTCTTCTGTGCTAGATAATGAGGATAATGGAAGACACTTCTTTCACTTGTATTACCTATGTGAAATTGAACTTTTAATCTATTGCCAAGGAGCATGATGACATTCCATTGATGTAATCATGCTGAGGATACTCTTAGAAGCATATAAACATGGTTGTCCTCGTGCCTCAATCTCAAGCCTCTTCTTTTCTCTAAGTGATGGTAGAGTTTATAAGGTACCTTGGTGTTGTTTCGGTTAGGGTTCATTCTTGGACCAGAAGCTTTAAGGAATTGTTAGTTAACATGCCTAGGGATCCTTTTGTTGGACTTGGTATTCTAAATGTTCCCTGCTGGTATTTATGATACTACATAGTATTTGATTTGATTAAGCTTCTGTTTCTCAATGTGTTCTGTATATTTTCTAATGATGGCTTATCTCTTAAGACATTTTGTTGTGTAGTAATATTATGTTCCATTAATAGGGTAAATTATGTCATACATTTTGGTGCACAAAACAACATCCACTCACCGGCGCATGCATTACAGACGCCAACATATGAGGTACACGTGTTGGTCACATGCACCTCACCTGCCGACACGTGTGGTGCATGTGTTAGTGGATGCACGCATCTTGTGCACTTGGGTGCACCATAGAAACATGGAGCTTTTAGTATGTTCTACCTTAGATAAAAAGAGGAAACTGAAAGGCAGTTCTTTGGCTTTCCCATTTGAAATAGTTTTCCTCACTTATTGCTAAGGGGCCTCGAGAGCATTTTACCAACATATGATTGAGGAAGGCGTTTTGGCATCTTAAAGATGTGTTTTTGTGGAGTAGGCTCTTGAAGATCATCACCGTGGTTGTCCATATGCTCCAAGCTCAACCCTTTCTTATTCTTATAGTGATGGTG
The DNA here is from genome assembly GCA_947648045.1 of Beta corolliflora. NCBI lineage: Eukaryota > Viridiplantae > Streptophyta > Magnoliopsida > Caryophyllales > Amaranthaceae > Beta > Beta corolliflora. Next base: position 268,984 of record CANSZD010000458.1, read on the forward strand.
AAATATATAGTAACCTTATGTGGTCGAGGGGAGGTATACTAGAAGGATATGGTCCTCTTTCACCAAAAGCTTCAAAGAATGGCTTAGTTAGCTCCAGTAGAATGTTCCCCTCACTAATTAAATATGACATTCACATTTTTTTTCTCTTATGATAAATGATTTGATATGATTTTACCAAAATACCCTTGTATAGTTGTGCCATCCAATCTTACTGCACACACAATATAAAGGATAGGTTTTTGAGGAATCAAAATCATTTATCTACAAGACTACTATAAGTTAGGAAATAACTATTTTTCTACATCCCAATATAGTAATGTAGTCGTCATTTTTTGCATAGAGGGAGCATCTCATAGCTCTAAAGGCTCTCCCTTTCCGAGCACTTGATGATTATTCTTACAATACATTTTCATGCTAATACATAAGATGTATTATGATCCATATAATGGGGCATATCAAATGAAATGTTCTAATGCATGGAGTTACGTGCACCCATTGGTACATGCATCACACACGCTGGTGCATGAGGTACGTCTGTCATGCATGCGTGCCTCATACACCAGCGCATGTGGTGCACGTGCTGGTTGGTGTACATAACTGCATGCACTGGAATGCACTATATATAAATTTGGTTTGCTGGTATGTTCTTCTATTATAGATAAAGGAGAAGAATTGAAGGCTATTCAATTGCTCTTTTAACATATAGACATCCCAATTTTGATGATGAATATACTACCATGTATTATGCTCCATCGAATGGGCCAAATTTTATCATGTATATGTATTTAGTTACGTGCATCGACCTGCGCTTGCATCACACGTGTTGGTGTATGAGGTACACGCATTAGTCACGTGTATCTCACACATCGACACATGTGGTATTCGTGCTGGTTGTGTAATATCTGCATGTATGGGCCCAGGGAAACCATTTGAACATGTTAAAGTAGGAAAGCCGAAGGCACTTCAGTTGCTTTTCTATTAGGTTTTCAGACTATGTCTGGGAATCTCAAGGTGCCCAAAGTTGGTGTTGTAAGTTTGAGGTAGGCCAACACATTTTATAGATGGGATCCTCTGGAGCATGCTTTTAAAGCATAGAACTGTGGTTGTGCAGGTCCTGAATCTTAAATTTCTCTTTTCTTTTTTTCTTTTTTTCCATTTCAAAGATACGGTGAAGGGGAGGATTTCTTCTTATTACACTAAAAGGATGCAAACTTTTTGGACTAAAAGGCATAAAACTTGTTTAGGTAACTTGCCCCAAGAATTCTACTCTGTTGATTAATAATGGTAGTCACATTGTTCAATTTTCTTTTAATAAAAAATTTGTTAGCATTTTTCCTAACGTCATTATGTGTATATGTGTTGTATATATGAACTTGTTGGCACACAATGTATGTGCTGTCTTTTTTGGGAACCGAATCATAATCTACTATTATACTGATTACTAAGTAATTGTGATAATTATTGTTGCATAGAGAATGAGGTGTGTGATCTGGAGGGATCTTGATTTCCTGTTCGCAAGAGTTATTGAGTATAAGCTCTCTAGATTAGATGAATCAAACCCCCTCTTGACTATACTAGAACCTCTAATTCAAGGTTGGTTGGTGGTTGTTCCTATCTCAAGAGCCCAAGTATTAGCTATAAAAGGGGGATGAAGCTGCAACACATTAATTAGAGTTCTTGACTACGTTGGTGGACCTAATGATTGACCTACATTGCTAATTCGACTTTGATATGTACTCAAGTTCAGGCTGATAATATCTATTGATAAGTGAGTTCTCATGGAAAATAATGACTTGGTTCTTGGGGCCTATTACTATATTGAAAATATTGTGGCTAGTACACATCTTCGCCTTATTGTAGAGGTTTTTGAGGCGCATATCAAAACAAAGAATCTTCAAAAGGTGGATGTCTAATTTGGAGCAGGCGAGCAGCATTACTTATGAACCAAGAACCATAAAACACATTTGCTTCCTGGGATAAAGAAAAGGAGAGAGTGTCACCGGATGAAGGGAGAGATTCTCTGTGTGTTTTGCATAGGGCTGGCAAAAGTTGACCCAACCCGATAACCCGACCTGAAACTGACCTGAAAATTCCGGGTTTGGGTTGAGATTTTCGACCTGAAATAAAAAATGGGTCGACCCAACTCGACCTGAAAATATAATGGGTTAGGTTCGGGTTGACTTTTAGAACCTGAAAATAACCCAAATAACCTGATTTAGAAGTCGAATTATTTTCAGGTCGGGTCAACCTGAAATTAACCCAGACTTTCATAACTTATACAACCTATCTTTTGTTATTCTTATTTGTATTTGGCCATGCCTATTTCTTGGATCACCTAAATTTCATCTCAGGTCATTAATCCATACTTTCATAACTTAACGTGTATAGTTGAATTTCATTTCAGGTCATTTTGGGTTGGTTTTGGATCAACCCGAAATCGGTAAGGTCGGGTTTGGGTTATGATTTTCGACCTGAAATTAGAATCAGGTCGGGTTTGGGTTAGGGGTAAGTGACCTGATTTATAAATCAGGTCAACCTGAAATTGACCCAACCCGACCTGATTGCCAGCCCTAGTTTTGCACCACTTGTAACTTGTAAGAGGCGAAGGAGATATGCTCGACACATGAATGATGAATCCGCCTCTTTTTTTTCTTTTTCATAAGTGCTGCACATCATAGTGTATAGAGGATTCAATCTCATGAGAAAAAATGCGGAATGATTAGCTAATAATAGTTACTGCCTTACTGGGACATTTTTGTAAACTAATTAAAATGACAAGTATTTGTGATTTTTCTACTTTGTTGGGAGAAATTTGTGCTTGCCGTCTCTAAACCTATCAGGTCCTCAGTCCTCAATCCTCATGAGAGGTCTAAGAGGAGTTCATGGTTAAGGAAAGAAAAGTAGAAAAGATAAAATTATAACTATGTATATATAGCAGTCATAAACTATGTTGGTGCATTATGGAAGGTAATGATGCGGATAGATAAGGTACGAGAGAGAAGGATGAGCCAAATCATTTAGCTCATTCGTAACTGTTAATTAATTATGTCCTTCAGCAATGCCAATTATGCATAAAATCAAAAGGTATATCTGCTGTTTGTAAAATAACTGCAAAGGTTTATGAAGGCTTCAGCTATTACATCTTTCTTGATTATTTTTTAGATATATTACTGAGCGGTAAAATAGGAATTGTAAAACAAATGCGTTTCTAGTCTTATGCTATCTTCTTCTGTCTGTGATGTTCTCTCTTATGTAGAGGATTTGCTGAATGGTTATTTTGTCACCATTAATTGTCTTGATGACAATATGCGTGTATCTCTCATTTGGTAGACTACCAAGATTGTTACTACATGACGGCAATGGATGTGAAAACCTCCTTCAGTATTGATTTGTGTATCCTCTTGTATTCTGCTACTGGTTGCCACAAGAGTCGCTTAGGAGTTTTATAAAGATCTAGAATTGGACTTCCGAGATTTTGCAGTATAAAAAACATGGGAGTAAATTAAGTACCTCTTGTGGTGACCAGATTTGCAGCTTTGTATATGACATTAGTAAAATGAATTTTATCTGCAACATTGTTGCTATGAGTTAAGCAGAATGAGGATGAGTACCGAGTCCGGAATAAGGTTCTGACTCTAATTACGATATTTTGGAAAACTTTGATGACATGGTGGCTGATATCTTGAAGAAGCACAGAAATGTATACAAGCTTCGATAGACAGAGTTGTTGCACTGACATTGGTCAGTTGTTTTGCTTCAGTATGATAATGATAGAATAAAACACATCTATTGGATTGCAGAAGAAAGGAAAAATGTTTCTGTGATCATGCAGGTGAAAGAAAGGATTGGAAGTTTGACTTGATTTGCATAATGAAAGCTCTATGCAGAGCCTAGTTTGAGAACTGAGCAAACTGATTGTGCTTCTATGCAAATTGTAGTCCAAGGGAACATCTTGAAGTATTCGTAAAACCCTATTTTATTGTCATATTTCAGTCACATTTAAGATATCTACCGTCTTAGTGTTTGTACGGGGATAATATAGGATTCTTGTGAGGCTTTTCCTGTGTGTCTCACGAAGTGAAGGTATCACATATTCACATGAATGAAAACACACTTTCTGTTCAATAGTGTTTGCATAAGTTTATCATTCGTGAACGTCAAGCTTCACGAATCATTATCGTATCTTCTTGGGGTGCAGTCCCAAATTTTATTTTCGATTGATTCGGTTCGGTTCGATTCCTAAATTTTAACCTTACTATTAGTTATAATTTAATTCGATTCGATTCGATTGTTTTATCTTAGAAGATTAGTTGTATGGGATCTTGTTATATTTACTGCTATGTGTATTCTCCAAGTATAAGCTTTGGCCGGGTGACCTACGAGAGGTTTCGGCCCACCGACCCGGTAAAGCCCTTCTTACCAACCAAAAAAGAAGTATCATCATATATATTTATTTTTATTTTACATGATTGGGATATTAGTCATTCTATATGATTGAGATATTAATAGTTAAAGTTATGTTAGAAACCAGGAAAAACAAATATTGCAAATTAAAAGGAACAAACTTTGGCCACCCAGTGGGTGATCTACCCACCTGTTTGACACTAATATTAATGGGTAGATGTATCAATCTCCTATTATATGCACTTATATGATGAGTCAAAGTTGTATGTCAAATAAGAAGATATTGTGGGTTCTTTTACAGTATTTCAAATTGGTAAGTATACTATGTCAAAAGGAAAGAAAACAAATTTGTGATTTGTAGGAAATCACGAAGGGTTGCTTATTGAATGGATTCAGATTTTAATTGTTGAATAAGACCTTTTAAAATCTTTACTAATTGAGTTAATTATTTGAATGGGAGATTGACGACCGGATTACCACATGCAATGTGTGAATTAACAACACTTTTTTTTTTAAGAGAAATTTCATTAATTGAAGGCCAAACGGCATCTACAATAGGTATTAAAGAAAAACAAGATACAATTAAACAAGGCTAAATCAAATTCGTCTTGAAGGAACTACAATGAACCGGGATCGAATAGCAAACACAGCCCCTGTAGTTAATGCTATTGATGAGTATCATTTTGATGTAGTTTGAGAAGAGCATTCTTGATCGAGTTATGTTGACTGCATCCGAGATTCCAATACCTTCATGTTGAATCTCGAACTTCAACCAATGAGAACAATTTCTCATACCTAAAAATAAAAAAACCATACTCACAACTCCCATAGGGGAGAAGGAGATTTCCAAAACAGAAACTAAAAACCTCATAACAGGGTTTGAAAAGATCTGATAAAGAGAGACTAATTATTAAACAAAACAAGAAAATAAATTAAAAACTGAAAATAAAAAGGGAAAAGGGGTTTACCATGGATGAAATCATCCATGGTAGCCCCTAACTGAAGAAGAAGGGGTAGGGGAGGCTAGGGTTTTGCACTTAATGTGTTTTGATGCTTGGTTTCTCTCTGATTGTTTAAATTTTCGATGTTTCTGTTTGTGGATCGCTGGTTTAAGTTTTGCGAATAAGGTTGTTGTTGAATTAACAACACTTGAAGACAATAAAATTGCATATACGAGCTAATTCAATTTATAGAAATACAATTCAATCATACGCATACTAAAGTATCAAAAAATTGAATTGAAATCCATCCGTATTTTAGAGTTGACAATTCAGATAACCGGGACGTGTTTGCATTTAGTCTCGAACTTACTTCGAGTTATTCTCATAGTTAATCACATACCCATTTAATCTTATCGAATTCAAATTGGTTTCGTGTTCGTGTTGTATTAATTTCGCGTATTCCTAAATCCATGTCGTTTCGATTTCCATTGTGTCAAAGATTGAAAAACTCTAATATCTAGAATACTACTTCCACATGAAGTCAAAATAAACATTTACCAAACTCCCTCTACTCGATTGTAGCAAAGCGGTAATATAGTAGCAAACTATACTCGTACCATAATATAATTCATTCTAACTTATGTCTTGTATTTTCAGGCTTAGAACCACTAAACCATGACTTTCTCGGGCTTAGCTTTTTTGGTTAAAACCTGTTTTCTTCACACTTTGACTGCTTAATATTCCCATACCCAACATCACCACCACCACCTCGTAAATTTACCCTTCTTCCCCCTCTCTCTCTCCTCCTTCTCCTTCCTCTGTAGAGTTAAAAACAGAAGAGAGAGAAAAAATCATAACCAAACAACATTCACTAGAATTTATAGAACCTTCCTTTTTTTACTCCTAGATAATTCTCTTACTTTTAGTAAATAATAATAATAATAATAATAACATCACTAAAGTAATAATAATGGGTGAAAAAGGAGGATTTGAGGGAGAAATTCAACTTCCTGGAGGGAGTTTTTCTAGGCTATTATTATCATCTGATGATGTTGAAGATAAAACTTTATGTTTACATACTCCTCTGTTTTCTTGTAATACACCAAAAATGCTCTGTTTTGGTGATTTTAACTCCAAAATTACCCCAAATTTTACACTTTCTACTGTGAATGATAAAATTACTGTTTCTAATTCCAATGTTAGTCTCTCTTTCTCTTTCTAAAATTCTATTATATAGTTTTAGTGGAGTTAATTAATTAAATTCCTTTTGTTTTTGGGTTGTAGAAGAGGAAAAATGGGTCGGGTAAAGAATCCGGGCACGGGTCAAGAAACGGTCAGAATGAGAAGAATGGGATGATGAAGAAGAATAAACCAGAAATGGGGCCCACCATTGTTACTACTTCTGTACCTGGGCATGCAAAGGTTAGAGGAAGGTTTCAGCTATTGCATGCATGCTCATGATTGTTATTTTTATTACAATTTCATCTCATTTTTACTTTTATTTTTTTGGGTTTAATTTTTTTTTTTTAAGGATGAATAAAATTTGTTGGAAATGTATGTTTTGTTGATGTTTTTAGGGGAGGAGAGAGAAACTTGGTGAAAGGATCAGTGTATTGCAGCAGCTTGTATCTCCCTATGGCAAGGTTTTTCCTTTTTTTTTTAATCATCTCTGTGTTGCATTTTTTATAATTTTGAAAATGTATAATAAAATAATTGGCTACAAACTATTCTTGGAACATAATTGCATGTGGAGAATAATACATGAATTGGAAATATAAACGTGATTATGTTTTAAGATATCTATGATGTTTGGATATGGGTACGCGTTATATTGAACTAGGGTCTTGTGTGTTCAACTTAATTTTACTTGTTATGGAAAAAAGATGAGATAAGTTTAGGAAAATAATTTGAATAGAACGGACTCTTACTCTTACTCGTAACTTTGTAAGTCATGGTAATTAAGCACAATTTTATGGTTTAATGGAATGGGTTAAAAATGGGTTGATACTTATTTTTTGTTCTTGTGATTCAGACGGATACGGCTTCTGTGTTACATGAAGCAATAGGTTACATAAGGTTCCTACACGACCAGGTGAAAGTGCTTTCTACACCTTACTTGAAGCGCTTGCCGCCTTCGTCATCTCCTCAACACTCCATTTCTGTAAGTACCCCAATGATAATCTCTTGTATCATTGTATGCTAATTTAATGCAATGCCATGAAAGGAATGTTGATTTTGAAAGGAACCACTATTGCTTGTTTGTTTCTTCGAATTGGCACCATCTATAGAATTGTAATATTGAAGAAAGGAATTATCTTCCATTCATAGGTAATTACAAGAGTATATATATACAAAGGTATGGTAAAAGTGGTCAACGTAATATTCTATACTAGCAAGATTATAGGAGGATATCTAGCCTATTTAAGTTAGGAGAATATTACATTATATGGTACATATGGAATAGTTGACTAATCACTTGATTGTAGCTCAATCACGATATTATTGTAGGCATGATTTTAGGCTTTGTTTGGATTATGAGGATTATCTCTAACATGCCCCCGCAAGATGGACGATCTTGTAGTGAGACCAATCTTGGAAAATAGCTGTTGAAATCTTGGGCGTGCAAGAGGCTTGGTTAATGCGTCGGCAAGCTGATCATTTCCAGAAATATATGATACACGAATGACGCCACCTTGGACATATTCACGAACAAAATGGTAGTCTAGACCAAGGTGCTTCATCTTTGAATGAAATTTTGGATTTGCAGCAACATATGTAGCTCCCATATTGTCACAATATATAGCAGGTGGAGTATTGGGTTTATATCCAAGTTCATAGAGGAGATTGAGGACCCATAAAACTTCAGCAGTTGTATTGGCAACGGCACGATACTCCGCTTCGGTGGACGAACGAGCACGCGTTTTTTGTTTTCGGGAACTCCATGAAATTGGATTACGACCAAGATAGATAATGTAGCCAGTAGTGGATATATAGTCGTCCTTATCACCGGCCCAATCGGCATCTGTGAAAGCATGTAAGCAACTAGGGGAATTACGATGTAGAAGTAGACCATGATGAAGGGTACCTGCAAGATATCTTAATAATCTTTTTAAAGCAGCCCAATGGTGATCAGTGGGCTTGTGCATGAATTGAGATAACCTGTTGACAGCAAAAGAAATATCAGGGCGAGTTAGTGACAAATATTGTAAGCTGCCCACAAGAGCTCGGAATTCGGTTGGATTAGAAATTATGGAGCTAGATTCCAGAGATAAGGGAGGATGAGAGACCATAGGTGTTGGAGTGGGTTTAGCATTGGACATTTTTGCTTTTTGGAGCAAGTCTTGGATATATTTTTGTTGACTTAGAAATAAACCTTGGGAATGAGGCTGAACTTCAACACCAAGGAAATAGGATAGGCTGCCAAGATCTTTCAAGGAGAAGCGGTGAGAAAGTTGAGAGATTATAGAATTCAAGATAGAATCATTAGAGCCGGTAAGAATAATATCATCAACGTATACAAGAATGTAGAATGTGTCTTCACGATGACGTAAGATAAAGAGAGAGGAATCAGATATAGAGTTGCGGAAACCAAGGCTTAGGAGATAGGTTTTGAGTTCATTATACCAAGCACGAGGAGCTTGTTTTAGACCATAAAGAGCTTGTCGTAACTTGCATACATGATCGGGATAGGTGGGATCAATAAAGCCAGGAGGTTGAGTCATGTACACATCCTCCATGAGAGTACCTTGGAGAAAGGCATTATTAATATCAAGTTGTCGAAGAGACCAATTGTGGGTGACAGCAAGAGAGAGAACAGTTCTCACAGTGACAAGCTTAACAACAGGGCTAAATGTTTCTTGATAATCCAGACCGGGACGTTGATGAAAACCCTTGGCTACTAAACGTGCCTTGTATCGTTCAATAGTACCGTCGGGTTTGTATTTTGTACGATATACCCATTTACACCCAATAAGATTTTGTGTGGAGGAAGGAGGGACTAAGTCCCAAGTATGATTTTTGAGGAGAGCGTCATACTCGGCTTGCATGGCAGCACGCCAGAAAGGGTTACGTAGAGCTTGAGTAATGGTGGTAGGCTCTTGAGAGGTGTCTTGGATAGTAGCAGTAAGGTTAAGTTTTTGTATTGGTTTGCGGATTCCATTTTGTAATCGAGTGTTGTGAGGAGGAGATGGAGAGGGAGGGGGAGGAGGAGGAGGAGGAGAGGGAGAAGATGATAAAGTTGTGGTGGCGGAAGGAGGGGAGACCAAATTGAGTGGAGGTGAGGGAGTAGTAGTTGACTCGGTGGTTGATACAGAAGGTGAGGGGGCTTCATTGGGTGCATTTGTGGAGATGGGAACATTTGAGGTAGTAGTGATAATGGGTAAGGAAAAAGCACACCATTGGTCAACATTTTCTGGTTGGGGTTGAGAAGTGGACGCAAGACATGAAGCAAAAGGGAATTTGTGTTCCACAAATTTAACATGTCTGGACACATAGATTTTGTTAGTTTCAGGATGTAGACAAAAATATGCACTTTGGGTAGTAGAGTATCCAACAAGTACACAAGGAGTAGAACGTGGATCAAGCTTATTAGAAGTATATGGACGTAACCATGGGTAGCAAAGACATCCAAAACTTCGTAATTTTTGGTAATTTGGAGGATTGCCATATAATTTGTAGAAGGGGGAATTGTAGTTGAGAGTAGGAGTGGGCATTCTATTTATAAGATATACAGCAGTATTGAAAGCTAAGGTCCAATATTTTCGAGGCATGGAGGCATGAGATAAGAGAGAAAGTCCAGTCTCAACAATGTGACGATGACGTCTTTCGGAATATCCATTATGTTCAGGAGTATGTGGAGGAGAAGTGAGATGAGTAATGCCATGAGTGGTAAGAAACGGATCAAGTTTTTCATATTCACCCCCATTGTCACTAAAAATGGTAATTATGGACCTTCGAAAATATTTCTCCACTTTTGATTTGAATTGAAGAAAAATATCTAAGGAATCAGATTTTCTTTTAAGTGGATAGTACCACATGTATTTAGTGAAGTGATCAACAAACAGAATGTAATACTTGTAACCATCATAAGAGAGGGTGGGAGAAGACCATACATCACTATATATAACATCAAGGGGACCATTAGAAGAGATTGAGTTTTTATAAAATGGCATCTTATGGCTTTTATTGCAATCACAAGAGTTACATTGAAAAGCATTAGATTGAGGGATGGAGAGATTAAAACGAGAACTAAGAAGTTGTAATATAGAGTAGGAGGGGTGTCCTAAGCGATGATGCCAATCGGTAGTGGAGAGTGAGCTAGTGGCGGTGTGAACAACCGGTTGTATAGGATGCCATTCATAGATGCCCGACTTAGTTGGCCCTTGAAGAAGTGATGCCCCCGTGAGAAGATCCTTCACATGAAAAGAATCAGGTAAGAAAGTAATAGAAGAATTATTATCACGACAAAATTTGGATATAGAAATTATATTTCGAGATACAGAAGGAACATGAAGAATATTTTTAAGATGAAAATGAGTAGAGGGAGTAAGAAGAGATGTAGAACCAGTGTTGGCAATAGCTAATCCCGAACCATCGCCGATTATGAGTTCTTCAGTGCCTTCATATGGAGAATGGAGGGCGAGATTATCAAGATCATTTGTCACATGGTGCGTAGCCCCACTATCAAGAAGCCAACCATTTTGAGGAGTGTTTGTAGAGGTGGCAGCATAGACACGAGGATGAGAAGAGGGTTGGTTGCCCTGGTCTATGAAGCGGTTTTGCAGTGGTCGTGGTACAACTGGAGGATGAGTGAGATTTGCAGGTTGGATGGCATTAGGAAATTGCTGTTTAAAAATGGGGCATTGAGTAACATAATGACCAGAGACACGACACCATTGACAACGTCCTTGGAAGGGACGAGAAGAGCGAGTTTGAGTTGTGGAGAATTGAGTCGGAGTAGGAAGAATACCATTGGAGTTATGAGTGGAAGAGTTGGTACGAGTATTTTTATAGCTATTCTTGGCAGCATAGTTAACAGTAGCAGGAAAAGGAGTAGTAGAGGCAGCCTTGTGTTTGAGAGAGAGTTCTCTATTAATGAGCTTTTCATGTAGCTCATCAAACGATATAGTAGAGTCGCGGCTTTGGACAGCAGTGATAACACTATCATAATCTGGGTCATTAAGTTGTTCTAAAATTTTGTCAACCATATCATCAGACTCCAAGGGACGACCAAGAGAAGCAAGTTGGTCGGCACAATTTTTGAAGTCTTGCATATATTCAGTGATAGAGCGATTTCCTTTGGTGATGTTCCGAAGACGTTCTTTAATTTGCTTGAGATGTCCTTTGGACGGATTAGCATAAGTTTTGGAAAGAGTTTGCCAAGCATCGTAGGTGGTATTGGATTGAGAAACTAGCGGAACAAGACATGGAGAGAGAGTTCCAACAAGAGCACCAAGGATAAGCTTATCTTGTCGAAACCATGTGGTGTAGTCTGGATTTGGGGACGTGGTTTCGCCTTCGGTGATGGTCTTAGAAGGAGCAGGATAAGAACCATCAATGAATTTGTACAGATCATAGCCAAGAAGTGTTGCCTCAAGTTGAGTTTTCCATGAGATATAGTTAGTGGATGTAAGCTTAAGGATGTGATTAAGAGAAATAAGGATGAAAGGTTTGGTAGGATCAGCATTGTTTGGGATGAGAGGGTGAGAATCAGAAGGAGCCATGAGAAGAAGGAAAAGAAAAATGAAAGAGCTCGTGGGAAGCAGTTGGACAGGAAAAAAAAAATGTGGATCTTATGCTCTGATTACCATATAGAATTGTAATATTGAAGAAAGGAATTATCTTCCATTCATAGGTAATTACAAGAGTATATATATACAAAGGTATGGTAAAAGTGGTCAACGTAATATTCTATACTAGCAAGATTATAGGAGGATATCTAGCCTATTTAAGTTAGGAGAATATTACATTATATGGTACATATGGAATAGTTGACTAATCACTTGATTGTAGCTCAATCACGATATTATTGTAGGCATGATTTTAGGCTTTGTTTGGATTATGAGGATTATCTCTAACACCATCCCCTTTGTTTTTGTTGCTAGTATAATCTGGTTGTGTCATTGGAGTCATGGAGTCATGATTCGACTTGTGCTAGCTCTCTTTTTTCCTGATCTACATAATGCGATTATGCAGGAGTATTTGGAAGTACACTATATGGGGGGAGCATGAGTGGCTTCTTTCACATGGGAATCTAGATAAATTTATAAACCAAACTTATCTAGTGCTTATTGGACTTATCAAAACTTATCTGAATTCCTTATCTAAATAGTTACTTATTTGTTTTAAAAGTGAAAAGAACGCACATTTATAACCGCAACTCATTCAAAGTTTTTATTAGGACATATCAAAACGTTTGTGTATATATATGTATACTTTTTAAAAAAGTCAATATATATAAGTCCATAGCTTACTTCTGAATTGTACAAGTATGAACCCATTCAATGTTTAGTGGTTACAATCTGTATTTTCAAAATATTAAATTTATAATTTTTTTAATACATATTAAATTTATAATTTATATTACATTACTTATATACGTAAAACTTATCAAATAATATACAATGTTTTTGGAGACTCTGAAAAGACTTAGGCCATGTTTGGTAAATGGCTTTTTCATTGGCTTTTGGCTTTTGGCTTTTCAATTTGGTCAAACAGCCAAAAAAAGTGTTTGGTTATTGGCTTTTTGGTTGGCTGAAAAGCTGGCTTTTAAGCCAAAATGAAAAAAGTCTGCTGGAGCAGCTTTTTGGATTGGCTTTTGGCTTGTTGGCCCACAAACTCTCTAATAAACAGCCAACAACCACAATTAATTTTGCCAAACACTTTTGCAAACAGCTGTCTTAAACAGCCAACTTAAAAAGCCAATGGCCATGTTTGGTAAATGGCTTTTTCATTGGCTTTTGGCTTTTCAATTTGGTCAAACAGCCAAAAAAAGTGTTTGGTTATTGGCTTTTTGGTTGGCTGAAAAGCTGGCTTTTAAGCCAAAATGAAAAAACTGCCTGGAGCAGCTTTTTTGATTGGCTTTTGGCTTGTTGGCCCACAAACTCTCTAATAAACGTACCAATACCACAATTAATTTTGCCACACACTTTTGCAAACGGTGGCTTAAATGTACCAACTTAAAAAGCCAATACATACGACCTAATGCTTCCCGAGTCAAACAAGCCAACTAAAAAACCTAACGACCAACAAATGGTGCCAAACAACCCCAATACATACGGCCAACGCTTCGTAGGTCAAACAAGCCAACTAAACCAAATTAAAAGCCAAAATGCCAACAATAGATCCTCAAACAACCCCTTAGTAATAAAATGTATGTATTTGAGACTGCAAAAAGACTTTAATATACTATGTTGTGGAAAATTTGAAATGACTTGTCTAAAACCTGAAAAAGGGACGAAAGACCTGTACTATTACAAATGAACCCCTTCAATGATTATGTGGTTTTCGATACAATGACTTGGAAGAGTTGAAGCTTTACAAATCAATAATTTATGTTGATTATTTTAGACACATAAGATGAATGAACATCTCCGACTTTATTGGGGGGTTTCTCTTCCTTATTGTCTTTGAATAAGCATATGATGTTTGCATATAGATCTTAATCTTTATTGTAGTACGATTGGATGTGAAGCATACATGTAATACTCAATGCAAATTTGGAAGGAATAATAGGGTAGTGTAGTAGATCACTTCTGTTCAAATTTGCAACGTTTTGTATCGTAAATTAAATGAACCGCTATTGTAATTTATTTATACTGTTGTAGGAAGAGGGCAGACCAAATGCAAAGGGGAATTCAACAGAGGGGTTAAGAAGCAGGGGGCTATGCTTGATTCCGATGGAATCCATATTCCATGTCGCAAATAGCAACGGTGCTGATTTCTGGTCATCTGCTACAATAAGTTCATCAGTGCCTTGAAAATATGAAATCTTCTAGTCTTCAAGTATAATAGTAGTAATTATCGTACGTATTTTGTGAATTAACTTAACTACTTAAGTACATGAAGAAATGTAAATTTTCTCCCGCTCATAGAGCAGAAGCGTTAATTTATTTTGCTTAACGAAAGGGGTAAATGTTTTTGGCGCCAAAGGATAGTTAGTTGGTATAGATTGTTGAACGAGTTGAAGCTTTTATGTAGCTAGTTTAAAGTTGTGAAAGGTACATAGCAATAGAATGTTACATCTGCTACGAAGTTTTCCATGGAATATACCAAGATAGGTTCATCTGGAACCAGCAGGTGCAATAAAAACTTGAAATTTATCACTGTTAGTTGCGTCAAATTCAATTTTACAATTTTTGATGGTTCTGTTTGAACTAAAATTAAAAACATATAAATCATGTTGGTTGATGTTACAATTTCTAAATTAATATTTCATTTTCTTAATATGTAACAAACAATGTCCCATAAAAACCGATGTTAATGATCAAAGTTGGTCGTTATGATATGAGAAACAATTGTTATGACGAATACAAAAAGGAGGAATATTTTAACTTTCTTGAGATAGGTGAAAATTATTACAACTTAAGACTACTACAAAATGGAGGAGGAAGGTAAACTAACTTATTTATTTTGAAATAAGTGAAAATAAGGGGAATAAAATGTAGTCTTAAACTCTTGGATAAATTCTTCATCCATGAGTTTAACTTGCGTGGACCTGGTCCACAATCTATCCTCACACGTGTGAGCAGCCCAAAGTAAAATGAAGCCCAAAACAATACCTCATTCTCTATCCTCATTCGTATGAAACCCATAGCTTTCCAGAAAAAGATCCAGATCACATTCTCTCTCCTCATTCTCACTACAGATCTCAAAGAAAATAGTGCAATTTTCTCTCTCTTCCGATCAAAATCAGTAAATCTCGCAACTTTCCAATCAAAATCAACAAAATTAGGAAGAAGATTATAGAAATATGGAGCAACAATCTCACAATTTGATCTAAACAACAACATAATCGAGCGTGAATGAGTCGAAACAACAATGAAGGTATGATATTCGATTTTACGTTGACGAATCAAATTAAGTTGTTATTCCAAATTAATTTTGCTTGTGCAAGTAAGGATAATTAGAAATTCTTTCCAGGTTATCTAGAAATTCAAGCTTCAAATATTGAAGACGATGAAAACAAAAATCTCGAAATTATTTCTACAAGTTCTGAAGGTAATTATTTCGAAAAGTATTTGGTTATGATATTTGTTTTTGATTTATTGAATAATCACAATATAAATTTGTTTATGCTTATGTAGTTATGTTATTATGTTTTTTAGTATGTTTGTTTATAATCTGCTTAGTTGAAGCTCTGGAAGAAATTCATGCGATGAATTGATAGTGTTTTTTCAATGCTTTTTGATGTCGATGCTTTAATAATTTTGTAGAACTTGGAGTTATGGTGCTGAATTGGATGTTTTGGAGATGATTTCATTTTGTGTATGTTGTTATATAGATTTACTGTAACTATAACTTCAGATGAGGTCACTATATTTAAATCTTAACATACGTTGTTTAAAGCATATTTTTAGGTAAATATAGTAACTATATCATGCAAAAGGATAACTATATGTTTGATAATGAGTTTTTTCCTGAAAATTGAATAACATATACTTAAAAACTCTGACATATATAAAATGAATGTCACTATGACATAAAGAAGGTAACTATATGTCCATATAATAAAGAATAACTAATAAAAACTTTAAGTAAAACATAGTTACTTTTAAAATGACATAGTAATCATTTATAAGTTAAATTTGTTCTTATAATAAAAATAACAATTATCATAATAATCAAATACTTAATGGTAAGCCAGTAACTACAACTTATAAAAAGGTCACTATATTCTAATGTACGAATAGTACAAGCAAAATTATAACTTAGTTACTAAATGTGCTTCACATTGACAACAAAGATTGTTGATGAAGATATTTCAGGTTGGTTAGTAGGGCAAACAATGGAAACACTTGATGATATATGTGAGTTATATTGTCAACATGCCATCACTGTAGGATTTAGTGTAAGTAAAGGAAAACATGGAGTGTCTAGCAATCACACAAAAGTTTTTTCTATGCTCTGTAGCAGGACTACAATATTGTGAAATGAGCTTTTAAGTAACCAGTCTCTTCCTTCTTGGTCAATTCAGGCCATGGTTATCATGATGTTGCTTAGTAGGTATATGAGTATATCCTTCAAGATAAACTTATTTTCCGTAACGTGACATGCTTGCTGAATTTGCAGGAGCCTTGCTTCAATTGGAAATTCTAGAACATTTCTCCTACCATATGTAAACTCAGGTTCTTGAATAGATTCTTCAATAGAGAGGCTTTGGAGATTTATAAAGTTGAAAATTCTTGAATATATTGTAAAAGTTTTGTCCACTTAAAGAATAATTAGATTGTTAACGAGCAAACATTGAGTGGTTATATGTACCTAGTAGCAGTTATGATCGATAAGCCTATTAGCTCAATTGGTCGAGCACTGTGTACACGCATTACACAGAGGATGTAGGTTCAAATCCTACATAGGCTGTTGGTTTCAAAACATATTAAAATCTGATTGAATGTTAGCATCGTCGTCATCATTACCAAGGAAAACTAATAATTCCTTCTTCTCACATTGATGTAACCTTTGCCTCTGCCTCACCTTCACATAGAGAACGTTAGGTGTGGAACAATCAGTCTTTATACTCTCTAAGACAGCCAGTTCCATAATGCTATAGATACAATATAGTGACCCCTAATTATATGTTATACATATAGTGACCTCTATATAAACATAATCACCTTTTTAATACATATAGTGACCCCCTATTTATAATATGTAATAGCCTTTCTTTTTACATTTAGTGACCTCTATTTAAATATAATCACCCTTTTTCATATTATAGTCACCGCTATTTAAATATAACCACCCGTTTTAATACATATAGTGACGCCTTGAATTGAATGTCGTTCGTCTCGTCTCACATGAATTAAATGGAGTAATCAAATTAGAGTCGGTCTTTTGAATCTTACCGTTCTTAATATATAGTGACCATTTTTGTAATATATTCACCTTTTTGTAACATATAGTAGAGACATATAGTTACTCTCTATTATAGATATCCTTACATAGTTACATTTCCTATTGTGGTGTTTTCACAATAAGCTGCCATGATTGAAGGTGCTTCTACTTTCTAACATAGTTATCATTTTTCTCATATAGTCACCCTTCTTGTAATATATAGATACTACTCATTATAGTTATCCGTTTTAAACCATAGTCACCCTTCTTGTACAAATCGTTACACTTAATAATCACGCTTTTTCATTAGTTATCATAATTAACATTATCTTAGAACATTTTGTAAAAATCTTACCCCTTTCGTGTTTTACTAACTAACTGATTATCATTGAAAAGAGCAACATTTACAAACTAGCTTAACCCAGGGGATAGCAAACCAACTAGGTTGGACCCATCTATCCTTAGAAAAGCAGAAAACTATCAGTTGTACAATAATGCTATCAAACAGCCCCAAGGCCAAGAATGTCCATCACAGTGCCTACCCACCAAACACACACCCTAACAGTTTAATTACAAAGTATAAAACCAACCCATATCAAACCTAGATATTTTCTTTGGTAAAACTACAAATATTCCCATTCTAACTACAGCTTGAACTTGCTTGACAATGTATTAAATGGTAGGAATTTTCTGATTCCACAAGCTATAATTCCCGGCTTGCCATACAACATATACCAAGCCAGTCATTGTAGCTCCACAAGCAGCCTTTTGAAACTTAGATCTTATGTTGTTTGTTGTCCAGCACAACAACCTAGATAAATCTTCCAGAGAAGTCTAAAACCCCAACCACCTCTTATCTAACCCCAAGCACTGCTTGCTATGACATTTGAAGAATAGGTGTTTTTGATTTTCCTCCTTTAAAAACTTACCCCTTTCAAAAATAATATCAAGCAGGGATCTATGTTTCATAGTCTATGTAGGATTCGAACCTACATCATTGTGCAATTGCACATATCTCTACCAGTTGAGCTAATAGGTTTTACTTAAGATAAAGGAAACATTTCTCATGAAAGAAAAAAAAGGAAACATTGTCAAAGAAAGGTAGAACTTCATATCATCATCAAACATAACTTCATGCTTTAAGGTGCATTCTAGCCATTATAAAGAAAACTCACTAATGTAGTACAATCATAGAGAGATGAAATCAAGCCATTCTACATATAGTTGTCCTTTTTATTTTCAAAATTTATCCTTAGTTGCAGCATAGTAACCCTAATCTATATTAATAGTGATCAAATAAGAAGGATCATATTGTTATGGTTAGTTTTAACGCAGTGACCTTTTTTCTATATTATAGTGATTAAACAAGAAGAAACATTTTTATGTTTGAACTAGTATAGTTAGTTTTAGCATATTGACCTTTTCTATAATATAGTGATCAAACAAGAAGGAACAATTTTATTTTCAAAATTTAATCTTAGTTGCTACATAGTAACCTTTTTCTATATTGTAGTTATCAAACAAGAAGGAACATTTTTATTTTCAGAATTTTATTCGTAGTTGCAACACAGTAACCTTTTCCTAAATTATAGTGATCAAACAAGAAGGAACATTTTTATTTTCAAAATTTTATCCTTAGATGAAATATAGTAACCTTTTGTTGTATTATAGTGATCAAACAAGAAGGAACATTTGTTCTTATCTTTGCCATTACTTGTATCCCTAATATTATCTACACAATACATGAATAAAAATCAGTGTTGCGCAACAAATAGCCCAGAACATCACTCTACTACATATATTAACCATTATAGATGGAATAGTAACTCTAGTAATTATGAACAATTAAAGTAAATAGTGACCAAAATAATACTATAATAACTCTTATGATTTACAGATAACTGTAGTCATAAAAATAAAACAATTAAAATTACATAGTGATTAAAATGATAGTATAGTAAATCTTATGATTGTATAGGGAACTATATTCATAAAAACAATTAAAATTACATAGTGACCAAAATAGTAATATAGTAACTCTTATTTGTACATGTAATGAATGACATCTTGAAAGTACCTCTTATGATAATATAGTGACTAAAATGATAACATAATAATTCTTATGAAAGTACATTTTTAATTTCAAAAATCTGACGCCATTGTTGAAGAATTGAAGCGTTCAACTCGTTGCTTCACCATAAACAAATCTCTAGCGACATTATCTTGGCTCATTATTCATCGATTATACTTAATTAGCCTCATTTTAGGTTTTCGATTTTCTTGTTTAGTATTCTTCCTTTTATTCTCCCCTAATTCAGAGTTTTTATTCCAGTTTATAAAATTTCACAAAATCGTTACAAAATTTCACAATTGCACAAAAAAAGCCAAATTAACACATAATAACAACAAGTTCTAACTCATGAAACAACGATACTTGAAATTTTAAATTCTAAAACCTAAAAATAAACAACTAAAATTGCAAGTCCAAAAACCTAAAACAAACCGCTGGAATTTCAAGTGCAAAAAATGAAAACAACATAAAAACAGACGATATATGAGTCGATATCAAGAAAATTATTAAAAATTACCTGAATTATGAACGCCTCTTCATCCTATAGACAACACCGCCTCTTATTTTCACCATTCCAAAAGAAGAATAGAAGAGAGAGAAAAAAAATATGATAATTGCAAGATAAAAACACAAAATTTAATGAAGAGAGAAAAAAGGAAGAAAACATAAAATTTGAAAATGCAGAGAGAAAAGAGAAAGATGGGGAAAAAAATGGGTAGAATTGTTAGAAGAAGAGAGAGAAATTGAGATACAGCGTAATAATAAAGATCCGACGCGCGAAAAGAAATATAAACCACTTTCACACGTGTGAAAAAAAGACTTTCCATTAATCAGGCTTTGGTCCACAATAAGTTTATTGTGAACCAGGTTCATTTAAGAATTTTACGTGTTCAGATTGAATTCGGATTGAGATTTTTTGAAAAAATGATTTTCGGATTGGATTGGATTAGGAATGGCAATTGGGCGGGGCGGATGCGGAGGATGGTACATCCACACGCACCCGCATAAATTTCTCATCCCCATCCCCGCCCCACCACCCATTGCGGGGGAAAATTCCAGACCCATCCCCGCCCCACCAAGTACGTATTTATACTCATCCCCGCCCTATCACCCGCATGGGAACCCACACCCGCTTCGTACCCGTGTCGTACCCACTTCGTCCCCACCCTACCACCCGCATCGTACCCGCGTCGTACCCACATATTTATATTTTGCAAGATAAAATTATTAATAATATAAGTATATAAATAGAATTTTAATAATAAATATGCGGGGCGGGCGGGGATAAGGCAGGTATAGCATGAAATCCACACCCGCTCCACCACCCATTGCGGGTATGATTTTAATCCCCATCCCCACCCCATCCCCGCCAAACCTAGACCCATCCCCGCCCCACTTGGGCGGGGATGGGGCGGGTCTCCTACTTGACCCGCCCCACTGCCATCCCTAGATTGGATTGAGGGTAATTGGATCCAAAAATCCAATATAACCGAATAGTAATTGTATTATGTATATGGATTGGGCTTAAGTGCTTAAATGAATTTCTTTTTTTAAAAAAAGCCTAGTTCTTAGCCTAGTAGGCGTAGCACTTCAACCCTTTTCCTAAAACCCTAACAACACTTAATTCCTCATCTCCTAACTCTACTAGGCTGTTGTTGTGATTAATTTATTTCATCGAAAAACTAGAATTTTAAAAAATTGAATTTTCGGATCAGATCCAATCTAGAGTATGGAAATTCGGTTTGAATTGGATCGGATTCAAACTCTGGTTTGGATTCGGATTGGAAAATTGAAATCCAAATTTTGTTCGGATCAGATTGGATTAGGCCCTAATCCAAACCGTATACCGAACTTTCACCCCTAATTGCAAGAGGAGGAGGGTTAGGTGGTCGTTGTCCTGTCTATTGCTGAGCGCGCGAGTTAAACAATAGAAGTGCATTTTTATTATGAATAATATTCAAAGGACAAAGAGTCCATAATTAAGTACATAGGAATTTACTTTCAAAGGACAATAAAAACTCCCATTGTTCAACTTCTAAAGGCACTAACTTCAAAAGGTACTAACTTAACAAGGTGACGAACGAGATCCTTACGCACATGAGACCAAACTACATAATTTTTTAAAAAATATCGGTTACTTTAGATCATATTTGTCATACACTATAGGCATGTTCTCTTCGGCATAAAACAACTGAACTGAATTGAATTGAACTGAATTGAACTGAACTGAATTAAATTATAACTAATTAATAGTAATGATAATAATTTAGGAACTGAACTGAACTGAAAATAAATTAGGGAGAACAGACCCTATTTATTGAGATTTGATTCTAGAATAACCTAAACTTATAAAAAGTAATCAATCATTTTAGATGATGTTTGGAATACCTCCCGTAGTCATAACTTTTCATCTTACATTTTTCAATATGAAATTGATATCAAATGTAAATATTTATTAAAAAGGGTAATGTCACAGAAATACATTTCTTCATTATCAATATTAGAAGAATGTGGCGTTGCACCATTTTAAGTTAATTATTTCAAACATTTTCTAAAAGTAGACGACGATTTGATTTTTTTTAGCAGACAATTTGTACTAGAAGTATTAATTTTTTTTTTTTGAAGACAACTAGAAGTATTAATTAAGTCATTAGGTCCCGTCCAAAAGAAAAAGTAATTATGTCTATTGAACGGATCATTCTTTTTTGCCACACTATGGTACTCAAATGCAATCTTTTCAACGACTCATCTTTACGGGTAGAGAAATACATATACTGTTGAACATAATGAAACAATAAACTGAATGATTTCGTTGACATTGTTCGTATGTAAAATTTTAAATTATATATTTTTTCTCCATCCGAACAATAAGGTTATCAACTTATTATGTTCTTTACTAAACCTGTCATAGATGAATTACTCTATAAGCAAGAAATATAACCAAATACTACCAAATTAGTTAGAGCGAGATATTATTGCAAATTAAGATCTGCCAAAGTTATAAGACTTTGGGTACTACCTTATAAGTGTTAAGAACAAGAAAAATTAGAAATATAGTATTTTTTAAAATATTTTCTATGGAGAAGTAGAATAGATCTATTTGATTAATGGGTTATTATTATTATTATTATTTTTTGACGAGATTAGTAAGTTCAAACATACTTTAATAAAAAAAGTTATGATCACATTTACAAAAAATTAAGTAAAGAAAACAAATGAGTAAAATTTAGGAATTTTTTCCTTGAATAATGCAAAATGGGGTTTTAATTCCCGAAATATGTTGAAAGGGAAATTAATTCCCTGCGTACCGTCCACGTAGGACGGCACGCGAGAAAATGTTTTTTTTTTTTATCCCAGGTAAACCGCTACTTGAAGTAGCGGTTTATTTTAATTAAACCGCTACTTCAAGTAGCGGTTTATATATATTAACCGCTACTTCAAGTAGCGGTTTATGCATGTAAACCGCTACTTCAAGTAGCGGTTTATGTGGTCAACACCTTCCCACACTCTCACTCTCACTGTATAATATGTAAACCGCTACTTGAGATAGCGGTTTATGAGAGAAAAAAAGACCTCTCATTGTTGCTTCCCCATAACTGGCCCAAATGCCAGAAACATAAAAAAAAAAAAGCTTTCCAACCTACAATTTCAACACCAAATTCCATCCAAGTCCATACAAAGTCTATGCACACATTAATCACCAAACACCAAGTTCATCCACATTCACATTTATCCAATAAGTAAGATTAAGAAAAAATGTCAATCACAAACGAAGTTTAATATTTAACATAGTGTTAACGAACTATACAAACAACAAATGAAAGTGCTAAGACCCCCTCTTCTTCTTTTGTGAAGGTCTAGATGAACTAGGTGTGGTCTCACTAGACTCTGCAATGGCATGAAGAGAAGATGGAGTGGTGGCAGAACGGCGTCGGTAGGTCCTCTGACAGACTGGAGGCGAAAGCAAAGGTGCTGTGGTAGATGTATGGGCAGTTAGGTCGGATTTGGGGATTATAGTAAACCGCTACTTCAAGTAGCGGTTTCTATTAATGAACCGCTACTTGAAGTAGCGGTTTACTTCAGTCAACGCCATTACCACAAAACCGCTACTTGAAGTAGCGGTTAACATTTATTAACCGCTACTTCAGGTAGCGGTTTATTTTTTGATAACCGCTACTTGAAGTAGCGGTTTATAAAGGTTAACCGCTACTTCAAGTAGCGGTTTTACTTAAGTAAAGAAAAAAAAAAAATTTCTGGCGTGCCGTCCTACGTGGACGGTACGCAGGGAATTAATTTCCCTTTCAATATATTTCGGGAATTAAAACCCCATTTTGCATTATTCAAGGAAAAAATTCTAAAATTTAGGGCAAAGCAAATACTTGTAATAATGCAAATATGCAATGCTGCCATCCAAAAACATAAATATGACGCAATATTAATCAAAGAGCCTATTCAGAAATCAGACGCTCTTATAAATAATAGCGGAATTCATATTTGCCGCTTCAAGTTTGGAAAATTTCCATACTTTCTAGTTTCTCCAACACTCTCTTTCATCTGAAAGCTTTCATTACAAGCTTTTCAGTCTGCAAACATTCATTCATCAAGCTTTTTTTTTTTCCTCCTTATTTATTGTTTTTACAATCTTCTTCTTCATTTCTCTGTCTTTCTCCCATTAAATTTGCGACAAAAATGAGCTATGATTCAAATCGTTCGGGAAATTCCAAGAGAAGTTTCAATTCACATTCATCAAATAACACCAACAGCAAAAGCAGTAACAAGAAGAAGAAGACGAATCAGAAAACCCTAGGTGTTGCTTGGGGAGCTAATTCTCTCTCCTCTTCTCGCTCTTCTTTTCGCAGTGCCCCGTTTTCTGATTTTGGCAGGTATTACTTCATTTTTCTGTCAAATTAGTTGAATTTCGCTTCAATTTCCGTTCAGAAACGCAAAAATTTATGTCGATTACATGTTCAGATTGTAATTTGCGAAGTTGTTGCAGTTAGCGATGCTTAATATCGATTAGTACGGGTATTTTTTGTGGCTGATTGTTGATTATAAATTGATTTAATCAGTTTCACTGAGTTGTCGGTCTTTTATGTTTCGGTCAAATTAGTTGAATTTCGCTTCAATTATCGTTCAGAAACGCAAAATTTTATGTCGATTACATGTTCAGATTGTAATTTGTGAAGTTATTGCAGTTAACGATGCTTAATATCGATCAGTACCGGTATTTTTTGTGGCTGATTGTTGATTATCAATTGATTTAATCAGTTTCACTGAGTTGTTGGTCTTTTATGTTTCGGTCAAATTAGTTGAATTTCGCTTCAATTATGGTTCAGTAACGCAAAAGTTTGTCGATTATATGCTCATATTGCTTAATTTGTGAAGCATTTTACAGTTACCGGAGCTTAACTCCTATAAGTACGCGAATTTTATGGCTAAATGCCAATTATTATTTGATTTGGCCAGTCACCGAGTTGCCGGCAGCCCGGCCCTTTATGTTTCTGTCAACGTAGTTGAATTTTGCTTCGATTTTGGTTCAGAAACGCATTAATGTACGTGGATTGGATGCTCAAATTGCTAATATGTATAGTTACTGATGCTTGATTTCAGTTTTAATGAAGATGAGTTCAATGTCTTGTGCAGTTATATGGCTGTGAAGAACAAAAAGCTTCATGATCAGTTTGAAGCAGAAGCGTCGAATTCTTCTTATGATGGTTCTGATTCTGCTAAACCCATATTTCAGGGTGTTTCTATTTTTGTTGATGGTTTTACCATTCCTTCTAACCAGGTTTGTTAAAACTTTGCCTTGAATTTTCTTGTGCTTGGCATTTTTCTACTTAATAAGTACTGAAATATTGGGAAGGAAAAATTGGGTAGTGCAAAACTGCTGTTGCCTATTGTTTCGACTTTCGAGTTTCTTACTAATTACTCTCATTCGTTGTATTATTGGTTTTGCAGTTCGTTGAATAGAACATATGAGAACATGGTTTTGTTGGTGCATGCACTGATTAGTTATACACTTGTACTGCTCATGATTAACCCTGACGATAAATCATTGTAGGAGCTCCGGGCATACATGTTAAAGCATGGTGGACGCTTTGAGAATTACTTTTCGAGGCATCGTGTCACTCATATAATTTGCAGTAACCTACCCGATAGTAAAATCAAGAATTTCAGGTTTTCTTTTTCTTTTTTCTAAATCTTTTCCATTTCATAGTAAAACACTGCAGGTTTTGTTGGAATGTGGTTTGACTGTTTTTAATTCAGGTCTTTCAGCGCTGGACTACCTGTGGTGAAACCCACCTGGGTGGTAGATTGTGTGGCAGCTGGGAAAGTGTTGAGCTGTAAGTCATCTGCTCATCCTAATCATGGAATAAATTATATGACATTTTTTTAATTCAAAATGGTTTATTTTCCTTATCTTGTATTATATTTCCTCCCCCTGCAGTTAGTGTTTATGTCAAATTACATAATTGACTCAATTACCCATATTCCTTTACCATGAAACACAAAGGCTTTAGAAAGGGGAAAAGTCAAGAAATGTAGCTTATTGGAAGAGAATCTATGGGCTGAAGAATCTTGTATATGATCCGGCCCATTTTATGTCCAGTTTGTGTATGCACTTAGTAAGGAAATACAATCAGTAAGAGGACGGGAGTGGTGCATAAATGATGTACAGACTGATAGGATTACTAATTTTGTCTTTGGAACCAGAAAGAAAAAAATGAATCAATGTAGAGCTATTAAAATGGTAGTGAGGGAGCTGTAATCTTCGTCAATGCCTTATTTTTTCCTATTGTTTTATTAAATGTGCTCTACAATTGGAGAAAGTTATGAGATGTTGTATCCTTCTTTCACAATAAATTCTCACTTATGAAAAGAGCGGAGAATAGAGTGCAAAGATTACTATGTAATGTTAGTGCAGCATATTTGAAATGCTCACATGTTCTTTGTATATTTCATAGCTAGGACTAATTTTATGCTAGAGTCAAATGAAAGGTGGATGCTGGTTAATTTCCTCATCGACAGGTTTTAGTAACTTTCCCATGCGAAGGGGAGAAGATGAGACATTTTATATATTTTTATTGTAGAGGCGCCAGGTTTTTCCTATCCTTTTTACCACTTTACTGAATTTAGCCTTTGTAAAACTTAAGTAGAGGAGCTGGCTGGGGTCAGGAATGCTGTGGAAGCTCCCTTAGATTTCGGAAAGTTACGCAATCTAGCAAATGATAGACCTTCCTTGCATTATCTATGAATGACTTTCAGCCTCCCGGGCTTCTTTATTTTTGATAATAATCTGGTCTAAGGAAATTTTGTGCAGTATATGCCCTTGATTATATTTATATAAAATTTTCTCCAGGGGTTTCATACCAACTTGATCAGCTGGCCAATGAAGCAAGTAATCAACCAAAGTTGTCTGCTTTCTTTGCTATGAAACGTGACCCTGTCAGTCAAGGCGTTGCATCAGATTTAACCAGTATGTTGATAGCAGAAGCAGAAGGTTCAGAAGTCAGGGATAGTGTGTTTCTTGATCATGCCTCTTCCGACTTGGATGAATTGTCAAAATGTCCTAGGCAAAGTGATGAGGGATGTAAGCAAATGAATACAGAGAATACTGTGGAACAAACTTTTAGAGATGAAGAATTCTTCCAACTAACCAATCATGATAATGAGGGATGTGACTATTTCTCGAAAAACTCCGGAGAACTTGGGAAATCAGTCACCTCTAAAGAAGAAGTTGAGCTTAGTCCTCTTAGACCTTCAGCTTCTACCAATAGTCATGATTCATATAAATGCTCTACCAGAGAATCATCTGGTTTACATGTTGCAGAACCTTCCAGTCATCGTCATTCAACCATTGAGGATCCAAATTTTGTTAAAAACTATTTTAAGGTATGAATACTGATACTGTGATACATGTCTTCCTGTCCTCTTTCGCGTTTATTTTCTGTCTCTTGAGTTGAGTGGCTGGATGGTTAGGTGGGGATAAAGTTTGTGTTCTTTTAGAGTTGCTGCTGCATTATAAGATAGAACAATCCCATTGTTGAAAGCATGAATGATCTGTTAAGGCTTTGATATTTGTAAGTGAAATTGAATAATTATCTGTTTTGATTGTCCTCTTTTATTATCTGAGTTTGGTTTCTTTAAAGCAAGCGGTCTGATGTGCTAGTTCCTTTAGAGTTGAGTAAACATTTTGGGCTTAAGTCACCGGGAAAATGGGTCATCAAACTGTCTTGTTTTTTTTTTAAAATCTATGGTGAAGTAGGCGCATTCTGTACTGTAGCAGATCAGAGGTCCACTAAGACTTCCCTTTGCAACTGTGTAAGGTTGCATACATCCAACCCTGCTTACCCTGTAGTATCTTTAGAGGCATTGGGTTAATGTTGTAGTGTCCTGTTCCTGGAAAGTATCTTGCTTATTGCAGGCATGGATGAATATGCATAACATAGCTTCTGGGTACGTTAGTTGTGGCTACATGTTACTGCATATTATGATGACTTATGAGGCAGTTTTACTTGATCTTTGAACTTTATCTCATCGTCATGTTAAATTGCATTTGAACAATTCCTTAATGTCTCTGCAGCAATGAATTTAATAGAAATACTTGGCTGCCCACCACCCAAAAACAATAAGGTTGTACAGGGTTAATTTTTATTAATAATTGTACTGCCTGTCCTTTCTTTGGATGTCAGAGTTCAAGGTTGCACTTCATAGGAACTTGGAGGAATCGGTATCGTAAACGATTTGCCTGCCTTACCAACAAAATCAAACATACAACCTCTGAAGTTGATGCCACCTCTACTTCCCAGAAAGCTACTATCATCCATATGGACATGGTACTTGTGGATTTGAATCTTTTCTGCTAGAATTTCTTCCCGACTACCTAATCTCTTATCAGCGCCCTAATATCAAAGGCTTTTTGTTATATTTTGTTAACTATTATCCTCTCAAATGTAATATGGCAAGTCTCAAAAGCAAAAATGTAAATGTATTCCCCCTTCCCCAGGGCCCCCAGTTCCCACTTTCCAACTAATTGACCCTCTTGATGCATTTGCCGTTGCAGGACTGTTTTTTTGTAGCTGTTGTTATCCGGAACCGTCCAGATTTGATGGACAAGCCTGTAGCAGTGTGCCATTCTGATAGTCCTAGAGGAACTGCTGAAATTTCTTCCGCCAACTATCCTGCTCGAGATTATGGTTGTTATGGAATCCTTATGGCAGTTAGCATCCTGGTTTAGATACAGTATATATATATGTTTATGTATCTATCTATCTATATATATATATATATATATATATATATATATATATATATATATATATATATATATAGATAGATAGATATCTTATTCAAATAGTAATACATTTATTGGAATAGGGGTGAAAACTGGAATGTTTGTCAGAGATGCAAAGGCTCGTTGTCCCCATCTCGTAATTGTACCTTACAATTTTGAAGCTTACGAGGAGGTATCATGGAGCATCCGTTTCTGTATTAGAAAAGTCCCGATACATTTGGTCTATCTGGAGCTACATGATGCTTCTGTTGTTGTGGCAGGTTGCTGACCAATTATACAACATCTTGCATAAACACTGCGATAAAGTGCAGGTATATGTAAAAATATCCTGTACCATTTTTCTTTAATGTCACTCCGCCAGTATTCTCTGACAGCAAATTTACATGCAGGCAGTAAGTTGTGATGAAGCATTCCTGGATATCACTGGTTCAGATGTGAGAGATCCTGAGATTTTAGTTTCAGAAATAAGAAAAGAAATCCTGGAAAGCACAGGTTGCACAGCTAGTGCAGGGATTGGTGCAAATATGCTTATGGCTCGTCTTGCCACTAGAAATGCCAAACCAGATGGTCAATGCTACATTCTTCCAGAGAAGGTATTCCTTGGAGTTGAATATAACTGATTTTTTGGAGAAAATGTCACGTAGTTGCATGACTAGGGCTTTATATGAGCTTTGTGCAAGTCAAGGCCATCTCGCCTAAGTAAGAGTTAAGACAGAGCTCAACTTAGAATTGCTTGATCATGAGGATAGATTTGATTTTCTGCTTTCCCTAAGTTGTAATTACTCTATTTTAAACTATTAGAGGGACCAAATATTTAAGGTTTAAATTCAAGCCAGAGACCTGAACTGCAGCTTGGCTCAAATACTGATCTAGCTGGTTTGAGCTTGGTAAGCTTGGGCTTTCTTTTTGCTGTCTTGTGCACAGTGTTCTCCCCCCTCCTGCAAGTTGTCCACTTCTCCCTGGCGTTTGTTTTTCTGTCCCCGAGTTGATGATTGAATAAAGCCTGGGCTTTATTTGATTCGAGATGCAGGTTTTGTAAGCTGGCTCAGGTTTCTCTTCATTGTCTTGTGCACATTTTTTTTTCTTTTCTCAGAGTAATTGCTCTTTGCAGTTAATTTTCTGAATCCTTATGTTGAGGGGTAACTCAGTTGGATTTACCTAATATCCCATGACCTAGGTAATGGGATCAAACCTTACTAAGGGGGATTTGGGTTAAGTTGTGTTAGGTCTCTGAGATAGGGCATTAATGAAATTTATCTTACCAACCGTAAAAAGATTCTGAAACATAATTGATGATTATAAATTTTGCCTTACAGGTGGACGAGTTCCTGCTAGAGCTCCCTATAAAGACACTTCCAGGTATTGGATATGTTTTGGAGCAGAAGCTGAAAAAAAAGGAGTTCAGACCTGTGGCCAGCTACAAATGTTTTCCAAGGTCTTATATTTAGTGCTAAGCATTAATGATAACTTCGTGTATGCTGTTGTCTAATTAGTAAATATTGGTTCTCATATTTGCCCCTTTGCTCTTCTCTGATGTCAAATGTTAACTAGAGTTTCTTTTATCTGAGAAAGGAGTTGGCTCTTAACTTATGAAATGTAACCCATTTTATGGTTTGGTTTGTTTGAAACTGCAGGAGGATTTACAAAGAGACTTTGGAACAAAAACTGGTGAAATGTTGTGGAATTACTGCAGAGGTGTTGATAACCGGCTAGTTGGAGTCATTCAGGTTTGGCAGAACTTGACTTCCATTAGTGATTGCTGATGAGGTGGTTAGAGACTTTCTTGGGACATAATTATCTGGTTTTATACTTGTAATAGTGCTTTCTGTTGCAAAATCTCTTCTTTTAAAAAAAAAAATTTATTGTTAATATATCGATATCCGGAAACATGTCAGAGAGGACCAAATGAGAAGGGCAACCACATTTTTCTCTTTTGCAGTCACTGCGGTGCATGGGCAGGATGCTTTATTATCTTTCCAATCATAGCGATCTAGACGTGTTTTTCATGAGAGGTTTTAATTTGGCTAGGCACTGAATAGATATTTGCAATGGATAAAGTAGAAAGGCAATATATAAGCTAGATTATCCTTAGTCATTTCTAGAAGTGTCCGGAAGATTGAACTCAGCCTTGTAGTTCATATTTAAGTGGTTTTTTTTGTTTGGATGACTCCCTACCTCTTATGACTTAGGTGATTGTTATTGTGCCTTTTTCTTATGCTGGAAAGTTGCATTGAAGCATAAGTAGTTTTGTAAAATCATTGCAGCAGTGTTAAATTTTGCTTAGTTTCTTATATTGATTATTTGACATATTATTTTAAAATTATTTTAGGTTCTTATGGATTTTGCTTAGTCATTTATTCCCCATTGCTGTTGGACAATTTAAATTTACTCATAGAACACAATGTACTCATCAATGGATTTTACTGGCGATGAATAGTACAAAAAAATAGACCAGAGAAGAAGATTGGGTAGAAGATGTGCAACGAATTGGGATACTTTTGATGTATGCTTTTTCCAATGTCTATATGGTTTTACCGACAATTTTTCTTGACATATAAGTGTGATATTGGTTTCAATTGAGGATTTGTTTATTTTTGACTTGAATATCATCCCAGGAAAGCAAGTCAGTTGGTGCTGAAGTAAACTGGGGTGTGCGCTTCAAGGATATAAAAGATGTCAGTTCTTAGCTCTTCACTTCTTTATATGAGTTCAATGTAGAGTTCCCTTTGCCCTTGAATATGTGTTAAGAAATAACTTTTCGTGCTTTACAGAGCGAACACTTTCTTTCAAGCCTGTGCAAGGAGGTTTCTTTGCGCTTGCAGGGGTGTGGTTTACAAGGGCGTACTTTTACACTAAAGGTGCAGACGCTTTCTTGACTTTCCTTAGTATTAATGCTTTTTACAAAATTGCTTATTCCTTTCACATGATTTGGCGTTTTTACATGTTCAAGTTGGAGATATCCAGTGCTCAGTTCACTTTGAACTTCTTGTTTGTTTGTTTGTTATTTGGAGGCGTTGAAAATCTCTGCCAACTTGAGCTCCGATCATTTTATGTCTTTATGTGTCTTCTCAATTTTCAGATTAAGAAGCGTAGAAAAGATGCAAAGGAGCCTGCAAAATACATGGGGTGTGGAGATTGTGAAAATCTCAGTCACTCTATGACAGTATGTGCAGATAAAAGTTTTTCAATTTTGCTCTAGAAAAATTTTGGTCATCGCTGGAGTGAATATTTGAATTGCAGGTTCCTGTTGCTACTGATGATGTGGACATTCTTCAAAGGATAACAATGCAGTTATATGGATCATTTCACATAGGTCAGCTTGTATTTGTGCTCTTTTAAGTTTTTGTTGCAATGATAAATATTGGCAGCTACTAGGGGATAATAATCTAAGAGTATGTGCTGTCTAAAATTTGCAATTTACTGATTTGTTCCAAGTTCTAATGATACCAAAAACATTGAAGCAAAATATGATATGTCATTATTGTCATAGGGATTGAATCATGACTTTGGTGTTCCGAGTTCTAATTTGGTGTTCCATCTCTTTTGAATTTTGTTAGGGTAGCATTATGCCATGAATTATGTAGTAGTTGCGTACCATTAATGGTTATTTTTTGCTGCCCCAGATCCAACTGACAGTAGCTCTCTGCTCAGTATAGAGCTGGGTTATTGTCTTCTTAAGTGTTAAACTCAACAGTTAGCAAAGTTAATGGTCCCTGTTGTGTCGGTAATCTCTGTGAGAGGTGGGGTATCATATCTGGGGACTCTGTGTCTATGCGACATAGATGAGTGGGAAAGGCAATATAAAGAGGTTTGAACTATAGGTAAGCAAACAGTTCTTTTTCCTCCTATAGTTAAAGAGTTTTGTCATTGAGAGACCAATTGGTTATTTAGAGGTTTGAGAAACATTAAGTGATTGATTTTATGTAGTTTTGCTTTTTCATTGTCTGATTGTTTTTTTTCTCTCTCCTCCCTCATTCAGTTTGGATTTGCCCTGAAATCTACTTTATCATACATTTTTATATCTTTCCAGATGTTAAAGATATTCGAGGAATCGGGTTGCAGGTGACTAAGCTGGAGAGTGATGATAATATGAAGCAAGGTTTGTACGTGTCTGTTTGATCACCTTGTTATTTTATTTACAAATATTTTACATTCTGATATGTTCCATCTTCTGCTTTCCATTGTCCGTAAGTAAGCAAATTTTTGTCTCCAATTGATGCATGCCATCAACATGGATATGGATATGTTACTTCACTTTTATGTTAATGACACTGTCTATTGTTGCCTTTCCTAAAAGGGCATGAGAGAAATTCTATGAGGTTGTGGCTTGCATCTGGCTCAACAAGCTCCAGTAAACAGTGTAACTTGCGTGATACAGGTTGGTAAACTTACCATCTGAAAGCCGAGGCATTCAGTTATTTTTCTTCACGTTGTAAGTAATTGCTTTGCATTTTAAGGGAGCATGGCCGCTTAGGACGTTCTGTTATATTGCTTTTTACATGCCTACATCTTCTGAGTACCCTTGACTCGTATTTATGTAGTCATGGAATCTTAGTCTTTCTTGGAATTTGGAAGGCATAAAACCATGGGCCTTAGTCTTTCTTAGAACTTGGAAGGCATACCATATATCAGCATCTTCTCAAGACTTGGATTTCAGAGATTCCAATTGATACTTTTTTGCAATCTTATTGACTCTGGAGCTTAGTTCTACTCTATTTGTTTAACAGTATATGCTGTTGCACTTGTGTCTTGTGCTACTGTTTCGTGAACTCTGATCACATTGCAGGTGCTACAACATTATGATGTAATGTTGGGTTTAGCCAATATGTTTAGTGTTAAAATTTGAAGGAACCATAATCAGATCTCATATGATGCAGGTCAGTCCTACCTTGAGCCTGTTGGACCTTCAGTGATGAGGCCAATTCCGTCGTGCCATGAGACTCACTCAAACTCACCACTGCCATCACTGGATGATCTTGATCTGGGTGTTATTGAGAGCCTCCCTCCCGAGTTGTTTTCAGAGATTAATGATATTTATGGAGGGAAGTTGACTGATCTCATCTCCAAAAGGAAAGTCAAACCCTCTTTTCAGAATGTCTGTGCTATGTCTGTGAAGGAAGTTAAAGGTAAATCCCTTTATGGACGGGAAGCTCAATGTTCGGGTGGCAACCATATGAAAGAGAAGGACAAGGTAGCATTTTCACTTTTTTGTATATTCTTTGGGTACTAATCTTTTTGTGCTGATAATTTTGCCACTGAACATGGGAGGTACCTTTTGTTTTTCTGTCTTCCTCCACTGCTAATCGCTTCATATCTTCATGATACAATTATAGATTCTTAGTGTCCAGAACGCCAGAATATCTTATGCCGCATAAGAATAACAACCTCTAAATTATTGTGAGAATACAAAGAATGATCATGTCGTATATGATGTGCAATCTTATCTGGAGAGTTTGTTGGGAGAAAGAGAATTCTGAATCTGTGGAAGTGCAATACCTTATGCTTAAACGGCCAGTTGGTTAGAGGTCACAAATGGTGGTAGTGGTGCTTTATAGTGTAAGTTTGTAAAGGAAATCCCATGCCATTACCCATGGTAATGCTACTTCATCCCAAAATATCCATTATCTTCCTAATATTTTATTACTACCCATTAACACTTGGGAATGTGGTATTGGGTGGTAATGGAAGTTTAAAAAGGAAAACTCATGTTTTTGTGATGACTGATCACCATGGTTATTGACATCAGAATTTCTTTACAAATTTACACTAAATTACGTTACCACCATTTATGACCACTAACCGGACCGGCCGCTTGTGTATTGGAAGTGCAATCCTTATGTCTGGATGTATTAAAACTGCAATTTCGACAGTGCACAAAGTCAGAAAGTTAGAGAAGTCCGTTTGGTGAATGATTAACAGGAACAAAAAATTGGTTACTGAATGATGTTTAAATAGGCTGTGGTGTCTGCTTCCATTAGTTTTTTGTCCTTTACAATTCGGTGCTATATGATTGTTAAGTTGAATTCTTTCCTAGACGCAAAGTCCAAAAAAAAAAAAAAAAAACATGGCTAATTGGGAATAGAGAGTAAATGAGTAATGTAGCCTTGTTTAAATATGTATCTGCATCTATGATGTCAAGATTGTATTTGTTAAAATCTGAACCAAGACATGAAATGTATGATTTAGTTTGTAATGACTTGTCCCTATGGTCAGTAGGCTGGTGGTTCCAAGAATCAGGAAATGAAGGCATTGCCTGCTTTTGGTGCAGCAACTGCAATTATCCCCAATTCTGTGGTAGAGTCGGTAAGTGTCGACTTAATGCCTTCATCATTAAGCCAAGTGGATATGTCTATACTACAACAATTGCCTGAGGAACTGAGAGCAGATGTAGTTGGGGCACTTCCTGCGCATCGGAGGTCAGATTGTTTGCCTGAGCTTCCCAACATATCTGGGGAAGTGCAGCGAATGAGGCCTGCTGAGGAGAGTCCTGGATTCATGGAATGCACTAAAGATAATAACTTTTGGGTTGGAATTCCTCCTTGTTGGGTTCATAAGTTCAGAGTTAGCAATTGTTTAATGTTGAATATTGTCGCTGAGATGTTTCTTCGGTCAGGGTCCACTGGGTTGTTGTCCTCAATTCTACAATGTTGTCTCTCTGGTTTCCAGATATTTAATGATATCACTGATGATGTGGCCAATGAAGCTTTTTATAGCTTATGTGAGCTTTTAAGGCAGTATATTCAGTTGAAGTTGGAGGCAGATATTGAGGAAATCTATGTTTGTTTTCGTCTCCTAAAAAGGTATGCATGTAATGAAGATATACTAGTTTTGATGGCTTCTAATTAAATAATAAATTATGTGTTCCTTGACATTTTCTCACATTTTGATGTAGATTTCCCCATAGAAGATATTATCAGAACGCTGGCCTGTTTTTATGTTTGTCCTTTATATTCTCGATAAATTATTAGGACATGAGAGAACACTTGCTCTTCTCTTATTTATGGGCAAAAGAAGGGTTCTAACCCTCAATTTCATCCTTATATTGCTGGCACACCACTTGGAGAATGTTTTGAGGTAGACCCAATAATTGGCTTATATTTTCTACAGAGAATCTCGACAACATTTTGTAAACAACTAGCACACGTGGCTTTGGGATTCATGTCGCTGCTATTTTTGGAATTTTGTGGACCTGATTCTGCAAGCCAGGCCCAGCAAAGAGCTAAAGTGCTAGTTCTGGAGTTTGTAGTGGCTTTTCAATACTCGCATCATATTTCAAAATTAAGTCAAATTAAGTTGGGGTTGATTACAGTTTTGCACTCATGGAGACACTTTTCATGGTTGCTACCTGTACAATCATGCTTGCCTAGACAAGTTTTATGAGAGAGTGAAAAACCTGAGCGAGTGAGGTTTCTTATCCAGTAATTGGGTCTCAGCCACTCAGGTGCATGGACCATTGCGGCACTTTTTTTAGAATACTAGTAACATGCATCATTTAAGCATTAATTTAAAATTTTCACTTTTGAAAAAACAAAGCTATCTGATTAGTTGATAGCCATATTGCTGCATCAGTTAACGTGCTTACTGTGGTAATATGATCTTGTTGAAGGTGTTTCCTCACAATAATTCTGCTTCCTGTTTTGAGTTCATAATCTTGCTGGTTATACATTCTTATGACACTTAGTATTGGATCAGGTTGACATTGAAATTGAAGGCCTTTGAACATGTATATGATGCTGTATTGCCTTATCTTCAGGTATACCTTTGTCATGCACATTGTCTAATCCTACTATCTAGGTTTTGGCTTGAGCTTAGCTCTGCATATATTATATATAAAAAAATGTTTTTTTATAGAGATTAAATTTGAATATTTTAATCTAAATTCTTCATGATCAATCCAAATTCATAACAAAATTAGTTTGTTTAATATAGTTTAAGAAGAATATCTAAGCTTTCTAGTTGAAAGAAGAAAGTTTTTATTTTAATAGAATATTTTAGTTCGTAGAATCTCACAAATGATTTAGGCGCGGAAATTTCTAATGAGTAAGTGACGTGTCATTTTTGCTTTTTGTTTTAGTATAATGTAATAGTTTCTCTGAGTAGCTAACTTTAGCAGTTGTTAGCTTGTTTAGCTGGTCAAGTCTATGGATGGTGCCAAATGGTAATACTATAGACCTAGGTTTTTCTTTGGATCTCATAGATTGCTGATGTTGACATCAATTCTCTGTTTTGGTTGTCACCATATTTTAAGTTTTAACGTTTGACATGCGACTGTAACATGTCAGGCTTCTACTAGTGAAAGCTATGGGGGGCACTTGCATCTGCCTGCAGTGTAGTAAAATGTTTCTGGCTATATCTTCCATACGTTGATCCATCTTGTTTGGCTTTCCATGACAGGTATGATCATTATATGAATGAATTTGTTCCTTTCGTTGTTAAATCACTGTTTTGATTGGAGGGATACTTTTAGATTGTTGAGACTCTGTTGATTTGCAAATTATGCTTTAATCTAAGGAATGGCTTTCATGATTTAGGAACTACTCTGATGCGGAAACCGTTACGCATTATACTCTCCAAGTATTTTGCTTCTTTTCATCCAGTCTAATGGAGGACTGTGATTGAAAGATATGTTGATGTCGACATGTTGTTATGAGATGGTGGTGGCAGTCTGTCCATGTTCCTCAGAATTACAAGCTATACAACTTCCTTGAAGACAGTATTGCCTCTTGAATCTTTGTGATCTTTCTCCACATTGGAACACAAGAGGAGAGAATTGGAAGATTGATGATATAAGAAGCCAGGACTATGACCAAGCGGCAAGCCGGCAACTAGACACCCCAGCGCCAACTGCATGTCTGCATGTGTAAGCTTCAGACCCTAGTCTTAATCGAAAGATTATTTTGAAGCATGCTTCAGGCTTTGTTCATTAATTATACTTCAATTTGCAACAACATTTATGCTGGTTTCACAAGCCAGTGTGTGAAATTAACTATTTATTTGCAAAAGATATTATCTATCAAATGAGTTCATGTATCAACACTTCCCCGGCTGCTTACCACTTGCATCTGGTTTCTGGAGTTGTTAAATCAAATGAAACATCTTATTAGTTCTAATATTGTTTTCATCTACTTTTTGTTATTGTTTTGCTTTACAGTTAAGTACTCGGTGCAACGCTTGTTATCTCAAAGTTAATAACGAGGCCTAATATTGATTAACCTTGTGTTGAGATTGGAATCTTCGCAGTTCTTTTCTTCTTATGATCTACTCTTACAGCCTTGCAGGTCAGCTGGCTTATTTTGCATTACCCTGGGGAAAATGTGTCAACATGACAATCTAGTCATTTCATGTTTTCTTATTTTGGATGGGCTTTTATTGCAGGTGATGGTAGGGATGCAGTCTCCTCACTAGTGGAAGTACTCTTTACCTTTTTATCAGGGAGAGGATGTGCTTCCCGCGTGCACCATCCACCGTGACCATACAATGTTGGAGATTTCTGAGTGCGACGTGTGGATACAACATAGAAGTAGCATTGGCATTGACTGGATTTTGGTGTTGGCTAATATCATAGATATGAGTCGAACACATAGAAAGGTATTGTTGTTCAACACGACTTATGAGTTATGAGGAACCAAGTCCAATCAACGTAAGCTATTATTATCTTGAATTTCTTCGGAATCACGTTGCAGCTAGTTTGTCAAAGCTTAATGCAGGACATACGTTTATATACTATATGTCCAATTGTCCATTGATCACTATGTGTATATGCAAATGGTGAAACAGCCTAACATTTTTCTACTATCGTCTTTCTTTTTAATCATGTACTATATTCTTTTAACTATTTTCATCATGGGAAATATGTTTACTAATGTTGCATGTTATGATGTGTTAGACAATAGTCGAGATTTCCAATGCGCAATAAATTCAAGGACTTGGTGCCAGATTGATCGGAGAATTGTTCAAATTTAGAAAATTGACTAAATTCAAATTCTTTATTCAATTCAAACTCGCGAGCTCGTGCTTTTCCTTGACCGTCGATTGCATAAATTTTGCTTGTTTGCCTGTATGGACTTGTGGAGATGCTTAGGTCACACTTAGACCTTAGATTGTATAAAAATGTTTTTTTTAGGGGTAGATTGTATAAAGTGTTTAGATCACATTAACACGGTATGAGCTCTCCTCCTGGACGGTTGATATAAATTTAATTTATTTTTTTAACAATTTCATGTAATTTAGGTTTTGAACTTTAGCATATTTTTGCAATATGATATCAATATTTCCACCTATCTCTTCTTTGTTCACGCGCATCATAAAGATGAACAGAAGTGTTGATTTACGTCCAACCAGGCTGGCTAGCCACACTACTATTCTTGCTTTGCTCAGCTTGCTTTCTTATACTAGTATACAGTGCATATGATATTCCTAAAAGGATACTAGTAAAATTCTAAATCTCCCCTCAAAAATAAAAAAGAAAAACTCTAAATCTGGAAATTTTAATATAGCGCTGCCCATAAAAAAGCAATCCATCATATACCACTTAAAGGTAAACTGACGTTCATGAAGTATTATTTTTGGTTATATACAAAAAATTTATGATTAAAGTTCAACCTTAAAAATTGCAGTCAAAATATCACTTGTTAGAAAATGACGAGAAAATAAGTTAGTTCAGCAAAAATTCGTAAATTCAGCACAAAAATCAATTTCGCTGAGAACAACAACTAAGATGTTTCCCTTTTTGTGGAAATACTTTGTTTTTGTGCTAACAAATCTTTCTGTATATATTTATCAGAAGTAAAAACTTATATAGACCTAGTCCACACTAAATTAATATGGACCTAATGCTATTACATGTGATTTATGAAAAAAGGTCACTATGTCAAACTATATATATAAAAAAAAGGAGTTGGTATAAATTGTAAAGGGTGACTATGTGAGACAAAAAATGTTACTATGTTATAAAATGAAATTTTCATTATGATAAATTAATGTAAGAAGGTAACTATATAAAAAAAAAAATATCACTGTGTTAGATAATAATAAATTAGTGTAAGTTAAGATTTGAAAAGTTACTATATGAAAAGAAAGGATCACTATGTTATATGGGTGACTTTAGTAGTTTAGTTCACAATAATATTTGTGTGATGACTGCGTCCACCCAAGACAAATTTCCCTATCATAAACTTATCTATAATCTTAGTCATGTACCCCTGTTTAGCAACATCTAAAATAATAGGAAAAAAAATTCACTAGTATTGGTCATCTATGACCTCATAAACCAAACCGCAGAAAAGTCTACGAAATTCATTTTCATGAGACAAAAAGTATTTAATTACTAAAGTTTATTAACAAATGCGTACTAGGATTGTACCACTTCGATTATATCAGTCCAATTGTTTGAAAAGGCCAATATTTACTACTAACCAGCTAACGAACCCTCCTACCTTTATTCCGACACTTTGACCTTCTCTTATATATTGTTGTAATAGT
The DNA here is from genome assembly GCA_947648045.1 of Beta corolliflora. Lineage (NCBI taxonomy): Eukaryota > Viridiplantae > Streptophyta > Magnoliopsida > Caryophyllales > Amaranthaceae > Beta > Beta corolliflora. Next base: position 309,230 of record CANSZD010000458.1, read on the forward strand.
AGTAAACTAGTAATAATAGTATACTATAAACTGCTGTAGCTGCTTCAAACATCTAATCTTCAACATTCTGTTTTTACACGTTTCAAACCCAAGAATTCAAACCTTTGAAAAATTAACTAACCGTTTACTTCTTCGCCAAACTTTTCCCACCATTATCTTTCATTTACTTATTCCACCAACTTAAACTAAGTCAATGTGGAGCAGATAAACTCAATCTAGCTACCACCACCCTTACTATAAATATATTCCAAAACCTCCCATTTTATTTCCATATAACAACTCAAACTATTCCAAAGCAAATCAAAAGTTTACGTTCCAAAAAAAATACAAACCAAAAAAAACCTATTACAAATTTCTATAAACTCCCAAAAAACAAAAATGATGAAGTTCAATCTTTTTTTGTCTCACTTCAATATGATTCTTCTTTCTATCTTTTTTATGCTCATCTTTGAGTGTTTGAGTGTTGAAGGGATGAGACCTCTAAGAGATCAAAAACAGCCAATCGATTCGTCGTTTTTACGCTATATTATTAGCAAAGCTTACTCCGGCCCAAGTCGTGGTGGAGCTGGTCATTGATCTTGTTACATGGACAGCATGGTGAAGATATACATTGAAGAAACATTATTGATATATTTTTTGGTTTATTACTTTATTCATTTTCTAAAGTAAACTATACTAGGGCTCTATCGAGGTTTTGGTAGGGTCTTGAATCCATGTTCATGGATTGATGCCTCGAAATTGGAGGCAACGACCCATAGTTTTTTGAGTTTTTCTTGAACTTATGTAGATATTTTATAAAGAAAAAACAGATATAAGGTAGGAAATTTAGGTTGTATTTTAAGACAATATAGATGGAATGGATAAAAACATTATTCATCACATACAATGTAATTTTTATTTTATTTAGACAGAAACATAGAATGTAATCAGCATAGCTGTATCTTTTCTTTGTTTTGATCAATAATTGATTTTCAATACCTTTATATTTTCGTTGATGATTAAATGCATGGACAATATTTGGATACTAACCTGTTTGGAGTACGTACTATCTTGGAGTACATTAGATGAGAGGATTCTGATCATTGAAACTATAAAAATTATATTGATTAAGTTGTTTTTAAGTTAAAATTATTATAACGACTAAATCTAATTATGTAAATAGAGGAATTATGTATTAATTAAAATATAAATACTATGTAGCAAAAGAAATCTTTGACTGGTGTAATCCCATGATTATGGACTATATTGCATGGACACAATTGTCAAAGATCACAATATTTGACTGTCCTCAATTCCTTACTGCATGCTTATGCCGTGCCAGCAATGCAAGTTGGTCGATCATGATAATGTTCATGGAAAAAAAATTAGTCACAACGCACGACAGAAATATCAAATATTTGCTTTGGTGTGAATGCCAGATAACTATCTTGTTAGTTAATAAAGTGTTGTGAGGATAATATATGATATTTAGGATCAAATTTTGTTTATATTACTGCTATTTGTAATTTTTCTAATACAAAAAAAATGCAAAAAGAATACGTAATAGGTGACATTATATATAAACATAAAATGTATTCTTTCAGTGTGTGTTATGCCTTGTAGGTTGTTTTTCTTGTCTCATTCACACCTACAAAAGAAGGAAATTCAAAGAAACATTTCTGGTAAAAACAAAATTATTTTCGGCCAATGTGGAACGAACACAGCAAAAGTGCCACCAGCACCGACGCTGACCTATAATCTATGCTACTGATTTTGTAGTTTACTTCCACCAAAAAAAAAAAGGTCAGTACGGAGAAAGCGTTGGTAACTCATAGTGAGATGTCAAGATGGCATCACACAACAATTTTGGTATCAAATAAGCTAAGTCAAAGTGGTATCAAATTAGAGTCATTTGGTACTAAAAGGTAACTTTGGTACACTTTGGTACCAAGCAAGAGTTACTTTGGTACCAAGCAAGAGTTACTTTGGTATTGGTATTGCAATGACTCTATTTTGGTACCAATTTGACTTAGTTTTGGTAGCAAAAATTTGTGAGACTATGAGACGCCAATCCAAACTCGTCATTACATGTTTGTCTAATTTACTTGATTCATTATGGAGCGGGAGGTTCTGAGTCCAACTCTAATTAATTAATCCCCTAATACTATTGTCCAAAATCAGCCGTTGTATTCTAGTAGTGTATTTTTACTGCTAGTATACGACTCAGGTCTGATCGTACTAGTAGTGTCTTTGTGTACTACAGATAATATTAAAATATTATTAGGGAAAATCAAGAAGAATAGTTTAATAGTAAAGTTTTATATCATTTTCTACTTAACCAAGATATATAATGGGGTGATTGGTATTTTATCTAGTTCCCTCAACCACACATGGTTTGAGTATAATGGTTTTCTTCTACGTTGAAAGCTTGTTAAACCCCTTGTTTGTTATGCATAGGTGAGTTGCCCCACATTAAAGAACAAGAAGAGAAAGTACCACATTATAAGATAAAAAGTTACTCTTACTATTGACAATTGGGTTTGAGGAATAGCATAAAAATTGTATATGTTCGAGATAATCATGAGATAATGAGCTAACTATCGAATAAAATACAAAAAATGTATGGATAACAAAAAGGCAAAATGTAATGCTCTTCCGTTTGAAATAATAGAGTAACCTTTTCTATATTAACCCATCCCAAAAGAATAGGATAATGATTATGGTAGAAATGTAAAATATTATGTTCAATAGTAGAAATCAGCCCCTCCAAAAAGGTTTAGTGATATCCAAAAAAATGACAGGTATATACGTGTTCATTGAGAGTTTCAGATGGTTTTGTGACGGCCTTAGTAGTTGCGCAGTAGTTATTGCGCGCACATACACAAAGAGGCTTAGTAGGTAGTAGTAAACGTGTCTACAGCTATGAGGCGTGTCCATTTTTAGTGATTATCGAATATTGAAATCAAGGATTTGAAAAAATAAAACTCCATAATGTGTGGCTGCTGGGATTCGAGCCCAGGTCTCCACGGCCACAACGTGGAATTCTAACCACTAAACTACAGCCACATGATGATTAATTAAATTGCATCAGCAAAAATATCTCATAAACTAGTCATTCTATGATATCTAATATACCGAGGAATTGTCGGAATGAAACGATAGTGAATTATTACTTTATTGTAATTGTTGGAATGTATTGTTAGTGAATTGTTAGTTTATTCTATATTTCTAATTGTTAGTGAATGGGAATTTGTCAACCACTAAACCACGACTTTCCTTTAGGAGTTTTTGGAAAAAGTAGTCGTCGCTTCAATTCTAATTGGTTTGAGAAGTATGACACTTGGAATGAGTATAGTCTGGAAAATGATGATGCCTTTTGTTTTTGCTTGCTATCTGTTCAAGAATGACAACGAAGGTTCAGATACTTTTGTTAGTGAGGGGTTTAGTACTTGGAGTAAACCAGACACACTTAATAAGCATATAAATCTTTAAGCAGACCTAGTGACACTCATTGGGGATCTCATTTGAAAACAATTGTGAATTTCCTTGATTTTCGTCCAATCCTTGATCACTTGATACTATTGTTGAATCTTCCATTGAAAAGGCCGACAAGAACAAAGCATGTGCAATAATCAACTTATTGATGTCTTTTTTTTTTTTGTTTATGTGGCATACTTGATGATATCTATATTTGGGATCACACATGAGTTGATTTATCTTGACAAAAGAGTGATCAAGATACTTTGAATGCAATGACTTTGGTTGATGTGATTAGGAGGAATTTGCCAAAGCTAAGAGATGGTGGATGTGATGCTCATATGAAAAAAGTATCTTCATTTTTGGGAAAATAGGACATTGAAATTCCTAACATGGAGGGAATGTATGTTGCTCCGGGGAGAATAATGTTTCGTGGTACTTCTTCACAAATGACAAATATAATCTTCATTAATTCCGAGTTAAGGTTTTTCTAAGTGTTATTGATCAACAATTACAAGAAATTGAAAATCGATTTAGGGAGAAAACTAAGGAATTACTTATCTACATGTCTTTGCCTTAATCCTATTAATCAGATGATAAAGAAAAATTGCTTCGGCTTGCTGAGTTTATCCAAATGAATTTTCAAGTGTGAAATGTTCTTTTTTGAACATTAACTAAATAATTTCATTGATGTTGTTCGAAATAATGAGAGGTTTAGGATGTGAAGACTCTCAATGAGCTTCCTATGAAGCTTGTTGGGACTAAAAATAGGAAGCTATTCAAAAGTTCATTTGCTTTTAAAGTTAGTGTTAATTCTCCCTGTGGCGACTGTAAGTATAGAAAGGGGATTATCTAGTATGACTATTATCAAAAGCAAATTGGAAATAGCATGGGTGACAAATTGTTAAATGATAATTTAGTTACTTATCTTGAGAAAGATTTGTTTAATGATGTAAAAGTTGATGCGATTGTAAATTGGTTCCAAAATTCAAGAACTCGGCGTGAACAATTGTATTTTTTTAATTATTAACTTCAAGTTTGTATTTGGATTTTGTAATATTTTGAAATTAGTAGTTATGATTTGTTTTTAATTTTTGGACTCGATAGTATTGTAAAATTATGCTACCCTTCATCCAGAATCTTGGATCCGCCATTGCCCGAGGTATTAGTCATTATTGGTTAGTAAAACGATAAAAACTTCTAGATAATTAATTTTAAGTGCCAACTGAAAAAGAGTTAGTGAGTTCCAAGCTCAATTCGTTTATAGAAACACCCTTTATAAATATATCATATAATAATTTAGCTAATTACTTCCTCCATTCTGTTTTAATTTGTAATGTTTCCTTTATTTGAAAGTTTCATATTAATTGCACCGTTTTCTTATTTGGTAATATTTTCTCTCTATCTCTCTCCTATCAGATGGATCCCACTTTTTTTTATCTATCTCTATCTCTTCTGACTTCTCCATCCTCTTTACATGGGTTTCTTAAAAAATGTGCTAATGAAAAATGTTGCAATAATTATATACGACGTAAATAAAATTTAGTCAAATTCTAGACTCAGCAAGAAAGCTCATAACTTATGATTTATGAATACGAAGTAAACTAGCTTAATCGAAAAAGTAATAAGATGGTTGTACTCATAACTTGGATCAAATCTCGTCAATCTCACTTATGGCTTCCAACACACACAAAGAAAAAGAAAAAGAAAAAGAAAATTTGCTAATCTTCAGTGGACTATGGCCATCGAACAGAGCCAGCCCGCCAACCCTACAAGCTGACCCTTAGGAGAAAAGGCCGAAGGAAAATGAAAAGCCCAGTCTCTTAGTATCGATTTAACATGGGCCGAATAATAGTCTCAACTCTCAAGAGTAAACGGAGAGACTAGAAAAGTTGCACATTTTCACTAGTGTCCAAGCTCTGTGGCTCAGATTTAGTTCCAGCGCCTAATTGTATGTGCAATTTGAATATGGACCTATGGATTTAGCATAAAAAAAGGTTGACAGCAGTTAACATTTAAGTGGGATATATTTAAAAAAAAAAAACCAAACTTTTTTTAATTACTTTTGTTTTCTATTATTTTCATTGATGACTACCCCTCCGTTTTCATAAGTCATAAGTTCCCCGTAAAAAAAAAAAAGTCACAAGTTCTACTCATACACTATTCTAATGATCAATACTTGTAGCCATTGTAGTCATTACAATTACTTAATCTCAACCCTCTATTTTAAGTGACTTGTCATGTCCATTAATTTCATTGACATATAATACATTCAAAAATTTGCCGAAAACCAAGTGAAGATTAATTGTAAATTTATTAATGTATAACTGTTAGTTTTAGGTTTAGTTTAATTATAAAATCAATTAAATGAGTGGTATAGATATGAGATTAAAAATAAATGGTCTATTAGACCAGTGATTATGGCTACAATTTTTTGAAGCCATTGTAAAACTATCCATAATTTACATATAAGAACGAAATTATCATTAAAGATTTTATTAGGCATTTCGATGTAATTTTCATAATATCATTTTTTTGTAATATTTAATAATAAGTTAATAAACACTAGTAGAATAAATGCTTATTGTTGCGGTCATTAAGTGGCCTATTGCGGCAGTTTTGGCCGCGCAGCATTAACCTATTGCTGCGGTTTTTGACCGCAACAATATTGCAACATATTGCTGCGGCTTATGGGGAAAACCGCAGCAATATATGTATTTTTTATTAGATAAATACAGTATATTGCTGCGGTTTCTAGGGAAAACCGCAGCAATATACTGTATTTTTTTAATAAAAAATATATATATTGTCGCGGTTTTCCCCATAAACCGCAGCAATATATATATTTTGTATTATAAAAATACAGTATATTGCTGCAGTTTTCCCCAGAAACCGCAACAATATAGTGTTTTTTTTTTTTAATATTTTTATGCACGTATGTTCCATCCCACCTCCTCATGCAAGAAGCATGATGCAGCAAGCAAAATGCAGCAGCTGCAACAATATTTTCTGCATAAATTTCGACAGAGCCCCGTTTGTAAATTGGATAAACCCATAATTGGTAATTAACCTGTACAATATTATATGCAACAACCAACATCCATCATCCAAAATTCGTCCAACAACCAACATCTAATCCAAAATTCATCCAACAACCAACATCCATCATCCTCTAAGAACCAATTTTCCTCCAACTTCCACAATCCAAATTCCAAGTTCAACAAGAAATAAATACGATTCAATCCAACATAGATATCATGCGAATCCAACATATATATATATATATATATATATATATATATATATATATATATATATATATATATATCATGAAATCCAAGTCAATACAATAATGTTGGTTGGTACAAGTTGCACTAAATTATATTCATTGAAAGGATAAGAGAAACAAAGAAAATTAACATTAACTAACCTACGCAATGCAATCATCAATAAAGTATCTTGCCCACTTATTTTTCACCTCATTGATTTGATCTTCCATATAAGGATCGAGGGTAAAGGTACGAGAAACCTGAAAATAATTCACCAAAGTTAGCCTCAAATAGTTAAATATATAAAATATGAAATGAATAATAAGTGAACAAAAACTTACTTCATCGAAATCCTCCGAACCAGAATATAAAGTGAGTACGTCAAAAATGTTACGCATGATAAAATAACCGCACTCCGTGCCTCCTTGTTGTTGTGGGCACTTTATCAAAAGTTTTAAGAAAATAAGAAAATTTATCGTATAATGAGAATGACATAGGCTTTTAATTGAATAAAATAAGTCTATTATACCTGAACATGGTTCCAAAGAAGCTTGTCCCGACGAACTTTGTTGGCGCTCATCCGAAACCTCCTAAAAGCACTACATAAAACAACATCAAATGATTTACACTTTATTTGCTTTATATTATAATTTAAATTCATTTAAAATATATCAAGCCGATCAACTTACGCTATCATAGGTGGTCTAATCTTTAACTTCCGCTCCTTGTGTAAGCTAGCGGAATCAAAGACATAAATTATCCCGAGCATGAGACATATGACAAGGAGCATCCAATGACGGCTATTGCAAGATTGAATAACAATAATTACTTAAAAAATTCACATGTCATGGAACAATCAATATTTGTAAAACTATTAAGATAGAATATTACTCTTGAAAGATTGGCGCGAAGATGATACTAGCACCAACAACGACGGATCCAGTCAAAGCACCATGAATGTAAGTCGTTACATTCTCCAATGCATTCACATCCGCGGTACTCTTCGGACACATCCAACAAATACGAACAACATCCCCAAATCCATCCAAGTCAGACTGCGTTGCCCTAAAAAAAATAGACAAATGTAAATTTTTTTGTGGAAAATACAACTATCATACAATCAAATGTAAAAAAAAAATCATAACTTTGATTATTGTTACCTCATGTACACCTGGATAATAGAAATATTAAGCATCTCCCCTTTCAGGAACTGAGCAATATCCTCCTTGGTCACATAAGCGGTGACATCTTCTGAATAATGGAACAAGGAGCTCGGCAAGGTTACACCAACGGTATAATCGTCTACGACGGCAAGGGCAAGCGTATCTGCTAACTCCTTACAGTCTTCAGTGAGGGATTCCAAGAACGATACATCATCGACAACTGGACTATAATGAGTAGCCGAACCGGCTGAAATCTGCTGGCTAGGACATCTAACAGCCTACCCCGAAATCCCCTTTTGTTTTTTAGGTGTCGGTGTAACCTAATAATAATTTTTGAGAACGCGCATAAGATTATGTAATTTTTTAATTTAATGCTATTATTTTACAAAAATGGTTAAAATTTGAACAATCACCTCATCACCTAATATTTGCACTAAATTTTTTGGCCATTGCACCCACGTACCCAAAGCAGTTTCTGTAGTGTCAATTTCATGGACAGGTAGTGGCAAATGACCATACTTCTCTACAAAACGATGAATTTTCACTCGAAGGTGATCATTCATCATTCTAGACCCATGAACTGTAGTGGCCTCATCAAAAGCATAAGAATGTGCATCTGCCACTAGACAAGTCTTTCCATTAGTTGGATCTATCAAATACAATGGACATGGAGTCTCGTCCTAACAATAACGTAAAGTTCTAATTATGTAAGATAATTATTTGTATAAAGCACATGTATATATGATAATTATTTGTATAAAGCACATGTATATATGATAAAAATATGTACCTTCAACTGAGGAGAATGAGTGTCAGAAAATCCAGATAGTGGAGTACGTAGTTGAGTGGGCTGTGAAGTAGATGACCCAGTAGATGGTGAAGCAGCTGATGGAACAAATGGTGAAGCAGCTGATGGAACAAATGGTGAAGCAGCTGATGGAACAAATGGTGAAGCAGATGATGGAACAAATGGCGGAAAAGGTAGCTGAGTGGGTTGAAAAGTAGTTGGCCCAGTAGATGGTGAAGCAGATGATGGAACAAATGGCGGAAAAGGTAGCTGAGTGGGCTGAAAAGTAGCTGGCCCAGTAGATGGTGAAGCAGGTGATGGAACAAATGGTGCAACAAATGGTGGAGTAGGTAGCTGAGTTGGTTGTGAAAGCGCCACATTCTGCATATATGTTGCAATGTCATTTCTCCACCTTTCAGTCATTTTCTGCATGAATGCTTCCTCTTGTTCCTGACTCGAGCTCCAATAGTTCCTAGGAGGTGGACGACCAAAAGCCTTCCTATAGCCAATATTGTAGCCTCCAAAACCATAACAACGACCCGAATGATCTGGCTTCTCTCCAAGAGTCATAAAAAGGGCGTCTTTGTTACGTACCGGAGTGAACTCACCCTTGGCTTGCTTCTCCTTGTACTCCAACTTCCCAAAAAACAAGTTACAAATAATAATGTATTTAATAAAGAAAAAACATATATATGTCAAACTAAAAGTTATAGTGATATACATACGTATTTGTCAGCTGCAATCTTTGTTTCCTCAACTGGAATAAATCGTTGTTTAGTGACTGAATCTTTCTTATGCATCGCGCACCACCAGTCATCACCCCGATTAACATGAGAGGACACCGAGGAGGATGGTGTAATAGATGACGATCCAGAATCAAAACTAGGTGGACAAAAGTTCTCCTGCTTCCACAACTCTCTAGCATCCCCATAGTTCCTTTGACCTAAGTGGTGATGATGTGTATTCTTTTTTGCACTCTCGAGCGCCTTTTCTCGGTTTTTTTTTGCAATAAAAAACACATTAAGTTAGCAGAATATAATTTAAGTTAATAAAACCAAGTTAATTTGATTATAAACTTACTACAGCCTCATCTGACGTCATAGCCTCTTTGAAGGTAAGCCAATCCTCCATCTTGATGTGCTTGTATACATCTGGCGGAGTATCACCTAGCTTCTCTTTCTTTGATCTGACTCTGGTCATTGTGATCCAACTAGATACCAATTTGCTCTTAAAATCCCTCCATCTATAGTTCACAGCAGTCAAGTAGTGCCTCCTATAGCTTATCTCGTCCGGAAGGTGAAACATATTATGTTTTCCATCATAAACAAATAAATAAACACGTTAGGTCATCATTAGTACAATAAATCCCAAAATTGTAAATGAAACATATCTTACCATAATGTCTGTCCACATCAAATCCAACAGGGCAGGAGAAATGATTTTTCATTTCCAATTGATGTTAAGCCTCCGTATAGTTTGACCGACCCAAATACCATACTTGGCTCGATACAGACCTAGTAGAAAAAACAACTAGAAATCCAAACATTAAATCGTAAGCATGATAAATTATAACTATCTTACAATCAATAATTACCTGTTGGTCTCCCCAATTCATCAAACTGTAAGTACATATCTTCTGTGTTGTGGAGATTCATCGTGGGACCTTTTTTACTCTTTCTAGATGCCTTTGTCTTCCCACCTGACTTCTTCCCCCTCCCTTGTGCACCATAATATGCATTGGTCTGACGATGATCTAAGAATCAAAATAAGGAAACTAAATTAGAGAACGAACAAATAAATGACATATTCAATATTACAATAATCAAATAAGCGCGAACCTGAGGAGGGTGGCTGACGTGGATCATATGTCACCTCAATGTTAAGTAAAGCATTCCTATCAGCTTCTAGTTCCATTGTTTCCATCCAAGCATCAAACGCATCTGCAGCACGATCACTGTCCTCCCCCTGGTCAGCCTCCTTTTCTGGGTGAAATGGTGCATCGGAATCTCCAGAATGATCGCTCGAGCCATCACTAGCCATATCTGTAGCATATACATGGAAACAACAAAAAGTGTTAACAAAATTTAAAACAATATAGATATAGACATGTTTCCCACAATGTGGCAAATGTGTAGCCTCCATACCATTCTCACAAATGGGACATGCCTTTTTTCCTTTGACCTTATACCCCGACAAATTACCATAAGCAGGATAATCATTTATAGTACATAATAGCATAGCACGAAGCCTGAAATCTTCATTGGAATACGCATCAAACACCATAATACCTTCGTCCCACATCTTTTTGAGATCTTCGATGAGAGGTGCAAGATAGAAGTCTATATCATTTCCCGGCTGCTTAGGCCCAGAAATTAAGAGAGACAACATAATATACTTCCGCTTCATGCACAACCATGGAGGAAGATTGTATATCACTAAAAGAACAGGCTAAGTACTATGTTGACTACTCAAAGTACCGTAAGGGTTCATTCCGTCCGCACACAATGCAAGTCTCAAGTTCCTAGCTTCCTGACTAAATTCCCTATATCTGGAATCTATAGCCTTCCATTGAGGAGAATCTGCTGGATGCATAAGCATCCCATCTTTCTTTCTCCGATCAGCATGCCATCTTAGGTTCTTTGCATCTTCTTTGATAGAAAAGAGCCTCTTGAACCTTGGCACAATTGGAAGATACCACAACACTTTCGCAGAAGGACCCGTCTTGCCCTTCCGACAATTTATAGCGGGACTTACCACACCTCGGGCTTTCATAAAGGTCCGCATACTCATTTCGATACAACAAGCAATCAATCGGACATGCATCAATCCGCTCATCTTCTAAACCCAAAGGACACATTAATTTTTTGGCATAGTAGGTGGATTTTAGTAATAAATTACCCTCAGGAAACATATCTTGTAAAGCTTCTAAGAGTTCTGTGAAGCCTACAACAGTCAAATTATGTTTCGCTTTGATGTTGAAAAGGGTTAAAACCCCACTCAATTGAGTTTATTTTGTACACCCTTGATAAAGGGGTTTCCCGGCCAGCAGCTTCAGACAAACTGTCAAACACTCGTGGCCGCTAATTAAAATGGTCACGGGCCCCTTCCAACATCTCACCTAATCGATCATCACCAAACTCTTCATCCTCAGTGTCACTATTATCTCCGTGGTCATTTTCATTACCTACTACATCACCACCTTCAATCCTAACATGATCTTCAATCACAACTTCATTCTCAACCCCAACATTCGACATATCAATCTCGAATGAGTTACTAGTGCCAACATCAACAATAACCCTATTTTGAGTATATTTTCCCTTCTCACCATGCCATAACCAAATATAATACTCAGCCCTAAATCCACGACGAATAATATGATCCCTTATGGTCCTAATATCAGAAAACGTATTCACATTGTAGCAATCAACACATGGACAATAAATCCCACCTCGCAAGTAAGTTGTTGATGCTCTACAACACGTTTACAAAACTCATTCACACCTTGTACGAACTCCAACGTATTCCGCTTTCCATACATCCAACTTCGATCCATTTCTAAAAACCCCCACACATACATACATACATAAAAAATTATTATCAATTAAAAAATTCACATAAATATAACACAACAAGCTAATATTCAATGCATGCTTCCATTGGGTCCTTATCACTCCAACCTAACCCATCCTTAAACGTCCAATCCCACTAGTGAATGCATGTATCATCTTTGATTCTAAGTAAAATTCGACAGCATTTTCCTTCAGTTCTCCAAGTACACGATGAAGATAATTGCTTATCTTATATGTACCCGGATAACAAATTAGGGAAATGATTAACCGTATTTCACTTAGAATCAAATAATCAACACACATTCACAACCTAAGTGAGAAGTGACGTTTAAGAACAGTCCCAAAACGGGGACTATTCAAGACTTACTCCTAATCAGTAAGTCTTGAACGGGTATCTAGGCATTATGATGTACATAAAAATAATCGCATTCAAGCGATTCCAAGTCATCACCAAACAACAAATACCAAACCATTCCTTAGATTTCCCTTTCCCTCCCATTGGTGAGTCTATCAATATGAATGCATTGCAAAAACAATCGCATTGTACATACAAACAATCGCATTCAAGCGATTCCAAGTCATCACCAAACAACAAATACCAAACCATGCCTTAGATTTCCCTTCCTCTTCCCATTGGTGAGTCTATCAATATGAAGGCATTGCAAAAATAATCCCATTATACATATCACTTCAAATAGAGAACTTATGCAAAAACAATCCTGTATAACATTCTAGAGCATACAAAAACTTAAGCAAAATTATCACAAAATTAGTTTTTAATCCTCAAATCTTATAACTAATCATATATATACATTATATTGAGCATTTTTAACTACTATTTAAGCCAAATTTTTTATTAAAGCACTATTAAATAAGAAAATTGAAAATTAATTAGAAATTATGAAAAACTAACCTCCTATGACAAGGGGAAGGTGGCGCCGAGGCGGTGAACGGAGGAGAGGAGAGGGGCGAAAACCCGTCGGTGGAAAAGGAGGGCGAAAACCCGTCGGTGGAGGAGAAAATCGCACCAAAGAGGGGCGAAAACCCGTCGGTGGAAACTTAACTCTTGTTGCCGGAAATATAACCCAGATCTGGCGAGTAACGCGAACCCTTGTCGCCGGAAACCGGAATCTTTTCGCCGGAAACTTAACTCTTTTCGCCGGAAATTGTAAGAGAGTGAGAAAGTGTGAGAGTAGAGAGAGAGAGTGTGAGAGTAGAGAGAGAGTGTCGAGAGAAACAGTGAAGGCAAACAAAAGAAACCCGTGTTTTTTTTTTTTACATCTGGGCCAAATATATTGCTGCGGTTCTCGACAGAAACCGCAGCAATATATTTGGCGCTACATCTGGTCAAATAGTCAACTTTTTTCAAAACATTTCCGTTGGAATTATATTGCTGCGGTTTTCAGTAGAAACCGCAGCAATATGGTTGGTCAAATAGTCAACTTTTTTCAAAAAATTTCCATTGGAACTATATTGCTGCGGTTTTCAGTAGAAACTGCAACAATATGGTTATTTTATATTTTACCTTTTCTTTTTACGTGATATATTGTTGCGTATGGGTAAAACCGCAGCAATACCACGCAGCAATAAGCATTTATTCTACTAGTGAAAAGATATTAATAGTCAAAGACATGCAATTCTTCACTCGGGTGGGCAGCTTGGGTGTCCGGTGTCCCCGGGTGGGCACTTCTTCACTTGGGAGTACGATTTTGGCAAATTGGAGATAGGAACTTCCAAGAAGTCTGCCCCGGGCGGGTAAGCATTTTGCCCGGGCAGGCAAACCCAGTTTTCTACATGCGTTTGTGATTTAAGTTTTGCTCGTGGCCGTTGGATTGCTTTTATGCCTTGTAGTATAAATACCCTATTTTCTGTGTTTTAGAAAGAGGAGCACACAACTTCATTGTTCAAACTTGATATCTCATTTTTTCAAGGGTTTTAGGAGAGGGAGAGAGTTTGTGCTGGGAGAGTTGTATGTTCACCATTATTCTCCATTGATTCCATAGTGCAAGTTTGTGGGTTTTTTCTCCCGGAGCTCGGGTTTCCCACGTTAATATTGGTGTGTTCTTTCTTGTTTTGTCTCTCTTTGCTTTACTTGGTTGTTGTTTCAATTTGTTGCTTGTTCTTGATTATTGTTGATTGCACAAACTAGTTAGCACTTGTTTATAAATCACAACAATTGTAAGTTGTTTAAAATCGTGATTGCTTATATCATGTGGTATTATTTTATGATAGTTTGGGTTAAATTGCTTTTAGAGATAAACTTATTGTTATTACTAGTAGTATTATTATTTTGAGAAGAGTATTATATTATTGTGAATAGAAATTCTTGGATTGTGATCCTAGATTTCTACTGATTTGGTGTAAGGCTTTAAGGATATCCGCTTAAGCTGATAATGACTTGTTGATGATTACAAGTATTATTTTTGTTTGAGAGCAAAATATTCGAACGGACGAAATCCCAAGGTGAAGAACATGCAAACCATAGGACGGAATCTTAGGTATACCTTGGTTTTGTTATCGTCCGAGAGGTCGATGGAGACGGAATCCCACACCGCATCGGGAGTATGACCATTATTTGACACAGGCAGCCCTAGAGGTTGTGATTTGACATTACCATAGGAAGTGGGTTGCGATCCACTAGCGTTCAGTTCTCTCTCAAACTAATTACTATATTACATTTATTAAACTTTGACGGTTTATTTTGTTAATCCTTGAATTTATATGTATATTTATTTATCCATTTATTTATTCTGTTATCTTTACCGCCATTTGTATATTGCATGTTGTATTGTCTTTGTTTAAATGAATTATATTAATATTTGGGTTGTTGTCTTTATGACTTGATTATTAATTCTTTTACAACTCCTATATGGATCCTAATTGAGTTGGGAGAGATGTTAGTTGCTCCGTCCCCACTGATTGTGGATGTTTGTTGATAATTTTGCAGGTGTTTATGAGGCGTGACTATTTCGTATTGTAGGGCAGTGAGAGTGATGCTATTTAGGATATTAAGACATTTTTATTTTTTGTTCTTACTTATGTCTACCATATTGGATTTATGAGGTTGTCTTGCCTCTAAAATTCCCTCAACCCTAAACCTACTTTTTCTCTCTAGCCGCCTCCCCTTTTCCCCCTTTCCCTTCATCCGTAAGGGGCTGCCATGGATAATCTCATCCATGGTAAGCCCCTTTTCCTCTCTTATTTTCACTTTTTAGTTTGTCCTTTTGTTTTGTTGAATAAGTTAGTCTCTCTTTATGAGAGTTTCTTGTGCCCTGATATGGGAAGACTAGTCTTCTCTGTTGCGGAGGTTTCCTTCTCCCCTATGGGAGTTACAAGTCTAGTTTTTTTATTTGTAGGTATGAGAAATTATTCTCATTGGTTGAAGTCCAAAACAATCAACATGAAGGTATTGGAAGCTCGGATGCGGTCAATATGGATAGATCAAGAATGTTCTTCTCCAAACTATGTCAAAATGATAGACGGTTCCATTAATAGTTGCTTGGGACAACAAATACAAGGGACTTGCGCCACAATATTCGACCTGGTTCATTGTAGTTTCATCGAATACGAAGTTGATCTGATCTTGTTTGATTGTATCCTGTTTTTCTTTATTACTTATTGTAGATGTCGTTTGGCCTTCAATTAATGAAATTTCTCTTTCAAAAAAAGGTTATATATATATATATATATATATATATATATATATATATATATATATATATATATATATATATATATATATATATATATATATATATATATATATATATATATATATTCGTGCATCAAGTATAGTTGGACAAAGGTTCATTCTTACACATTTACATTTGTCAATGATGGTAGTCCACCCTTGCAAACTTTTGACAAGTGTGTTCAAATCATATATAGTACATCATAAGACACTATTGTAGTAGTACATAAAATTAATACTACGACTACAAATCAAGTGGGTTCAATTGAACCCAATAGTGTGATAATAGCTCCTCCATATGACCATACATCTAGAAACACCAAATTAAATTAAATTCTCCCGACCATGAATCATTGTACTTTCCAACCACGAAGATCTTTACAAATTTTAGGTATCCTAGGTGCATTTAGAGCTAAATAAGATTCATAAAATCATTACCCCCACTAGTCATTCCAAAAGATATGTAATAAAAATAGTTTCTTAATTCTTTTTCCAATACTTAAAAATCTCATACCAAAAATGCTCTTAGTGATTATGCAGCAAAGTCAGCTAAAATCTACTTCTGACGCTTCAAATTAATTGCAACACGAGGGGAGAAACAACGTATATGTAAGGAGCTCATGTAACGAAGAGATAGATTGAAGGAGATTTAAAAAAGATAGACTTGTAAAATAAAGAGGGGAGTGGACTCATTAACCAAACAGAGTAATATTGCAATTATTTTGAAACTTTTTGAAAAGAAAAGTGTTGTAATTATTATATCCTAGAAAATCTTATGTGATTTATGAAGGACACCATCAATTTGTTTAGTTTAAGTTTAAATTACTATTACTTATTTTTCATTTAGAAAAATTAAGAAAGAAATTCATAGAAGTTCATAAGTTTAGAAAAATTTAGAATAGTTCCAAAAATTTTAAAACTTAAGAAAATTAAAGAATTTTTTTGATTGTTTTAAAAATAAATCAGAAAATATAAGATAACCTTGCAATAAGTTGAATAATACATATGGCTTATCTTTAACTTACCCAATAACTCTAATTGCATGTGTTAGTTTGTAATCTATTGATTTAAAAAGAAATTATTTTTCTCTCTCTTTGACAAAAAAAAAACCAACTACCTCTAGTCACATTCACTTTTCCACACAACACTAATTTTTTTTAAAAAAGTCATTCATTAACATTTTCTTAAACTATGTACCATATATGAAGTGTGAATTATCCTAGGATGGAAGGAGACAAGGAGTACAAATCAACTATTGAGTACATTATAGATAAATAGTCTTTTGCATAAGTTTTGATTTGTCAAAGGGTTATAGATAAATATTTTGTTAAATATATATATTCTTCATGATGTATATATTGAGTACGTTTTTTTTAAGGTAAGATGAAGTTCCTTGGAAGGAGGGGGGAAATTGGGGATCCCTCCTTACAAGGGGTGAGATTCGATCCCAGGATCTCTGGGATCGGAGGTGATGTCAATACCACCAGGCTATCACATGCTGCTCTGGAGTACATTATTTATGATAGATGAAATAAACCAGTCTCTACTAACTACCCTAATGTTACGACTTACGTCTTAATTCTTACGGTTATATTGTAGTCAATGTAAGACTTGGAATTATACCTCACTACCTCAGTTTGGTCATAATGCATTTACGCCATCGTCAATTGGCGAACACTATGCACGACAAGCGCTCGAAAGTGCCACCAACATCATTTGGCAAAAACCTTTCAAGAAGACGCCGATGCTGACTAATGACCGCAAGTCTGTTAATGAGTGATAAAAAAATATAATTCTTCCCGATATATTTTATAGATAGCGTTTTGTAATAACATTAGGTTTTTATAATATAATTAGGACTAATTTTCAATATATATTATATATATCTTGATTCTTGAAGAGAATTTCATCCTTTATCAACTACCATAGTCCATAGAGCCTAGTTCACCAAGTGTTGTGGCCTAGACAGCCAACGATCAATCGATCATATCCAATATTCGGCCGAATTCCTAGCGAGTGACTCATCAGGTGACATACATAAATAATTCAATTAATTGCACTATTAACTTGATAATTAGTTCCAGATATAGGTTATATTATATATATAAGTGTTGGACACATAAACAAGCTCAAACTTACTTAATTCATTTTTTTACTTGCAACATTTCCTACTTTTGGCAATTCTCTATTACTTGCAACATTTCTATTTTTAGCAATATGTTATCTCTTTGTCTCTCCTAGCACATGGGGTTCTCTTTTTATCTCTCTCCTCTCCTTGGTCCTTGTGCAAACCCAAACGTTCCAAGTAAAAAAAACGGAGGAAGTATGTCTTTAATATGTATGTTTTCTTATAAAAAACATATTGAAAAAGGTATTCTTGTTATTGTTGAGGAAAAACGAAATTAACAAGGGTAACAAGATGAACAATCTTCTAGGCGTGGATCACTTTCCCAAAAGTAATATTCCGACCCTAATCGTAAAGCACGGGTTCACGGAATTCACCTTCGAGATACAAAGAAGAGAACAATAGTGGTCACGCTTACTATGAACACTATTCAATGAAAATGAGTTTGTGAGATTTTGTAGAGATGAAGAATTTCTGATTTTTGATCTTTAGAATTTGTATGCAAAAGAGAGAAGTTGTTTTTCAACCAAACTTCATCATATGAGAGACCTCATATTTATAACAATGCTATAACATTTCAGAAAATCCGAAACGATACATTGACAAACCGTCAAAACACACGAAATCACGCGAAGAGCAACAAAAGTCAGGGACATCGTCGGATGCTCGTCGCGAGTTGGGCAGAACCCAGCAGGTCGCGAGGGGCGACACTGGTCGCGACCCGCGACCAGTTCCCTGTCTTCCCAGCATACGCTGCTGCTCTACCGTCTACCGTCGCGAGGTGCGACCATGGTCGCGAGTTGCGACCATCACCTTCCCACTAGATCCAGCGTGCTGCTGGTTGTCTAGCACATCACGAAGCTGCTTCATTAAGTTCTTGACGAAACACAAGAACAAAACACAAAATACATATAGCATATTATTACATATATCATTCGAGTAACAACACCATTACCAAGCGACTCAAACAATATATCATGAAATTAACTAACCTTATACTCTAAATCTCCAACAGTTATTTGTTAATCACGTTCCAAGCAAAAAAAGGGAGAAAGTATGACTTTCTAAAATTGCATGTCATTATCCAAAACGTGATTAACAAATAACAAGAATACCTTTTTGCAATATGTTTTTCAACAATGGGTTGAGCAATAAGCGTACTTAGTCAATATATACCTCCTCCTTAGTAGATAATGGTATAATTAGGGGGGCACGGCACTATAATGAAAGAAAGGAAATACTACCTCCGTTTCATATTAATTTACACACTTACACTTTTGACACTATTCACAAATTTCCCTTTGACTATCATTTGTGAATTATGGTTAAGAGAAAATATAGTCATGTTGGGTCTTGTTTGATTCGTCTCGATATGTAGTTTTAGAATATCGACTTTTTATATTTTTTACAAATACAAAATTAGAGATATAAAGGCTCAAAGTAGCGCATCGGCATGCGTGAAAAGTGTAAGTGTGTAGATTAATATGAAACGGAGGTAGTATAGAATAAGCAAGGATAAAGGAAATATAGAATAAGCAATGATAAAGAAAAAGGAAAAATAAAACACACACAAGAGTGTATCACTATTCCAAACTGGCTAATAGCGCGATTCATCAGAATTTAAAATGACAAATAGAATTCAATGAAGGAAATTAAAGCTTGAATTCATTGAGAAAAGACCCCTAACAATCTTTGTTGAGGATGATCCAATTTTTTTTCTCTGAATTGGTCGTCATATCTTGCTTTCATTGAGTGTATGGGTCATCTATGGACTACGGTTGTAGGGGATATTTTTTGGAGTCATCCATACACCGCTAGTAAAATATTACAATCAAAATCTATACTAATATATTAAAAGGCGTTCCTAAGAATGTCTATGTGCCACGTGGCACTCTCCTCTAAGGCTCTAATGCAAATGCTCTATTTTCATGTCAAACCACTCAACTAAAAAAATAATTTTGTATAGTTACAAGGTATCGAACACGTGACCTTTGAAATGAAAAGTGATAGCATAACCATTGATCCAACATAACATCATTGTGTTAGTAATTCAAAATAAAATATAATAAGGTCTTGTAATTATATCTCATTAAAAGACTACACAAGTAGTTAGATACCTAACACATTAATGGTAATGATAATAGACATGTAGACACAAACTCTTACTCCAATTTCTTGTATTCTTCAAATTATAACGTTAATTCTTTCCTTGCAAGACAAAAATTTACGAAAAGAAACAACCCGGGGCATCGCCCGGGACACTTACTAGTTTAACTATTAAAATCATGTATTCATTATTATCAAATCATTAGAACACGGTAAACATAGTCATCTACAAAGGTTTTGCAATTAAGATTACTTGTGTTCTAATGATGATTTAGTAAAATCAACACATAATCTTAACACATCTATACTAATATATTAAAAGGCGTTCCTAAGAATGTCTATGTGCCACGTGGCACTCTCCTCTAAGGCTCTAATGCAAATGCTCTATTTTCATGTCAAACTCCTCAACTAAAAAAATAATTTTGTATAGTTACAAGGTATCGAACACGTGACCTTTGAAATGAAAAGTGAGAGCATAACCATTGATCCAACATAACATCATTGTGTTAGTAATTCAAAATAAAATATAATAAGGTCTTGTAATTATATCTCATTAAAAGACTACACAAGTAGTTAGATACCTAACACATTAATGATAATGATAATAGACATGTAGACACAAACTCTTACTCCAATTTCTTGTATTCTTCAAATTATAACGTTAATTTTTTCCTGGCAAGACAAAAATTTACGAAAAGAAACAACCCGGGGCATCGCCCGGGACACTCACTAGTTAACCAATTAAAAGGTGCACATAAAGTGGGTCGGATCTATGAAAATAGTAGAAGGGAAGAAAAGTACTATACTTCTCATTGTGTCATCACTGATCATTCACTTTCGTTTCAAATTTGGCCAACTTGCTCACTCCCCAAAAAACAAAAACAAAAAAAAAACTACGCCTTACCTAATGTATTGTAGTACACCCTATGTATCTTATTGTGAGAGAAAATTAGTCATAGAGAGTACATTAGTACTATATATAGATAGAGTTGCAAGCCTGCAACAATGAAAACTACCCAATAACAATTATTCACTCCTAATTAGCTTCTCATAATGTTTCCACTTGTTACTCTCACCTCCTTCCTTCTACTACTCACCACCCATGTTACCGCGGTAACTTACACCGTCACAAACACTGCCACTAACACTGCAGGCGGAACCCGATTCAACAATCAAGTCGGGATCAACTACGCACGCCAAACACTCTCCTCCGCCACGAATTTCATTTGGGGAACCTTTCAGCAAAGCAACCCGGCTGATCGTAAGAGCACCATCCAACAGGTATCTCCCTAAAACCATTAGTATCATATTTTTTTATGCCTTCTTGGAAGAAAAATTAGACATGTATAGTGTGAGAGTATGCAACCTTTTCTTAAAAATAATGAACGTCGTCATTCATTCCATTATCTTCAATACAATAGATTATATATATATATATATATATGACGCGTATTACAAGTTGTATACTTGTATGTCGTTGAATTCGCCTTTATATATATTGCATATTTTCATAATTTTAACGTTTTAGTGACTCTATTACTAATAAAATCAATATTGTAATATTCAAAGATTGTTCTTGAAGAAATCAAACAAGATATAAGTTTGAAGTTTATCATGCATACTTCCTTCGTTTCTTTTATAAAACATTACAGTTTGAATAGTAATGGTCAGTTTTCTATAAGAAAACTTGTACGACAACAATAGCTACGATACGATTATACGAATATGCTTATATGCTATCATTGTAACTTGTAAGTTTGCAACCACATTAAATTAAGCTCATTATTACCAAAAACATCTAATATGTCCTTGATCGCAGGTGAGCCTAACCGTGGAGGCCACTACCGGCGTAGCGAACACACAAGGCAATCAAATACACTTGAATTCGAACTACGTGCAGAGCTACTCCGGCAACGTGAAGGCTGAAGTTACAGGCATTTTGTACCATGAGATGACCCATGTGTGGCAATGGAACGGCAATGGCCAGGCTCCCGGAGGGTTGATTGAGGGGATCGCGGACTATGTGAGGCTTAAGGCGGGCTATGCCCCGTCTCATTGGGTTAAACCGGGTCAAGGAAATAGGTGGGATCAGGGTTATGATGTTACAGCCAGGTTCCTAGACTATTGTAACAGTCTAAGAAATGGGTTTGTGGCTCAGCTTAATAAGAAGATGAGGGGTGGATATAATGATTCATACTTCAAAGATTTGCTAGGTAAATCTGTTGGTCAGCTGTGGAGTGACTACAAGGCCAAGTACAACAACTAAGTTATGTACGTAACATACTATATATATATATATATATATATATATATATATATATATATATATATATATATAAAAGTATGGAGAAACATATATGCATAAAGAATAAAAGAGTTTGTAATGAAGTACTGTTAACAATTTCTAACCAATGAAAGAAAACCATAGTGCTTTTGTAACTTCTCAACTTTTAATCCCCTTCCATGGCAACATATCTTTCCGGCTAAGGAATGGGTAGATGAGAATTTTAGTAACAGTTTCTTTTGAGGAGATGTTATTAAACCCTTCTTTATATATTGCTTTTTTTTTGTGTGACTATCTGTTCAAGTTTTTGTTTATAGTTTACATCTTGATGATATAACAAGTCACTTAAGACTACCGGCCTAATGCATTACATTTATATAAATGTAATTTCCTTATCCTTTTCTTTTTCCTCCTATTCATATATATACTCCTTTATAATCAAGTAGGATTTTTGGACTGGTGCACTAGTGCAGGAGAGTCACATCGATATGTGTCTCTCATGGACATTGCTACACCTATCTACCGGGTAGATAATTCACTACTAATAGAACATTAAAAAATAATAATTATGTTGAGTTGGATTCCATTACCACAACCCTCAACAAGTCTTTATTAATGGTGGGTAGTTTACCCGGTGAGTAGAAAGTTTTTCCCGTCTCTCACAATACAACATAATAATTGAAAGATTAGCACATTAGCTCCCAAGTTGTAACAAAGCTTGCCTTGTCCCACCATGATGGGCCTTCCTATGACAAAAGATATCTTGGCATAGCCATCTACACAGCCTAGCTAGCATGTTTAGTGTACATTGATTTGTTAGCATTAAAAAAAATACATATAAAAGAAAATAAAAATAAAATTTTAATGTACCAATCATTCACTACAAATTGAGAGTCGCGAACCCTAAGAGTACTTGTCTAGTTGTGTACATATGAACTAATGGAGTATGATAGCTGTCAGTTTAAAACAAAAAAAAATTACTATTAAAGAGGTTTAGGACGAAAGTGCATGTTTGTCATGCATTTGTTTCAACTATCTATTTGTAACAAATTGCCTTATTAGCTTGTCACCCTGTTAGTATGTTACATTATTTTTATTTATTTATTCTCTTAGCCTTTTATGTCTTTCCGCAAACCGTAAGAAACTTGTCACAATGATTTATTGGGGTACTCATACATTCCACTAATCTGTGTATCTGAAATTATTACAACTTACTAATTGATACATACACTAATATCTACTTCTAATAACTAAATGTTTCATTTTTAATTAGTTGTTTCACTTTAACTTTCACACTAACAAGCTAACACATAATTTCGATCATCATTATCTTTAATTATCGAATAGTAGACATAGTAAATATATATATGAAAAGCTGACAAATTTTAAGTTATGCATTGAAACAAATTCAATTATTGTGATGATTTTTTTTGTCAAAAGTGCAAAAGTCAAAGTGGGACAACTAAATATATTTTTTTCTTAAATTAATTAACTAAATATAAATAGAGGGGGTACATTATTTTGAGATAGACTATAAAATACATTAGCATGTAACAACTAACAACTGTATATAAGCAACTTTATGAAGTAATGGTAATATGCTTTGAGCAGAAGAATATGTGTGTGCAATATTGAAAAGGGGAAGAGGGTTCGATCAGGGTGAAAAAAAGGAAGAAAGATGGGGGAGGACAAAAAAAGGAGAAGATCCGACCTGCCGGAATCGAACCAGCGACCTAAAGATGGCTGGGGATATCCCACTACAGTCTTCCGCTCTACCAACTGAGCTAAGGTCGGACAATTTTGTGGCTGCTGGGATTCGAGCCCAGGTCTCCACGGCCACAACGTGGAATTCTAACCACTAAACTACAGCCACTTTGTTGAACTAATTGAGTATGCATTTTATATATTGATAATGACTAGTTGCACATGTGGCGGTCTATAGCATTTTTTACGTCAAAGTAGGAGCAGTTTCTTATATTTTACTTTTCTGCTAAATAACATGACATTGTCAAGACTCAAGACTTCATAACAAACACTTCGGCACAGTGAGTGAGTTGCATAATTTGACCACAGCAAGAACATCTTTTCTACATTTCAGGAAACCTTTAAGATCACTTTGCCCAGTAGAATTTCAAACTACGTTTGTGACTTGATACGTGTACCTTTTGTGTTCTTACTATCCGTTTTAAATTATAAGGCATGTAAATCATTTTTACGTGTATTAAGAATTTAGTTTGTTTTAGTTAGATTTGCATAGGTAATAAGAATTGACATTAAATATTGTATTGATAATAGAAAATAACCTATAATCTTATCTTGGTAGTATAAAGTTGCATTTAATTTTACATTGGTGATGTGAAATGCCTTGTATTTTGAAACAAAAACTTTTAGCTAAAATGCCTTATAATTTGAAACAGAGGGAATACTTCTTTTAACAAACTTTTTAAAAAACTATTTGACAGTTAGATTGTCAAATAGTAAAACAAAAAAATTACAAAAAAATAGCTACAGTATTAAATAATATACGAAATCTTAAAAGTTAATTAGTTACTAAAAAAAATTCTCAAAAAATTATATTTTTAATGAATTGATATATTAGTGGTCTTATCAAAACCATGTGGCCAGGCCGTTCGATAGAAAACCACATAAGATCGATCTCTCACATTTATATTGATTATTATTGTTATGTCCACATAAAATTATTATTTATTATTATTATAAGAAAAGGTGGCACACAAATAGTACACACATTATGAGACAGAAAATTTAATTTTGTTAAAAAAGATAGCTCTCCATAAAGCACATAATCCACTTGTACTCCAAAGTCTCATACTATTTTAACAAGAACATGTATATATGTACATTATTCATTAGGCCTATTGCACTTAAAGATTGAAAGAAGAGAGAATAATTTATCCAATAATACCAAATTTCCTCTACTAATAACGCGATACAATATATCCAACACACATGTAGACTGTTAGCTCATCTATGATTCTCCAAACCAATCCAATCAATACGTCTATATTGATTCAGCAACGTAACCTTGATCTATAGTCGAAATAACTTCATCAATAGACATGAACTTTCGCCTTTCTTTCATGAGCACTTTTGCAAAATTGAGTGCTCTCCTCTCACAGTCAGCTCGTTTGACAGCATCAGTTATCAACTCAAAGTCCTCCACATGTGCCACCCCAACAATTCTCCTGAAAAAGGCAAAATAAAAGAGTGATCATTACATATTTATCTACACAATCCTGCATAATATGTTCTAGATTAGATGAGATTGATTGCAAGGTAATTCTTGTTATAATGGAGCACAAACGAACTGTTGGCGAATAGATTGAGCTCACCTTATCATCTTGGAAGCCCCGAATCCAAGAGAATCATGGAACAGATCTTGCATATACTTTTTCTGTATCAGTTGCCAAACATCAGGATTGTTATAAATATGTGGAAGATACGCCTCACCAGGACCATCCTTATTTTCATCCCATAACGCAATAAATTTTTTGTGGAATAGATTCCAAGTCCCCCTGAGAGTTTCGAGGATCCATTTCTTGTAAGACTGAAGCACATGCGAGAAGAAGAAGTCATCAACATATCGCGCTTACTATGAAAAACTAGTCAGCCGAAATGAAATGCATTTCATGAGCTTCTGAGTTGAACGAAAAAAGTACAAATATAGCACATTAAAAATCACAATTTGCACATATTGGTCATTGAAGTAAATAACTGAGCTAACCTTCCTGTCATTATCTTGATTTGCATGTCCATCTTGAGCAAAGAAAGCTAGAATTAGGTTTCCTATAAATGCTCCGATGTCAAAACCCATTGGCCCATAGAAGGCAAATTCTGGGTCAATCACCTGAGTTGAATCCTGTGTAACCATGACGGAACCAGTGTGGAGATCTCCGTGAATAAGGGCTTGTGCCCGTTCACAGAACCTACAACGACACAAAGAACAACTATTAACTCAAGACTTTCAGCTGTGAATCTGTAATAATAATAAAACAGCCTTTCAGACTGTTGTAAAAGCAACGACACAAAGAACAACTATTAACTCAAGACTTTCAGCTGTGAATCTGTAATAATAAAAAAACAGCCTTTCAGACTGTTGTAAAAGCAAGTACTCCATCTAAACAGAACAATTACATGGATTTCAATTGAGCAACTTCAAGTTTCAGAACGTCATCCTCACGAACTGCCTCAGCATCAAGATCAAGGTAAGGCGATGTCCAATGATTGTACTGTGATAGTTTGTAGGGGTCAGAGAATACAACCTGACCAGTATGCCGGCACATTTCCACATTTCCACAGAATTCAGCAACTGTATAAATGATCAAAAAGAACTCAGGAAATATTTCACACATTTTGCATAGGAATGCAGACAGTAGACATTAACCAAAATGTAGCTTTGTTCTTTTCAACTTTAAAAAAAAAGTTGCAGAAATTTTCCATCCCAAATACTTTTTTTCCATCAGAAATTTTCATTACCAATTATTACCACTTTAGAGGTTACCCATCTACAATAGGTGGGTAGCTATTCAAACCACTTTAGAGGTTGCATTAAATAATAACGGAAATTAATGAAGAAAAACTCATGTTTGGTGATATTGCCATTACTATGAGCATTGATATAAAACTTTTTTGTTTTTTACATAATAACCTATGAATTTATCAGCTTTACCATTATTATCACCCCAACGCGTCGTTAAAACTTTCTGCAAAAATTATACAGATTAAACAGGTTCTCAAGACTTCTGCAAAATCATATAGATGGAGCATTGGATTCAACCCTCGGACCCAACTTCCAACATGTTATAATTGTTGAAGAACAATTACATGAAATATAGTATAGAATGGACACACAAACAAAGCTAAGTACCTCCTCGTTTATGCTCCATTGTTGTACTATAAAGAAGAGATGTATAGAACAAAGTTTTCGATATATATTCCGCCATGTGTTCTGCAAGCAACGGATATTCAACTCCAGCAATCAAACCTTTCCTAAGGATGATGTGTGGAGGCTCCAAATAGCGCATGCCGATTAAAGACATTGTACGATCAAAGTGATAAACCTCTGGAACATGAGCAGGGCACAGACGACCATGCTCTTTTAACGCCATGGCCTCAAAATAAGAGCGTTCCTTGCTCATTGGCCACTCTTCCCCTATAGAACGTATATAAGGAAGAGCCTACAAAAAACTCCACAAAATGTTTTCCTATCATAAACTTTGTAATTTATCAAGGGGGTTAAAATATTAATCATTTTCAACAACAATAACTATATTCCATATTAAACAACTATACACAATCAAATAGAGATAAGTTCATCTCGATGATATATATGCAAAAGGGTCTAATCCCATGAAGAACAAGTATTTCTTAAGTTTCTTACTTGTTACTGATCTTTCCATTTCATGCTTCCCTTCATTTCTTTCTATTTTTCAGGGTTAGAATGTTTAAATCCAAAATTTTGACCATGAATTTTCCCCATAATATAAAAAATATCATTGTCAAGTGGGATCTTGTCATATTTATTATTGAAGTATCAAGTTTGCACCACTAACTTGCCCTAACATATGTAAGTTTTAGTTATTTTTTGACAAATACATAATTAAATATATATTGATGCTCAAAATGTGTACTAGAAACTAGAAAAAAACAAGCATGAGGAACAAAAGGAATTGAAAGGAGTAATTTTGCTGGCATAACATTGGACCTTTTATGTTACATCAAAGAGAAACTTATACTAGTTTCTCCACCATTTATGTTTCCCAGGATTTAAACTAAAACCATAATCAATTCATTTAGATATTATACAGTGTTATAGACTCTTCCAAATTATCTACCCCTACTTAAAAAGAATCTATCTACCCCAAATAAATCATCCCTTCTTTCCAACATCTAGGAGAAGGAGATTGTCTGGTTCAAATAAAGGTATATATTTTTGTATCTATCACACCCAACAAACATCATCAACTAAAATTCAAAAAATTTCTAGACCACACATTCCTCCTTCACAAATACTGTACATAATTGCAATATTTTATATAACATACTAGACTGTATGATACAGTAAAGATGAAGAAAGTGGAGAAGGTACCTGTTTGATAACGAGAGAAGAAGAAGGAGAAACAATGATATAAACAAAGTTAAGGTTGCCATCACCCACTTCTTGGATCTGCAAGTTGTCTGAGACACCCAGCAAACAGGAGAGAGAAGGGGTAGCTTTTATGTAATCCACCAGTGATTTCTCGTCCAGTGACCGGAACTCATCGAATGTTGACATTTCTCGACAGAGAATGGAAGCTTAGTTTAGTTGACTGCTGATGACTTGCAGTTGAGATCAAAACAGAGACGAAAGCATCATATAAGAACCTTGAGAAAGTGACAGTAATTCAGTAAAGGTAACAAAAACTTAAAGTAGAAGTAGTATGGCCTACTTTACTGCTATTCTGCATACTACTCTTTGCAACTGTCAAGACTTTGATATTTACTAGAGTTCCATGTTTATGTCAAATAATTCGTCGTAATCAAATACTTACTCTGTTCTCTAATAGTTGTTCTATTTTTTCTATTCTAGAGGTCAAAGTCTGTAAATTATAACAATAATTCATTCATAATATATGTATAGAAAATTATATCATGTTTGATCTTTTAAGACTCATTTTGATGTGTACTTTTATAATATCTTTATATATATTTTTATTAATACATCAATAAAACAAGTATAAACAACTATCAGAGAACTGAGAAGCAAGAGAAAGAGTGATAGACCAGACTCCTAAGTAGCCAGACTAGAACACAAGTTGAATTATAAGACATGTAATGATTTTTCCTTAGTGAATGCACTAAATATTCAAAACCAAATTTGACAAAAGTAGCAATTTCTTGATCTTTTCCCCAAATGCCACCTGCTTTCATTGCAATGCATCTGTAGCTTCAGTTTATCACATTCCATATCTTTCATCCCAAGTACAAAATTACAACTCTATAAATATCTTGAACTTATTTCACAAGGTCAGATACATCCAGTAGGCCTATTTTGCATCGAGACCAAGAAAAGATTATTAGTTCACTAGAATCTAGATGTAAATGTTTCTTCTACACGATGTATTACAATCGACACACTCGTAGATCATAATCTCAAGGGAAGCTATCAATAATTCCCCAGACTACTCTAAGAAAATCTGCTGAGTAATGCAATCTGTGCATAAGGGAACCTTATAAATCAACTTGTTCTATGGCCGAGACTACATCCTCAATAGATACAAACTTCCTCCTTTCTTTCATGAGCATTTTCGCAAAATTGAGAGCTTTTCTCTCACAATCAGCTCGTTTAGCAGCATCTGTTATTGATTCAAAGTCCTCAACATGTGCTACTCCAACAATTCTCCTAAAAAAGGCAAAACAAACAGATCGATCATGTCACATATTTATCTCTATTATATAAGGGAAGGGGGGGTAAATGGTGTCCACTTGAAAATACATCTAGGCCCATAAACATAAAAGAGATAATTAAAGAAATGTCAATCAATCAACAAAAAAGAAAGTTTAATCAATTAGGAAAAAATTAAATACAAATAAATCATATCAATCAATTACTTGGATTACATCCAAAAATAGATAAATCACATTAATAAATTTATTCCCATGAATGAATCAATTAATGCAAAAACATAAATTTTCAATCAATTTGCACAATCAAAATATCTCTAATTGAATCGAATAGCTAATAAAGGAGATAAATTGGATGTCATTTCTTCGGATCCATATATAATCAACTTAAACTATACTATATTACAGACTACAGTTATGTATTAGACTATTAGTATTCATGTTCATACGTCGACGTAGATAATCAGTCAATTAAATCATTTGGTCTAATCTCTTTTGTTGAGATTCAATCACAGAAAAGGCTACATGGAAAACCATAATAACTCGCTACCATTACCGATCCCAATTATACATTTTTTTTCTCATTGTATACATGTTAAAATACAATTTTTTAAAAATTATTGCACGCATCGCGTGCATATAGGGCTAGTTTTACTTTATGTGAGGTTGAGGGGTGCCTCAACTAGTAGCTACATGAAATCAGACCTCATCCGGGGGGGAGGCCATAGATCGATCATTTACATATTATCTTAGCGATTTTTTCAAAATAAAAAAGGGGCCTCGTACTTATATACATAAGCCCACATCGTTTGTTCTTACAGGAGTTCCAACAGAGTACAGAGTACAGACTATGGAAACACTAGAGTTGATAGCAAAAAGACATAACAAAGACAGACAAATATTACAGGGTGAGTTGAACTCACCTAATCATTTTGGCAGACCCGAATCCAAGAGAATCATGGAGCATATCTCGCATATAGTTTGTCTGTATGAGTTGCCAAACATCAGTATTGTTATAGATATGTGGAAGATATGCCTCACCAGGACCATCCTTACTTTCATTCCATAGAGTGATAAATTTTGTGTGGAAAAGATTCCAAGTCTCTCCGAGTATCTTGAGGATCCATTTCTTGTAAGTCTGAAACACATAAAAGGAAAAGAAAATATAAGGTTTGAGCATGATGTGAGCCTAAACAGTGACTCTTCTCAGAAGAAAAACAACTTAAGTTATTGATGATCTTCTCATTCAACAATAGGGCACAAGAGTGAATTACCCCAGCCTGTTTGGTAGTTGGTATTAAATGGCAGTGATTGTAATGGAATTATATGTGATTTGTAAAAAAAATTCCTACTCATTACAGTAGTAATGCAATTTTTATTGCCAAACATGTGCCTTCACAAAATATTGTTCCCACTCAATACCACCTCCACAGTGGTATAGGATAGTACTCAATCACAAGTTTTAAGATGGACAAGCATTACCATTAACATTGACATGATACTTTCTATACAAAACTAGATATGAGTTCTATTATCATCACCAATATTAATTACTATCTACCAAACAGGCTGCCAGGGAATTGAAATGCTTGAACAAGTGCTAATCCTCACTGCATTAAAGAGGAAGGCTTAGGTGTTGTACTCGTGAAAGAAACCAATAAGCTCGATAAGGGGGATATTCCTACAGTTCCGACTTCTGACTAGTATTCTGAGGGTTTCTATCACTAGATAATAAATTTGGTAACACTTGAAGATAAGCAGATGGTATATGTTAGATAAACTGTGAAGCAACTTGAGGAACCTACTGACTACTGAAATTAATAAAAACATTTGACAAGGTTATGTCTAAGTATCATGGCCAAGAATACATTTCAGAGCAACAAGTACACAAGATGTGCAACATTAAACTTGGATGGCAATCAGACGAAATCTCTAATTGTTAAGCCTACCTATTTCCTAAATGACATCAAGGAATGCATAAAGCAAATTCTTTTTATATGTTTTGGCATCTTTGAGAGAAGAATATAGTGTAACTGCTGTGAATTAACATAGCTTAAGCATCATAAATGGCAGAGAATAGAGATTAAGGAAGAAGAAGAGGATCTTGATTCATATGCTGGAATTACAGAAAATGTAAAGGTATTCAAGCTTTCGAGAGGCTTGAGTCTCTCCCAATGAACTCTTAAAAACCTCAACAACACATTCATCAATAATCAACATCCTCTTCCCTCTCTAATTTGCCTTATTCTTCTTAGCTATATTCTTCTTCGAACTACTACCAACATAAAGCTATTTCCTAAAATGCCCTCTCCCTTATATCAGTTCATTGCAGTAACGTCTCTTGTATTTCAGTTAAAATAATGCACAAAAAACGACAAATTACAACCATTGGGGAGAAAAAAAAAAGAGATATTAAATGATCTTCTAAGTTACTCAAGGACAACCAAAAAACAGTAGCGGATGTATAAAATAGCAAAATACCAAACTTAGCAGATACAAAAGAGCTCAGCAAGGTAAGCAGATGTAGAGTGAGCAATGAAATTGGAAAAGAGAAGGCTTCAGATAATGAGTAAAGATGATTGAGCTAACCTTTCGGTCGTTTTCTTGATTTGCATGTCCATCTTGAGCAAAGAAGGCCAAAATAAGATTCCCAAGAAAGGCTCCTATGTCAAATCCCATTGGCCCATAGAAGGAAAATTCTGGATCAATCACTTGAGTTGAATCCTGTGTAACCATGACAGAACCAGTGTGGAGATCTCCATGAATAAGGGCTTGTGCCCTTTCACAGAACCTATGACACAAGGAAAATCTGTCAATTGACTTCTAAATGGAATTAATAATAGAAAACCCTTCTAAAAGTTGAATTGCAAATGCTTTTAGTTTAGATAGCATGATTACATTGATTTCAACTGAGCTACTTCCAGCTTCAGGACATTGTCCTCACGAACTGCCTCAGCATCATGATCAAGGTGAGGAGAGGTCCAACGATTAAATTGAGATACTCTATAGGGGTCAGAGAATACAACCTGCTCAGTAAGCCGGCACAACTCCACATTTCCACAAAATTCAGCAACTGCATAAAATATTGACATACTCAGGAAGGATGCATTTGGGTAGGAGTGCAATCAGTAGAAGACCCACCAAAATAGTGCACAGTAATGGATGAGGTACGCTAGATTCAGTAGAGACAATGACGAGTAGGATTAAACAACCATATAGATTGAAATCCACAACAGAATCTTCAATTTTGACAAATATATAGCAAAAGATAGTTTTAATAATAGTAAAAAGGCAGCCAATTTGAACAGAAACTGACAGACAACACTTGCTTACATAACATATGCGGTTTATAAAATTAATACAATATTTTTCTTTTAGAACATGAACCATTACGTTAGAGTTGGGCTAGCAAATTGACATTGTTGGGCAACAATTACATGGGGGAGGGGGAGAAACAGCAAAACAAAAAAAAGTAATGCTACCTGCACGTTTATGCTCCGTCGTGGTAGTATAAAGAAGAGAGGTATAGAACAAAGTCCTTGACATATATTCTGCCATGTGTTCAGCAAGCAATGGATATTCAACTCCAGCAATCAACCCTTTCCTAAGGATAATGTGTGGAGGTTCCAGATAACGCATGCCAATTAAAGACATCATACGATCAAAATGATAAACCTCTGGAACATGAGCAGGACACAAACTACCATGTTTCTTTAATGTCGTCGCCTCAAAATATGCACGTTCTTTAGTCATTGGCCATGATTCCCCAATACAACGTATGTACGGAAGAGCCTACAACACCACAAATAATAATTACATTTTTGATCTACCAAGAAAACTGAGAGGAAAACACATCATCAACAACAAAAACCGCATATCCAAATAGGTAAATAGTTACACAATCAATCATTTATTAAGAGATTATACAAAAGGGTCCAGTCTCAAAGATAAAATGATATGTTGCATTATCTTAGTCCTTACACTTTATTCATTTCCCACCTAAATCCTAAATTATTTTTCAGGATTATAAACCACTTCTAGGGCACATTTTCTCCACCTTATTTTTCCTAAATTAGTCTGATCTAAACTTCTCTAAACATATTAGAACGTTATCTGAACTTATTGGAACTTACTGACACGCTTATATATAAGGTGTCAGAGCTTATTGGAACTTATCCTTGAGTTATTGGAACTTATCTAAGCTCTGAGCTCACCAGACCTCGAACTTATTTTTTAAGGTGAAGACAACGCGCCGTTAATTGATTTTAAAACTATATGATGGTCCAAATCATTGAAGATGCAAACCAATTCAATTCCCAGTTCACACATAACAACCCTAATAATCTTTTAACAAAAAATGTCCCAACAATCTAGCTCAAATAAAACACCCTTTCTCTCAAATTAATAAAGCATATATTACTGCTTTTATCACCCAATGAACAGCACCAACTAAACTGAAATTGCATATCAGTAATCAAAAGAACTTAAAACAATTACAATGAAATAAAAGTCAAAACTTTAAAGAATTACAGTACAATAAAAGCAAGAAATAGAGGGATACCTGCTTGATGACAACAGAAGCAGAAGGAGAGACAATGATATAGACAAAGTTAAGGTTGCCATCGCCGACTTCTTTGATCTGCAAATTGTCGGAGACACCGAGTAAAGAGGAGAGAGAAGGGGTTGCTTTAATGTATTCCACGAGTGATTTCTCGTCAAGTGGTCTGAACTCATCAAATGTTGACATTTCTGCCGGTGCTGGAGAGTGAATAGGAAAGAGAGAGAGAGAGTGTGTGTGTGTTGTTGAAGCTTGGTTGACGAAGGACTTTTGGTTTGTTAAAAGTTTAAAACAGGGAATAAAGGCCAAAGGGGCATGATTGGCGTTGGATGGGAAATTTCTCCGCATCTATCTTGAGTTTTGTGGAATTCAGAACCGTTCCGAATATTTTTCTGTTTAAATTTCATTTTACTCTATATCGTGATAGGATATTTATCATTTCACATTCACATAGTGTGGACGTTTTTAAACCCTAACCTATTCAGATTGACATAAAAAAAAAAGACAATATTTTTAAAGGTCTTCTAAATTACATTTATTCATATATTCTTTTACATAAAACTCGTTGTTTAATGACTAAACATGAAGGATACATTTACACAAATTACAGCTTTAAGACAACTTAACATTATACTTCATTTGTTCTTATTTGGAATATTCTTAAGGGACCAATGCCCTACTGTTTTAAACTGAATTGACTGAAGTGGGTTGAACTAAGCTACACTGAACTGAACTAATGTGAGTTTAACTCAATTGAAAATAATTGAAATCGGACTCAAAAGAACAAGTCCCAAAAGTCAAACTAGAAAGAACACAATAAGAAAGCCCTAAAGTAGTGCTCAGAATTGCAACATGTGTTAATTTATGTAAAAACACAATGTTAAATTATTAACATGGATTGTAATTGACAATTGCCTAACTAACATTAAGTAATCGACATTACAACATATGTTCTTTTGCATAATACACAATGTTTAATTAGTAACATAAAATGACACTTACACTAGTTACTGTAGTGTTAAGTTGCTTTTGTTTGATGATTTAACCGCGCATTTGTAAATATATATCAGTAATTTTTGATATTAGCACTTGAACATCTTTAATAATTTTAAATGTACATGATAGTATATTAGTAATTTTTTTTTGCAAAAATAATAGATTAAAGTATTAAAATGTCGAAAATTTTGAACGTAAAATAGGAGCACTTTCAAGTAGAAGGTTGTCATGAATCTCATGTCATTTGAGTTTTGTTTTTACAAAAGAATCGATGATTTGTGGGTTACACCCAAGAATTGTAATAAGTTATACTTGGATCCCATTTTTAAAAATTACAAATGTTTATTTAGGCGATCCCAACTTGCGAAAAGTGTGAATCGAACCCAAGGCCTCTTAAAATCGAAATAAATGCTCTCTCTCTACATATGTCGGATCCAATTTGCGATCTGATCGTTGTGTGTGCTCTACTCCTCCTCCGGAGTCCGGAGTGATAAAATACACAGAGACACAATACCAAGCGCGTACGCACACTAACTAATCATCATCCTAATTCCTAACACAATCATTTCTGATATCTTCCTTCCCACCTTATTGAACACCACACGAAACAGAAACCCCCGGCCACTAGGATTCCAGCACGCTATTCCCTGATTCCCTCTTCTAATTTCAAAGATGGCAACACCATTCACACTGACACTAGAGTTACTCTCACTCTTCTCTCTCCTCATCTCCGCCGCATCCTCCGCCGTTAACTCTTCCTTCGCCGACCTCCTCTCTCACCGTCCCTTGCGCACCGGAAACCTCTGCGATCACCTCATCATTCCCTCCGGTTACCCTTGCTCCGAACACACCGTATATATCCTCCGATCATTCCAGAACTTTGCTGATTTTTTCATCTTTTTATATTTCTGAAGAATTTGCAATTTTATGGTGATTTTTTTGTTGAATTAGGTTCAAACGAAGGATGGATTTATACTGGCTCTTCAGCGCGTCTCATCTTCTTCCTCGGAGAATTTAAGGTCGCCACGAGGTCCTCCTGTGCTTCTTCAACATGGACTTTTTATGGTAATTTTCCTTTTTTTTAATAAAAAGTTTGCTGTTGTGGACAACACAATTTGAGTTGATTTAGTACTTAATCAATTTTACTGTTTAAACTACTGTGAACCTTTCGTTAGTCATTTTTACCATTTTTAACTTCTTAATGTTTCATTGAATGAAGTAATATCGCTTAATTAGGTTTAGGTTTAGATTATGTTATCTGCATCACGCAAGTACTGATGTTGATTATGTAGTTTATCCAATTATTAATGTCTTTTTTCTTTGGCGTAGAGGTAGTGATGTAGACTGGATTCGATACTAGGTCTTGGCGTTCATGTCTTTTGGTCCATGGCAAAGATTATGACTCGAGGATTGTTTCAGAATACATAAATGGAAAGATGCTATCATTCTGTTAGTTTTTGATGATTTAATTGTATAAACAGGCAGGTGATGCTTGGTTTTTGAACTCAAAGGAAGAATCGTTGGGCTTCATTCTAGCTGATCGTGGTTTTGATGTGTGGGTTGCTAATGTACGGGGGACACGTTGGAGTCATGGACATGTATCTCTTTCGGAGAGAAGCAAGGTAAATTGCTACGCGCAATGTTGATTTGCTTGTGAAATTAAGTAGGATTATAGTAATTAATTTCTCGTTACAGTAGAGGTTTTGAGCTGGCTGTGTTATTGTAGGCTTGTTGAATGCTTTCAGGTTGCTCCTCACTAGTCAGAAGTCGGTAATTTGATATAGAAAGCCCTTGCCTTGTCTTCTTTTCGATTACAATTGTACAAATAATGCGGGTCTGCTAATGAGGTCAACAATTCAGAAAGGTGGTCTAGTGAAAGGCGGTCTAGTGTTTAGTCAAACACACTGTAGAAAGTTGGAATGAGTTATATCAAACAAAGGTTGATTGCTATGTTACTTGTACTTAGTTACGAGTCTCCACGTGGGTACATGTCCATGTGTGAGGCTAAACTATTTTATGAAAAAAGTTGCAAAAGTTTGGTCCAAAAAAGTGCTTCTAGAGATAACAGTCACGTATACTATATCTGAATGCTTGGAAAAAGTTGTCATATTCCTAAAACAACAATGAACTATCCTAGAATTTTCCATGATAGTTCCATTTTGTAACAAATGAGGGAGAGAGGTGAGAGGGAGACCACTATTACAAAGGTTATTTTTATAAAATGATGCTAAATCCTTAAATAGGATAGATTAAGACATGGCAACTACTTTTAAATAGATGTAGTATCTAGCTTCTATATTGGAGTGTTGAATGTCGGGCATGGCTATTTGAGGTGGAATGAAGAGTTCGAGGTACATAGAGTGACGACTATGTCACATAAATGTCTCATTCTTAACGCTGTAGGCTCGTATTGCCCAATATATGTGAGCTTCCCCCACCTGACACATATGAACCTGACACATATGAGCTGCCCACATATATTATCGGGTTTATCCCCCCCCCCCCAAACACCCTCTTTGATGTTGATATTAGTAGGAGATACTAAAAAATGAGAGCTCTAGGGAGAGAGTGAGAATGTAGGGAAAATGATAGTATAGTGCGATTGAGTCTCGACAACACAAATGTTTTGATTAGGTCATCAAAATTCTTTGTGTGCTATAAATGAGGGGGTGTATAGAGGCATCTCGCGCTTGAGGTGTCCCCACAAACCTAAGCCAAATGACTGGGCTCTAACTTCATAGCACTTGGCATGTGAAAATTGGGATTGATTTGTAGCCAATGAATGCTTACCCAGATTTTCCTTTGGTATGAACTGACATAGCTTGGAGCCTTGAACAGATAGAGACTAGGATTAAGGACTAAAAGCAGAATCAGATTGATAATTGCATAAAATTGATTGATAAACACAAGCTTTCGAGAGACTTGCTGTAACACCCCGTAATTTTCACCCTTCATTTTTTGGTGGTAGTTTATTTTAAAATGATATTTTTTTCGTAAAAATAAATAAATTATTATTTTCTCTAAATTAATGATTTTTATTTTATAATTTTGGGAGCCGAATTATTATTTTTATTTTTATGGTATGTTAATGTGTTTATTATATTTATATTTATAATATAATTTATTAGAATTATTTTCATTATTAAGTATTTTCAAAGTTTAGGCGCGATTTAGGAATTTATCGATTTATCGCGTAGCGGGCTTTTGAAGCATGAATCCTTGTTGATTTGGGCCGAAATTTTTGTTGGTGTGTTGGGCTTGACAGCCGGCCAAGGTGAAGGAGAAGGGGAGCCTCTCTTCTTTCTTTTCTCTTTTATTTTTCCTTGTGACTCTTGATGCTTTGTAACTCCCATAACCTCCTAATCATTCTCCTTCATTAAACCCCTTTATTTCAACCATTAAACATCCAAAATTCTGATTAAAAATCAGAACTCCATTGCTGCCATATTTCAAGATTTTCGGCCACCATCATCATCTTCATTTTCTCAATTTTCTTTTCATTTCTACTCTTCGTTAATTGTTCGTGATTTGTTCTACTTGCCTTTTTCTTATACTTGCTGCTTGGGAATTGAAGAAGGAGAGGAGTACACGCCTATACTGGGATTTTTCAGAAATATTCAGCTCGCCTCCGACGATCCAGGTAACTAGTAGTTGTCTTAGAACCATAGTGATTAGGGTATTATTCGGTATTAGATTATTGCGCTAGGAATTATTTAAAATACTTTTTGAATGAAATTATGGACGAAATTTGACATAGATATACTTGATGCATGATATGTGAATACTGTGTAGAGGAAAATAATTTTCGTATTGTTTTTGGTATTTATTTGATTTAATTGGTGTTTTGTGTGTTTTTGGCTAAATTGCATAATAATTAATAAACGGATGTTAAAATTGCTGAAATTATTTTTCTTAGATCATGTTATATGCGTAGTATGTATTCCATGCCTTAGAATAATTTTTGCCTACTGTGTTCTGGTTTATTTAATTGATATATCTGTTTTTGTAATTTCGTTTCTGTCAGTATATTAATCAAGAAAATTATTTCTGGAGGCCTAAAAATTCATTTATTTGAATATTATGTATTTCCGTGAGTTTTTGCATGTTATGGAAATTTTTGATAATTTTTGGGCGTTTGTTTATATTTTTAGTTATTATTCTGGCTTTATTAAGTAATCTGTATATTAATTGTTAAAAATACTTTTGGAGTCCGAAAATTATAAATAAAAATTGTACCATGTCAGTAGATCTATTAGGGTCGTATGATAATTTTTATGTGATTTTAC
The DNA here is from genome assembly GCA_947648045.1 of Beta corolliflora. NCBI lineage: Eukaryota > Viridiplantae > Streptophyta > Magnoliopsida > Caryophyllales > Amaranthaceae > Beta > Beta corolliflora. The sequence continues at coordinate 348,927 of CANSZD010000458.1, forward strand.
TGCTTGAACTTAATAGTTTAATAATTATTATTGGGTTTTTGTTGTGAAATTGAGGATACTCTTTTAAAATATTTGAGAGGTTGTTAATCAGAAATAATTCATAATATATTATAGGAAAAATTAATAAGAGCAGGCCCAACTATGACCCCCCTTCCATAATAGATCCCAACTTTTGAATACTCCACATCAGTCCCAATTTTGAGGGGTGTTTTATAATAATGGTCCTAGCAGGTCACCTAACCTGCTACAATAGGTAAACCTCTTAAATTATCACCCCTTCCACCCTTTCCCCTGCACTGCCACCCCTCTACCACCTCTCCCCTACCCTGCCACCTCTCCCCTACCCTGCCACCCCTCCCCTACTCTAAAACCGCCAATGTCTGCCTCCCTGCCGACGGCTCGTCGGATCCCAACCACCCTCCCGCTGGCCACCACAGAACCCCTGCCTCCTCCCTCCGCTGGCGCACAACCACCACGCACTACGCAGCCACTGCTACACCACTACGAATCAATTAAAACCAAAACAGTCAGAACAAAATAATGGTGAGGGACAGAGAAAATCGAAAGAAAAAAAACTGGAGAGAGCAAGACAAAGATGGTGGAAATTCTCGTGTTGATGAGAGGCTAGTGTCGGAGCTTGCTTCACCGCACCACTAATAATGCTCATCACCTTCTTTGTCTCTCTACTTTCTCTCTCCTCTGCAGCACTAAAAATGTTGTTTGAAAGAATTGCGTGGTGATCTTTGCGGTGGTCGGCGGGATGGTGGCGGGCTCCAACGAGCCGACGGCGGGGAGGCAATGAGTGGTGCGGATGGTGGTGCAGCAGTAGTCCTTGGAGGGGGAAGAGAGAGATAGTGTTGCGTGGGGAGAGGGGGGTGGCAGGGGAGGGGGTTGTGGGTTAGCAAGATAAGTGACGGGGTGTTGGAAGGGGAGGGGAGGTGGCGGGGGGTTAGCGGGGATGCGGTGGCGGGGAGGTCGGCGGGGAGGGGAGGGGGGGGGGAGGTCGGCGGGGGTCGGCAAGGGAGGGGGTGGCGGGGGGTCGGCAAGGGAGGGGGTGGCGGGGGTTAACAAGGGGTGGGGATGGCAAGGGGTCAACATGGGAACCCCCTCAAACTTGTAAAAAAAAAAATTAGAAAAAAAAAATTACCTCTTGAACCGGTAATCCTTCCACTTGGACCATTATTGTAAAACACCCCCCAAAGTTGGGACTGCTGTGGAGTATTCAAAAGTTGGGATCTATTATGGAAGGGGGGCCATAGTTGGACCTGCTCTAGTCAATTTTTCCTATATTATATTCTGGGTTGCTGATTTTCAGTAGTATGCAGTATGTATCATTGGATAACCATGTGTTTATGTTTGATTTATGAAAGAAAATGATTAATTGTTACTACTCTTTAATGAATAAGTTTTAGAGTTATTTGGTGATATATTTTTGATCGAAATGTTGGTGCTGTAAAAATTAGTTTTATATCATTGATGATGTTTTGAGATGTTCAAGTGTTTATTGTGAGAGACATTTGTTGAGAATTCGTGAGTTATTAATTTTGAGGTATTATGAAGAATTGTTTGATGAAATGTGGGTATAAGGCCGGGTGACATCTCTTTTGATGAATATTTTAGATGAATGATACTTGGATTATATGCATGATTGTATTTTGAGATAAGAATATCCAGTGGGATAGATGTAGTCCCCGGTGAAGAACATGCCAACCACCTGGTTTGCGAACTAGGGGTACACCTGGGTTAATTGTTGTCGTCAGAGAGGTCGGGGAGTTACGCGTGTTCTACCCGCATCGGGAGTTTGGCCATTCTTAGACACGGGCGGTGAGGAACGTAAGCCCATAGACTGACCTGGAGATTGCGATCTGACAAACCTTAGGAAGTGATTTGCGAATCACTGGCGTTCGGTTTCTGACTCAATAACTTGTTGTAGTTTTGATTTATTATTATTTATATATTCTAGAATTGTTCCACCCACTATATCTTGTTTACTTATTTTTGATGATCACTTGTTTTACCTATGAGCTTTATGATTTTTATGTGCATGCTATTGATGTAATGATTGCATGATTTTCCTTTCTTAATAATCTATTTCTGAATCGTGCTTTGATTGCTATTGTTCGGGAGAAGCGCTAGTTACTCCCCACGATCGTGGAATTATTTAATATATATCCTTGCAGATGGAAATGACTGTTAGACTTGTGACTGCTTGGGCTAGCAGAATGAGGGTTAGTAGTGAGAAGAAGCTCCTAGTTTTGTTTTTGGTAGATGAATTCTATGTAGACCATAGAGAGACTTACTTCTGGATAGCTTTCAAGGACATTTAGTTTTTATCTCAGTTTTATCGGGAGACTTGCATGTCTCATAGTTTTTGGATTGATGATATGAAGTAATTGGGATATTTCTTTTATTTAGAACTATAATGTTTCCCGATAAAACTGAAATATCCCAATTACTTCATATCATCAATCCAAAAACTATGAGACATGCAAGTCTCCCGATAAAACTGAGATAAAACTAAATGTCCTTGAAAGCTATCCAGAAGTAAGTCTCTCTATGGTCTACATAAAATTCATCTACCAAAAACAAAACTAGGAGCTTCTTCTCACTACTAACCCTCACTCTGCTAGCCCAAGCAGTCACAAGTCTAACAGTCATTTCCATCTGCAAGGATATATATTAAATAATTCCACAGTCAGTGGGGAGTAACTAGCAGTTCTCCCAGAACAATATCAATCAATGCACGATTCAGAAATAGATTATTAAGAAAGGAAAATCATGCAATCATTACATCAATAGTATGCACATAAAAATCATAAAGCTCATAGGTAAAACAAGTGATCATCAAAAATAAGTAAACAAGATATAGTGGGTGGAATAATTCAAGAATATATAAATAATAATAAATCAAAACTACAACAAGTTATTGAGTCAGAAACCGAACGCCAGTGATTCGCAAATCACTTCCTAAGGTTTGTCAGATCGCAATCTCCAGGTCAGTCTATGGGCTTACGTTCCCCACTGCCTGTGTCTAAGAATGACCAAACTCCCGATGCAGGGTAGAACACGCAGAACTCCCTGACCTCTCGGACGACAACAATTATCCAGGTGTACCCCTATTTCGCAAACCAGGTGGTTGACATGTTCTTCACCGGGGACTACATCTATCCCACCGGATATTCTTATCTCAAAATACAATCATGCATATAATCCAAGTATCATTCATCTAAAGTATTCATCAAAAGGGATGCCACCCGGCCTTATACCCACATTTCATCAAACAGTTCTTCATAATACCTCAAAATAAATAACTCACGAATTCTCAACAAATGTCTCTCACAATAAACACTTGAACATCTCAAAACATCATCAATGATATAAAACTAATTTTTACAGCACCAACATTTCGATCAAAAATATATCATCAAATAACTCTAAAACTTATTCATTAAAAGAGTAGTAACAATTAATCATTTTCTTTCATAAATCAAACATAAACACATGGTTACCCAATGATACATACTGCATACTACTGAAAATCAGCAACCCAGAATATAATAAATTATGAATTATTTCTGACTTACAAGCCCTCAAATAATTTAAAAGTGTATCTTCAATTTCACCATAATATTTATTAAACTAATAAGTTCGAGCAGTAAAATCACACAAGAATTATCATATGACTCTAATGGCTCTACTGACATGGTACAATTTTTATTTATAATTTTCGGACTCCAAAAGTATTTTTTAACAGTTCATATACAAATTACTCAATAAAGCCAATATAATAATTAAAAATATAAACAGACGCCCAAAATTTACCAAAAATTTACATAACATGTAAAAACTCACGGAAATACATAATATTTAAGGAAATAAATTTTTCGGCCTCTAGAAATATTTTTCATGATTTATATACTGACAGAAACGAATTTACAAAAACAGATATATTAATTAAATAAAATAGTAAACAGTAGGCAAAAATTATTCTAAGGCATGGAATACATACTACGCATGTAACATGATCTAAGAAAAATAATTTCATCAATTTTAACATTCGTTCAATAATTATTATGCAATTTAGCCAAAAATGCACAAAACACCAATTAAATCAAATAAATACCAAAAATCATGCGAAAATTATTTTTTTCTACACAGTATCCACATAGCATGTATCAAGTATATTCGTGTCAAATTTCATCAATAATTTCGTTCAAAGAGTATTTTAAATAATTCCTAGCGCAATAATCTAATACCGAAAAATACCCTAATCACTATGATTCTAAGACAACTACTAGTTACCTGGATCGTCGGAGGCGAGCTGAATATTTCTGGAAAATCCCATTATAAGCGTGTGATCCTCTCCTTCTTCAAATTCCAAGCACCAAGTATAAGAAAAAGGCAACAAGAACAATTCACGAACAATTAACAAGAACTATAAAATGAAAATTTTTGAGAGATTGAAAAAGATGACGATGGCCGAAAATGGCAGCAAGGAGTTTCTGATTTTTAATCAGAAATTGAAGTGATGAAGGTTGGTTTAAAGAGGTTTAATTATAAAGGAATGATTAGGGGGTTATGGGAGTTACAAGGCATCAAAGAGTCACAAGAAAAAAGAAAGAAAAGAAAGAAGCTCCCTTCTCCTTCACTTGGCCGGCTGTCCAAGCCCACAAACCAACAAAAAATTTCGGCCCAATTCAACAATGATCCATGCCTCAAAAGCCCGCTACGCGATAAAACGATTACTTCCTAAATCGCGCCTAAACTTTGAAAATACTTAATAATGAAAAATAATTCTAATAAATTATATTATAAATATAATAAACACATTAACACGCCATAAAAATAAAAATAATAATTCGGCTCCCAAAATTATAACATAAAATAATTAATTTAGAGAAAATAATAGTTTTAGAGAAAACTTTTGCGAAAAACTAGGAGCAAAATAATGGGTTGGTACAATTATGTAATACCCCTCATGATTGCTTTAAAGAGATTTAGCAGGCTACTCATTCCAACAAGATGCATCTTTCTTTTAGGGAGCTTATTTTCTTAGTTACTCCACAGTTAAGCGTGCTTGGCTGGGAGTTGTCTTGGGATGGGTGACCCCCTGAGAAGTTTCTCGGGGTGCGCATGAGTGAGGACAAAATGCGCCGGAAGAACTTGTGTTGGTTATTGAGGACAGTTGTTGGCCCTGGATGCGCATTGGTGACGATATACTCGACTCTGTATGGGTCGGGTGTTACAAATGGTATCAGAGCAACCCAGCGACCGCGTGCTGGGGCGACCCTAAGGCCGTCAGGCCGAATATTAGGAGTCCTCAGGCGCCTAGTGGGGGAGGATTCTGGGGCTGCATTGTCATAAGGAGCAACCCAGAGGTCGTCAGACCGAATATCTGGAGTCTCCGGCAATCAGTCTTCAGGCTGGGGCGACCCACAGGCCGTATGCCGAATATGTGGAGTCCTCAGGCGCAACGAGGGCGTTGCTGTTCTCAAGTGGGGGTGTATGTAATACCCTTCATGATTGCTTTAAAGGGATTTAGCAGGCTACTAATTCCAACAAGATGCATCTTTTTTTTAGGGAGCTTATTTCCTTAGGAACTCCACAGTTAAGCGTGCTTAGTCTGGGAGTAGTCCAGGGATGGGTGACCTCCTGGGAAGTTTCTCAGGGTGCGCATGAGTGAGGACAAAATGCGGCGGAAGAACTTGTGTTGGTTATTGAGGACAATTGTTGGCCCTGGATGCGCATTGGTGACGATATACTCGACTCCGTATGGGGGTGTTAATTAGAATTTGGATGTTTAATGGTTGAAATAAAGGGGTTTAATGAAGGAGAATGATTAGGGGGTTATGGGAGTTACAAAGCATCAAGAGTCACAAGGAAAAATAAGAGAGAAAAGAAAGAAGAGAGGCTCCCCTTCTCCTTCACCTTGGCCGGCTGTCAAGCCCAACACACCAACAAAAATTTCGGCCCAAATCAACAAGGATCCATGCTTCAAAAGCCCGCTACGCGATAAATCGATAAATTCCTAAATCGCGCCTAAACTTTGAAAATACTTAATAATGAAAATAATTCTAATAAATTATATTATAAATATAAATATAATAAACACATTAACATACCATAAAAATAAAAATAATAATTCGGCTCCCAAAATTATAAAATAAAAATCATTAATTTAGAGAAAATAATAGTTTATTAATTTTTACGAAAAAAATATTATTTTAAAATAAACTAACACCAAAAAATAAAGGGTGAAAATTACGGGGTGTTACACTTGCTCTCTCCCAAATACAAAGAATAACCCATAGGGCCACAACAATATATAAGATTATTTCCTTTTCCCTAATCTTCTCTTTTTATAGAATTTCTTCCCGAACTAACTCCCTAATTTATTTCCCAAGCTAGCCATAACTAACTTATAAAGACAGTGCCAAAGTACTCCCTCCGCATCAGTTATTAGCATCTGTCATCCATCTTTTGGTATTAGACATTTTTTTGGTAGCATCCCCCCCATTAAGATGGACGTAATTACGTAAACTCGTAAAGACGTCCAGGCAGTCATTGACTTAGGATGGAAATCGTCATAATAAATGTCAGTGTGTGCATTTTGTGGTTGATCTTTGTAGCAAGGAGTGGATCTGTGGATACATTTAGGATATCGTAGTATGAAACCTATGTTAATTTCCATCACCTGCATTTCATGTTACCACTTGCAATATTTGTGTATAACAGTGCAAATGAAATAATATTTGTTCTTGAAAATATTATTCTTGCTGATTTGGAAGATGTCGTGAGTGAGGCTTGGAATCTGGGTCATATACCTTTGGCTTTTGGGGAGAGAACTAAATGAGAAAGTTTTGCTCTATAAGCTTGTTGTGTTGGGATCATACTGACTGTAGTTTCTGTTGCCTATAGGCATATTGGGATTGGAGCTGGGAGGAACTGGCTTTATATGATCTTGCAGCAATGATTGGTTATATATATGGGGAGACAGGCTCAAAAATTTTCCTTGTTGGACATTCACAGGTGTGACTCTTTTCACCTTTGCTTAGTTGCTATCCAACTTCCTTGCAAGTTTTTCATAAATATAGTTAGTAAGTTTACGATTTATTTTCTTGTTGCTTAACTATGAATTTTTCTGACAGGGGACAATAATGTCTTTGGCTGCTTTTACTCAGCCGGACATAGTGAAAATGGTGGAAGCTGCTGCTTTCCTTTGTCCAATATCATACTTGAAACATGTGAATGCACCATTTGTTCTTCGGATGGTTCATATGTACCTGGACAAGGTACTTTTTCTTTGTGTTTCTGTTGAGCGTTTTTCATATATTGCTTAATTGTTGTGGGATCAGAAGACCTCAGGATCCTCAGGAGTTTTTATTTTGTGTATTTGTGCGCATGTCCACAGATGATTCTTGCAATGGGTTTTCATCAAGTAAATTTTCACAGGTATAGCTTCTTCTTTTGCAGTTGACATGCTTAGAAACTGAGGTCTATGTCTATATGCTTTAAATTTGCATTTGGTGGACGCAGTGATATGGGAATTCAGCTTCTGGATTCTGTATGTGATGGACATCTTGACTGTGATGACTTGTTGGCTTCTATAACTGGTAAATCTCTTGGTTTTCTTCTTTAAGGAAATTGGAAAGAGCAATTAGGAGCTTGGACGTGACTTGTTGCATTATATGTTAAAGTCAGTTGTAGTGTAAATCAATAGCGGAGCCTCCTTACTTTTTTCATATTTTTTGGGGTAGGGGTGGTGGTGGAAGATTTTTTACTTATAATATTGAATCATATAATTAACTATCAAAAAAATAATAATTAAACCATATAATTAAATGTTTGATCTTTCTGACTTTCCGTGCACCATTTGAATGAACCATTATAGGCATAAAGGTTGTGACCCTCTGACCCCTTAAGTTATGCCCTTGGTCCCCATATTCTCCATTTATGTCCTATTATGTAAAATGATGTTTCATGCTTTCTAAGATTACCTGTAAGGACTAGCTGTGAAGCGTTTTCCATATATCTGTTCAGTGAATAAGGCTTGTCAAATTTACTTGCTGGAGTAAAGGTCAAACTTGATAAGTGTCCTTCCAAATCCAGTCTTTTGATTGGAATTTGAATATAAAAGGCGTATGTTTTCTCAATTTTTCTTTTTTTGAACAAGGCTTGTCTTTTTGTTGCATTTTTCTTGGTCATTGTCTCCACATACCTTTGATCTTTCTTCTTTCTCAGTACAATCTCTTCATTTGGTGGAAGTATTGACTATTGAAACACTTTACAGGAAAAAATTGCTGCTTTAACACTTCAAGAGTGGACTTTTACTTTGAATATGAGCCCCATCCCTCATCAGCCAAGAATATAAACCATCTTTTTCAAAGTAAGTGTTATGAAGTCTTGTTTTATTACATGTTTTAGTTGCATTTTTCTCCAAACAGCATTTGCATGTCTGATATTCATATCTATACCTCTCATATCATGACCACTTTTCGGATCGTTAATTACTTATAATTGTACTTAAAATCCTGATTTTCTGTTTTCAGTGATCCGTCAGGGTACCTTTGCCAAGTATGACTACGGAATTTTCAAAAATATGAGACTCTATGGGTCTTTCAAACCCCCCATATTTGATCTTAGCCTTGTCCCTGAGTCATTACCCTTGTGGATGGCTTATGGGGGCAATGATGCTTTAGCTGATGTGATAGATGTACAACGCACTATGAGAGAGTTAACATGCAAGAAAGAGGTGCTTTATCTCGATGATTATGGCCATGTTGATTTCCTATTGAGCGTAAATGCAAGGGAAGACGTATATGGACACATGATCGAGTTTTTCAGCTCATGGGGAAAATCAAGCAGCTTCTAAGGGGCTGCGGCATTGTTTATTTATTGTAAAGTTCATTGCAACACCATTTATCTGTTTAGGTGCAGAAGATGATATAGATTGTAAGTGTCTCATTTCCCTTTCCCCTAATCTTTCATTTAAAGGCATGGATGAAAATAGTTTGATCAACTTTGCTACCTCTCTTCTACATTGTGAGGGTGGCTTCATGCTATTAATTTGAGCTGGTTTTACTGATTCTGTTAATATTTTCTTACTTGCAGGATCATACATGGAACAACTATCCTCTGGCACTCTATATAGTAGGATTTATTGAGTTCCTTTTGAATGCTCGGTAAGATCTCGCTTTCACCTTCACATTTGTAGTGGTCCTACTAGTGTGAATATTTACAGCAAGCATAGGAACTAGACAGATTGTAGCTAGGAAGCATGGAGCAGATGCTGTAAGCTTACATACTGTCTTTTGAGTTTACGCTACTTTCTTCCTTACAGTTCCTGAATGCCAAATGGTGCTTCTGTTATGGCATTCTTTTATTGTGTATATATATATATATATATATATATATATATATATATATATATATAACATTTAATAGTGTATGCACTAGATTGTATATTTGTATGTCAAGTATTGTTAGTGACCATAAAATTTATATGTCAATTCATAGTCATATGCAGAGGGATGATCTAAAACTTTGAGAGTAAGACCTGTTGTAGATTCTCATGGTCATTATTAAGTGTTTCTGGTTACGTATAGGGACATTTTTGGTCCTTAAAAAGGCTGAGGGTGACTGAGACATGGGAGTATCCTTTCTCTTTGATTGAAAGAACTTATTCTCATATACTAATCTTAGGCTCCGTTTGGTAGGGCGTAAAACATTTTCCTGGAAAACTGTTTTCATCTATTTTGAATTTTACATTGTTTGGTTTGCAAAGGAGTGTAAAATCATTTTCCCTAGGATTAAACTTGCTCTCCCAATGATGGAAAACCATTTTTCCTTCAAAATGAAGGGAAAACTGTTTTCCTTCCTCTTCCTTGTCTCTCTTGCACACTCCTTTCACTACCTCTTTACTTTCCCTTTTATTGTGGAATTGTGGAATTGTGTTTTCCATGAAAATTATTTTACACTGAAAATGTTTTACACCCAACCAAAGGATTAATGTTTCTTCAAAAAACTGGACGAGAGTTGAAGAAAACAAAAAAGCCGAAAGATCATAGTCTCTCACATTATCGCATACTTGATTGAGCCCTCTTGATCACACTGCTATCAAGAGCTTTTATTCGAGTTTAAGTGGGTCGTGCTTGGAATTCTAGAAACATATAGGAGGTGTTTATTGGAGAAAATGAAACTTTTTGTCAGTTTATTGGAATGTGACGAACAAAACTTGTTATCACTGTAATCAAAGGAGTTTCTTTACCCACCCCTTACTGCCTCCCACCTTCCTTGTCCATCACCCCCATGACGACCTCCCAGGGCCGTCTCGTATAATTTAGGGGCCCTGTGCTAAATCAAATTATAAGGCCCCAAAGAGTAAGAAAAAGATGTCGTTATATTAAAAATCAAAGTAAAATTTCATACAACTAATAAAAGTTGTTTTCTTTCCAAACAAAATTCAACATATACTACATATTAATAAATCAATATTTAACAGTAATTTATCGAACATTTAGGAAGCAAATAACTAAATTTATGATTAAGGAAATTAAAGCAAGAAAAGGTGAGTTATGAAAGAACCTTCCCTTTGTAGCACATTATAAGACACTCCCAAAACTCCAAAATTGTAAAACCCATTAAACCAGCAAAGTTTCACCCAAAAAACAACACCAACAAATTCATAAAGAAAATATAACACCTCCAACCATCTGACTAATATTTTTTTTTTCTATTTGGAAATTGGGGATTAGGGCTGTTATATTAGAAAGTTGGGTTGGGTATATATTCAACAAAGAATCGAACGCAGAAGAAGAGTAGAAGACCCTTGATTTCTCCTCTCTAGAACTTGTATCGTCTTATTACCATTGGGTATGAGATCAAGCTTCTGGGATTGAAAATTTAGAGCTATAAACCTTACTTTACAGCTGTAATGGAGAAGGATTTGATAATATTTGCAGAAAAGGAAACGACATAATATTTATTAATAGGGTTTTGCCGTTTTGAAAATTGGAAAAGAGAAAAAATCATTAAAATTTTACAAATGCAAATGGAAATCAAAATAAATGGCTTATAGATCATCGTAAAAGAAGTTAAATGGGGAATTGAATACATTGAACTTGGGAGAGAGAGAGGGGTAAAATAACAGTTCCCTCTTTTCTGCAGAAGCACGGCTTCCCACATCTCTCTTTGTTTTAGACGCGTGAAGCATTGATGTAATCTAGTTTTTTTTTTTTTTTTCACTTTGGGCAAACCATACATACAATTGGGCCCTTATTTTTTGGGGGCCCTGTGCAGTTGCTCACCCTGCACAGGGCCTTAGCCGGGCCTGCGACCTCCACCGCTGCCCACTCTGCAAGACTACATCCACCATTCTGCTAATGTATTGTCATTTGTCAGTTGTCACAATGCAGCATACGAGCATTCCAAACAAGCTCTGGAAGTACTGGACAGTTGCGGGTTTTATTTGGTTTTCCAAGACACCAAATTGTCTCTAAGTAAAACACAGTAGGCACTAAGTTTCCCGCTACTATTTTGGTATGTGCTCCAGTCGACATTAGTGTAGGCACTCACAGTAAAAGCAGTAGCTTTGTAGAAGAGATCGATATCATTTGTACCTGTTAAGCATTTGACATGTAAGGTAGGTTAAGTGAGTTTTTCTAGAACAACCAAGAATCTGGCCTAAATCTTGTACAATGTATGAGAGATCTGGTCTTGTTAGTTGTGAGACCAAGATAAAGTAACCTCCGCACACCACCTCACTGTGGTATATTTTGGAATTTGGACAATTTCAAACTGGTGGTAAAAGGAGTGGAAACACTCTTGGAGTCCTCTAAACCAGTAGAAGAAATGATGTCTCTAATCTAGAAGTATATTTTTTGTGTAAGACGACTTTTACAAGATGTAAGGACTTTAATACCCAAAATAGAATTTCAAGGAATCAAGTTAATTGATGGTAAAAGCCTAATTCAGTTGATGTTAATGTATGTGAGTATCCAATTTAGACTCGTTGGGCAACCCTCAGACATCTCCTTTTGACCAGTAAAGGCAGAGCCCCAAGCACATGAAACATCTCCAAGCCCCATATGCATTGCAGCAATATATGAGACCCAAGCACATCGCCCACCTGCCTCAATTTTTGCTTACAAATCTGCTGTCATTGCCTAATGAAATAGTAGGGGCCAGGAGGTACTACTACTATATGGTATTTAAACTCTCAGCTGCTGGCCCGCACTTGGCCCGCTTGCGTCTGCTTGTCTCAATTTGTGGTCCTAAGATAGCTTCCCTAATGCTGCTCATATTAGCCAAGCTAATATCAAGCTTCTGCACTCCAAGTCTCCGATGCAGCAACGAACCCGGTACACGACGGTCAGTAACTTAGATGTCTAAAAAAAGTTGGCCCCATCCAAAATCCGACCCCGGTGAATGATCTTTGACTTTTGATCAAATATTTTGAGACCCAAACCTAAACAACTTGTGGATTCTATATCAAACATGGATTAACTCTATAGAGTCTATACCGGTTTAACCCGATAAATATGGATCAATGTGATGAGATTAGTACTCAAAAGTAATAAACTGTGTGTCGGAACACTAAGCTCATCCGAGCTCAACTTCCGAGGAGATCTCTCAAGTAGACGTCTAGTGCTCGTCTGAGCTTTAATCATGCCCGCCTTGAGCTCCCGCCTGAACACAAGAACCTGCCGGCCGACAACACCTTTGATCTTGTGATTTATGGAACCAACTTCATCAAACCCAGTAGGGCAGTAGTAGGCAACACAAATACAAGTGCGTAATATTTATCATGCATGTGTTGTTAGTATAAAGCGTGGGTAAACACAACTTTTTTTTCTTCATAAATCACTTAATGCTTCCTCTATCTTAGAATTAGTGCAACACTTTGATTGTCATATTTGTTAACTTACAACTTTGACTATAATATTTGTACTTATCAAAGTATATTGAAAATATGCACTAAGATAAATCTAATTGTATTTCATATGCTAACATATTATTTTACTACCTCTTTTTCATATTAATTCCAACAGTTTGACTTTTATACTATTCACGTACTTCACTTTGACCATAATTTTTAACTATTTTAAAAGATGTTTAAGATTTATCTCAATGTATATTTTCAACATATCAACTTTGACTATAAATAGTTGCACCGGATCCCATCAGAACATATCAACTTTTTGTAATTTTTACTAATGGACAACTAGTTAGAGATAGTTAAAGTTGTGCATTGGCATGTGTATCAATCACACTGTTACGATTAACATATGTAGTATATTCAGTAAAAATTTATGGTCAAAGCGACGCATGTGAATAGTACAAAAGTCAAACCATTTCATTATGATACGGAGATACCATAACTATCTTACATACACCCACCAAGGTGTATGTAAGAGCTTTTACCCAAGCATCACTATCATGAGTAGGGTTGTGCAAAGACTAGGGTCGGAGCGGAATCTGGAGCGGATCGGACCGGAATCTGGAGCGGATCGGACCGGAATCTAGAGCGAACCGGACCGGACCAAAGATTCCGATCCACAAAAAAATCCCGATTCCGGGTTTCCGGCCTGGTCCGGTCCAAATTCGGAAAATTCCGGTCTGGACCGGTTGAACCGGAATTTCTATTATTTTAATAAAAAAAAAGTTTTAAAAGGTAGAAAGTTACAAATTTAAAAACCTACTATTTATTACCTTAGGATTATTGTTATTAAAATTATTAATTTTTAATGTATCTAATTTATAAATATCTTTATATAAAATAAAAATTTTTTTCTTCTTAAATTAAGATTCCGGTCCAACCGATAAAAAATCGGACTGGACCGGAATTTTTCCATCCCGGTCCCGGTAAAAGCCCAGATTCCGGTCCACCGGTCCAGCCGGTTCCGGTCCGGTCCTGGACCGGTGCACACCCTTAAATTCATGAGTAGAGGACATGGATTGTTTTGAAAAAAAATGTTAAAAATAAGCCATTTTTGGAAATTAGCAGAAAACTGTTAGCATTGTATTAGTGGATTTGACTAGTTAGGAGGTTTGATTAGCTGATTCTGTCAATTGTTTGTATAAGAGTGTTGGTGACTAGCTGCTGTTATGTCACCTCAAAATTTTCAACCCTCTCACGCAAAAAGTTTCTCCCTCTATTTTTTTTTTCAAACTATAGGTTTGGGTCTAAAAAAGTTCTTCCGAATCTCTACTTGCCAAATACTAATATTAGATTATTTGAATAGTCAATCATTTAAAATGAGTCATAACTCATAATCTCTAATAATCAATTTTCAATCCTCTATTCATCAAACAAGCCTAAAAGCTTGAACTTAAAACATTTTATATACAACAATTTAATAATAATCTAACCACGTTGAAAAATAAAATTGGGTTCGTAAATACATTAAGATATGCAATTCAAATGCGCATAAATTTTGGCCTTTAGTGCACCCAAAATATGCTAATCCACACATTTATATAGGCTTGTAGCCTCTAGGTGTTCCTTCCACACCTCCTTTGATATACGTTGTTCATACTAGTTCTGTTTTTTTAGATACAAATTTAATTATTTTAAGATACTCACCAAAAAGTCAAATGTTGCATCTAAAAAGATAGAGGAAGTAAATAGATTTGAGCTCAAAAATTAACCCACTTGTTTTTGTTTCCGTTTGAAGCAAACAAGAGCTTATAAAATATAATGTATAAGTTAAATTAAAATTGGACTTTTCTAACCTATGTCACGGGGCATAGGTTTAGAATTTCATAATTTCATTAAGAAAATATATAATACAACAAGATTCTACATGGGGTTAATATTAAGGATAGATACTGATCACAGAGGGAATTATGTAAGATTTTTTAGTTTGATTGGATTTTGAAATGAAAACTTTCGTATAATGATATCTTATACAGAAATCTTGATGCTTTTATGCTTTCTGGTGTAGGCTAGAAAAACTCTTATTAATTTGACATTTTTCTATTAAAATACAAAAGCAATTACTACCAATTGATAATTAATAGTTAAAGATATGAATGTTTAAAATCAAACATTGACTAATGTAGAATTCAAAACAAAATTAGAAAAAAAGGAATAGTAGTATAACTATAGATAGAATTATAGGAACCTTTCCCCTTAGATATTTAAAAAGTAAAAGATTAGTTGCTATCTTTATACAAGGAGATAAGGGGTAAGTGATAAAGATGTAAATGTCCTGCCAAAAACATGTAGACAATGGTGGTGGAATGGTGCGGCATTCACCGTTCATTGACAAAACCTGAAAGATTCTTTCTCTCTTCGTGCAAATTCAATCCATCTATGCTAACTTTGAAATATCAATTTGGTCTATTGAAATAACTTCTAATTTTATTTTTATTTTTGACGGGAAGGAACTCGTCTTCAACTTGACTAGTGCAGCCTAAGTAAATACTAGCCAAACTTTTCTAGCAGGCATAGTCCTTAGGCTGAAAGGTACATATACATATATGTCCTAAATATAATTAACTTGAAATTTTGTTGACAAAATTGTATGCCATTTATAAAAGGTTTAGTATTTCTACTTTTAATTAACTTAAGCTATCCTATTCAGAGCAGTCTTTAACACTTTTTACTGAAAAAAAGTGTTGAAATTTGACTATTTGAGTACAATATTTATGTGTTGATGAGATAAATTATTACGCTGAGGAGACAATGAGAGTTTGCCGAACATTTTTGGGTAGCCATTGCTTTCATTATGCTGCCAAATGGTAGTAGTTTGATCAAGTTTTGATGTGGATATTTACCAACTCATGCACATCGTATCATGTTGAATTTTCCAATATGTTAGTCTAGATAACAGAAGAAACAAATGATATTTAACAGTACGTTGGTGCATTAATCCATCCACTTGAGATTTTTGTTTGATACAAAAATAAATCTAGAATAAGAATAAAAAAAGAATCAAACTTTGATCTTTCAATTAGCTAATGATACTCATAATTAATATACAAGATATGTATTCCCTCTATATTTTTTTTAAGGAACCTCTATTTTAATGACATTTTACTAAATATAAATGCAGAGTAATCTTGACATCTGTTTTTCTTTTGCCTATTTGAGTTTTGTTTTCCTTTTTCTCTTGTTTATCATATGGGTTCATTACTTCATATTTATGATTTATCTCTATATCTTCTCTTCCTATTTTCTCTCTATATGTTTAACAAGTCCATTGGATAATTTTGAAGGCATAGCTAGCATGAATATACATAGTAATGTTAAAACATAAAGTGGATAAGTATGAGTCATTTGCAAATAGTGACAATATATATGAGCCGTTTTGCGATGCAATATATTTGCATAAACCGTTTGTCAGTATAAGGGGAGGGACACTAGTAGAAAGACTTGTCAATCAAGTGCAGCAATTACAGCATGCAGCCATAGAACTGACAAAGAGAAACATATAAAAGGTTGCAGCACCCTCTGGCAGCTTAGAAACAAAATCTGCTTTTCAGGTTTAAGCAAAGCATCAGCCGTTTATTATGTTTTTTGTTCTTTTACATGAACAAGCTTGATAAGAAAGAATCCACGTGTGACCTGGGGGATCTAGGATGGCTAAAAGAATACTCCCTCTGCTTTTTTTTATTTGCTACATTGTTGTTTTCACTAGTTTTTAGGAGATGTCCCTTTCCATCTTTTTTGGTGTACTTTTTGACCCCTTTAGCATTAAATGAGGTTGGGAAAAGGTGAAAAAGTAGTACTTTTGGGTGGAAAAAGAGAAACAAATATAATAGTATTACTTTTTGGAGGAAAAAGTGAGAAACAAATATAATAGTATTACTTTTTGGTGGGCCAAGTCTCCTAATAAGGAAAGTTGAAACAATGTAGCAAATAAAAAAAAGCAACCATTTAAGGAAAATGTAGCAAATAAAAAAAAGTGGAGGTAGTATAATGCGAACTACGTACTTCACCTAGGGTTTAAATATGTGTTAGCATGTCTTCCGACGTGGGTTTATAATTATATGTGCATGCAAGTATAGTTGTCTAAATCCGACTCAATTTAAAATCTGTTATGGCTTGTAATCAACCCATATGTGAAAAAATGATGAAAATTGGTGACTTGTATTCGATCAATATGATATTAATAGATGTTTTGGCTCGAGATCATGTGATTCAAGCCTGAAGTTGTATCTGACTTATAGCTGATTGGACCCATAGCGAATTTTATGATTTGAAAATCGAGTCAATGCAAGATCGAAACCTAAATAACGGAACCTAAAACCTCGGTTACCGTTCGATACAACATACAACTTATATTGACTCGATCTATAATAGCATGTAAGACGATTTGACTTGACCTGTTGTTCACCCGACCTAGAGGCTAAGATAATCTGTAATCCTTATCTACCGGACAATGATTTAGCTGAGTATCTGACACGATAAGTGGATATAATCGTGCAAATGTTCCACTTATCGTGGAACATTTTTATAAAGGGATTCAAATTAACAATAAACATTCTCACAAAAATGAGACAAAGTAGATGTTTCCCACTTTCATGTCTTGGATTGACTAAATAAACAATTGACTCAAAATCCGAACTAGTCGAATACACCTTAAAGTTCCTTATGCGATGACTAAATCAACTATTAACTCGAAATCCAAACTCTAACATGTTATATATATACAAACTAAATTGACAAAACCTGATATGACCCTAAGTTTGAAATAAAATTTTATCTTGACAAGAGTTGAAGAATAAAGAATATGTTATGATATGATCATGACTCAAAGTGATAAGGATTATTTGATCCGAATTTAATTCAACCTGAGGATAAACAAATTTGAACTTGATTGAAATCTAAACTGACTCGATCTTAATTCAACCCAATAGTTATCTTATTCAAACTTGTCTTGACCATGGAATCACTTGCCACAAACCTCTCCTAAGCCGAATCGACACGATTCAAATCCAAAATCGACCTTAATCAAACTCGATGTAAACTCAAAGGATAATGAACCTCTTCCATAGAACCTTATGCATTCTTTGAAGATTTTTGAGAGAACTATTATTGTTTATGATTAAAGTTCCTTATGGGATCCCTTAAGTCTTAGTTGGATATAAGATTGTTGTTGAAATATGTCTTGAATTTTTCCAACGCTAGGATCCCTAGAACCTTATACATTCTTCAAAGATTTTTGAGAGAACTATTATTGTTTATGAGAGCCTTAAATTTCCTTATGGAATCCCTCAAGTCTTTGTTGGAAATAGGATTGTTGTTGAAATATGCCTTAAATTTTCTGGTGCTAGGATTCCTAGAACCTTATGCATTCTTCGAAGATTTTTGAGAGAACTATTATTGTTTATGAGAACCTTAAAAGTTCCTTATGGGATTCCCTAAGTCTTCGTTGCCTTGAATTATCTGGCGCCAAGTTTAACCAAGCATCGGGTTAATTAGAAGGGTACTATATAAACCCTCTTTTTATTCTCTGCCTTTGTATTATGTAATCTGTACTCTCTCTCTCTCTCTTCAAGAAAATAAAATTGCTTTTACTCTGCCTGTGGACGTAGCTAACACATTGTTAGTGAACCACATTAAATCTTATGTCGATTGTTCTTTAATTGTTCATTGCTTTATTACTTGCGTCCTAACAATTGTGCCTAGCAGCAGTGGCGGACCCAACTGGATACATGGGGGTACAGTTGTATCCCCAATTTTATAAAAAATCAGCTTAATTAAAAAAAAATCAACACTGGAATTACGCTCCGCTCTCTCGACTCTCAAGCTCCTCTATTTCTCTCTCTCACACGCTCTTCTCCCTCTCTCTCACTTTCAATGCTCAATCACAGTCAAACTGACTCCAGAGTCCGGCGCAGACCCAGTCGCTGTCGACCACCAACACGCAGACGGCAGGCCGGCACTTCGGCTCCCAGTTCACTTCAGTCGACTCTCGACTCACTCTCACGACTCACAGTAAGTTTTGTGTTAAGGTTTTTATTTTATTTTTCAATTTTTATATTTTCCTACTTTATAAATTTATATATACTAGATTCTTAGATTAATAGAATATTTAGATGTAAATTGTTGAATGTTGACATTGTTCATTAATTAGTTAGGGCTTGCTTATTGAAATTCGGAATTGAAATTGACAATCAATTTATTTTTATGAATTCAATTATGAAATGACAAATGATACACCCAAGTCAAGTAAATCCAAGGGAAAGCAAGTTAAGCAACCCGATCTTCGACAATTCATGTTCAAAGAGTTATGTATTGAACAGTTTTTGTGAACTTTTTTTCACCATTTTTGTGTTTATTGTACATTGTATCCCTACATTTAAATTTCTGGGTCCGCCACTGCCTAGTAGAATAAATAAATCTAGGTATATGCTTGAGAGGGAGAGAAAATTAAAAAGGTAAAAAGAAGCCGATAGAGGATCAAAGCTGCCAACGTTGGATGATATATGCGCATATAGAAGTAATGGGTCACACTAACCAATAGCTATTTCTTTTGTTTATTTATATTTCTTCTTTGGTTACTTGATTAGTGACCACGTTCAGTGCTGGTCAATGTCATAATTCATAAACTCATAAGAAATAATGTTGTAAGAGTCATTCATACTCTCAAGAACGATATACACAATAATTTCCTAGATATGATTTAATCAAAATACTAATAAATAAGAGCAAGTGGAGGAATGTGACTCATTGACTTTGTAAATGAGTTGATTTTGCAATAATATTGTTAGTTGTAGCACTACCATTCTACTAATATTCAGCTCCGAGGTTAATATAAATTGCTGGTAATATAAATGGTCCCAATCACCATCGTGGAGATGGGTAAGCAAGGGAATTGGTCTTCTATTCATTGGATGGTTTATACATTAAACAAATAGAATTTTTCCATCATTTATACTAGGTAATACTTATAAATGAAAACTGCTAAATCTAATGAATATTGGGTGATGATAATCTACCCAACCCTAATAGACAATAAAATCAATGTTACTTCTGCATTGAGTTTTATTAGTAATGTAATTAAAGGCTACGTCTATTTCCCTTCAAAAAAAAGGCTACGTCTATTAAAAATCAATTACTATATATTATTGGCAAAATTGGCCTCAACACCCTGAACTATAGCTCGGGTGCACCCAACACCACCAACTACAACTAGTAGCCTAAACACCACCAACTATGGGGTGGGGTGCATTCCGTACCATAAATGAGGCCGAAAGCCTAAAATGTTGCCGATAAAATGTTGCCGATGACGGTGGTTTTTATGGTACATACTGCACCCCGCCAACCGAGGCCGGAAGCTTGAAATGTTGCCGATGACGGTGGGTTTTTATGGTATAGACTGCACCCCACCCCGTAGTTAGTGGTACGGACTGCACCCCACCCCGTAGTTGGTGGTGTTTAGGCTACTAGTCGTAGTTGGTGGTGTTGGGTGCACCCAAGCTATAGTTCAGGGTGTTGAGGCCAATTTTGCCTATATTATATATTGAGAACTTTTGTAAACCTTGAGAGGATTTAGCAAGTCACAATTACGGTTTTGAAATGGGATTGTTTGAAATGAGCAAAAGCTACATTAGTATTTTTCAAAAATTTCAAACTAGTAATTATTAATAGGAAAATTTGCAAAAAAAAACCTTTGAAAAGTTCAATTTTACGGAAAAAACCTTTTAAAGCATTATTTGCAAAAACAAACCACAAACTTAGTTTTTTTTGTAGTATGAAACCTATTCCCATTTTCCGGTGCGGTTTTTGAGATGCATAGGGGTGGTGCTGCAGTTATTGGAAACAGGGGGTTAAAGGAAGATAGAAGGGCCACTCTTATGCATCTCAAAAACCACATCGGAAAACAGGAATTGGTTTCATTTTGCAAAGAAAATTAAGTTTGTGGTTTGTTTTTGCAAAGAATGCTTTAAAAGGTTTTTTTTTTTGCAAAATTAAACTTTTAAAATATTTTTTTTAGCAAATTTTCCTAATTAATAAAACTTTGTTTTCATGACTTGCGTTTTTTATGGAGTTTATTCATCTTGAATTCATTATTCATCTTGAATTCATTATTCATGTAGACTCGATTTTTTTTTTTTTTTTGAGGGGAAAAGCGAAAATTTTATTAGTTTAAGGACAAAGTGTCCACTAATACATAGGGGGCAACCACTTCAGGGCAGTGATTCTCCCACACTTGTTCAGTGCCAAAAGGGATGATTTTCGCTAAATGATGTGCAACATAATTGCCATCTCTACGAACATGGGACCAAACTACAGAATTAAAACTAGAACATGTGCAACATAATTCATGTAGACTCGATTATTGGGCATTTGGTGAACAAAGTTCTCCGATTCCTAGCTTCATATGTTCTCCTATCTATCGAAAGAATCTCATACATGTGCTATGTGAGTCATATCTTACAAAATCTGCTTCACATGTTAGATTCAATTTTAATCTAAGTTATGGTTATATAGTAGGGAACTTTGTCCACTCGATCATACCTCCATTTCCAAATCTCTAAAGCAGCCACTTAAGGGTATATATAAATATAACTTAATTTTCCTTCGTATTTTTCCAAGTTGTAATATTTTTTCTTTTGCACTTAATATACCGTATTACCTTGCTTGACCAAACCTTTACACTTGTATTGTTTGATTTATCTCAATGTAGATATGAGCAACATTTCAAATCTCTAGCATGTAAGATATTGTTGAATTCATCTCAATGTATATATATTAAAATACAATTGTATAATATTTATAGCTATATAAATGAAAAAAAATATTATAATCAAAGCTGTGATGGGCAAATGAAAAGTTAGGATGTTGTAACAAATAAATCGAGTATAATTTATTAAAGTAGGTAAAAAGTGGATTTTATAAAATATATAAATTTATCATAAACCAATAATGATGTAGTCACAAAGTTTAGATTTCACGCTTCATTCAATCATTCAGAGCAAACAGTAAGATGGTGAGTGTTTGAGAGTTTTCTTGCTAGAATACTTCAAACAATCGCCATTAGTACTAAATTCTATGGACCTAATTTTCCAATGTTAACGCTTCAACCAACCTTATCGTACATGCTTTTAAATCTTTCCCCTAATCTGACTAATCGCTACTTGTTTTAGACTCACACTAGTCAATTGAAGACACCTAATTAGGTAACTGTGCCAATAATATGAAAAAGATTATTGTTGTGCGGAAAGAACACATGATTATTGTACTCCGTATCAAACACAAGCACATGAAGAGATTGTGTTTTGGGTTCAAAAGCCTTGCCTTCTAATTCATGATTTCACAATATATATATGTTACATCAAATAGGAAACCAAGCATATATGGGACTCTATACATAAGGAAACATATCATACATAATATTGCCATAATATTGCCTAACACCCCCCCCTCTCAAGGTGGGCATGGGAAGGATCATGAATGCGCAACTTGGACACCAACAAATCAAATTGACTCTTGCTAAGAGCCTTGCACTAGTGGAAAAAAACGGAAGGGCTGCGGTCAAAACAGCCCTAAGGGCTGCGTTTTAGGCCAGCAGCCCTTTTCGTAGCAGCCCTTCACTAAAAGTGAAGGGCTGCGTTTTTATACCGCAGCCCTTCACAACGAAAGGCTGCGGTTGAGGCCCAAAACCGCAGCCCTTCACAACGAAGGGCTGCGGTTGAGGCCCAAAACCGCAGCCCTTCTATATCAGAAGGGTTGCGGTTTTGGGCCTCAAACGCAGCCCTTCTTTGTACAAAGGGCTGCGGTTTTGACCATAACCGCAGCACTTTTGACCCAAAAAAAATAAATTTTTTTTTTTTTTTTGCATTTTTTACTCCTAAATATATCAAGAAAATCAACAACAACAATAGAAATTTACGGTAAAAAAAGAGGAACGAAAATGAAAAAAAAAGGAACGAAAATTAAAAAAACGAACCGAAATGAAAAAAAAAGGAACGAAAATGAACAAAAATGAAAAAAATGAACAAAAATGAACGAAAATGAACAAAAATGAACTTATAGATCTGAAATTGAACAAAAAAGGAGCGAAAATAAAAAAAACGAACGGAAATTGAAAAAAAAGGAACGAAAATGAACAAAAATGAAAATACAAAAGAGAAAAATTATAGATCTGAAATTTACATGAATTAATCAAAACAAAGATCAAGAAATTATACATCTGAAAAATGAAAAATCATCACTTGTTGAGAGGAGTTCGACGACGACGAAAAGATGGCCGGAGAAAAGGACGAACGAAGAGGAACGAGGCGCGGCAAGGCGGCGCTTGTTGTCGTGTTGTTGTGGAAGGAACGGCGAGGCGCGGCAATTGCTGCCACCGGAGGGTTGTTGTCGTGGAAGGAGGAAGGAGGGTGAGAGAGAAGGGAGAAGGAAGGACGTGAGAGAAGGGTGAGAGGAGAGAGAGGACGTGAGAGAGGAGAGAGAATGAGGGAGAGGAGAATTAAAGGAAGGAGAATGAGCCCGCTTAATATTTTAAGCCCGCGATTAATTGCTTTCAAACTTTTTTTAAAAAAAAGCCCATAAAGGGCTGTGTTTTTTAAAAAACGCAGCCCTTTATGGGCTTATAGGGCTGCGGTTTTTTAAAAACCGCAGCCCTTCACTAAAAGGGCTGCGGTTTTTGCATTAACCGCAGCCCTTCGTAAGTGAAGGGCTGCGGTTTTTGGACTAACCGCAGCCCTTCACTAAGAAGGGCTGCGTTTTTCAAAAAACGCAGCCCTTGCAGCGCAGCCCTTCCGTTTTTTTCCACTAGTGTTGGTGAAAATGTCCGCAAACTGAGTCTTGGTAGGAACATAAGATGGAAGAATAAGACCATCATTAACTGCATCGTGCACAAAGTGGCAATCAACTTCAATATGCTTCATGCGTTCATGGAAGACGGGATTCTTAGCAATATGAAGAGCAGACTGACTGTCACAAAACAAAGGAATAGCCTTGGGATGATTAACACCCAAGCTCAACAACAAAGCCTTCAACCACTTCAACTCACAAGTGATGGAGGCCATAGAACGATATTCTTCCTCGGCAGAAGAGCGAGAGACAGTAGGCTGTTTCTTGGTCTTCCAAGAAATAGGAGAATGACCCAAGAAAACAAGCCAACCAGATAACGAACGACGAGTGATGGGACAAGCAACCCAATAAGAATCACACCAGCCTTGTAGAGAGAGATCACTATCAGCTCGTAATAGAATACCCTGCCCAGGAGTACCCTTCAAATACCGAACCACACGCAAAGCATCATCCTAGTGCTCAACGCGTGGCTCCTGCATAAACTGAGATAAAACAGTGAACTGAATAGGCCAAGTCAGCTCGTGTGACAGATAAATAGATCAAGCGGCCCACAAGACGACGATAAGCAGCAGGATCAGAGAACAATGGACCAGAAGCATGCGCAAGACGATGATTATGTTCAATAGGAAAGCCACTGGGTTTAGAACCCAACAAACCAGCCTCAGAAATAATATCAAGAGTGTATTCCTTTGACAAAGGAAAATACCAGAGGCACTGCGAGTAACTTCAATGCCAAGAAAATATTTCAGATAACCCAAATCTTTCATCTTAAAGCAATCACTCAAATAAGCTTTGAAAGAAGCAAGAGCAGCGGAATCGTTACCAGAAATGAAAATTTCATCAACATACACCAAGACATTAATCTGAACAGATTTTCGAGTGAAAGTGAAGAGGGAGTAGTCTGAGAAAGATTGAAGAAAACCATACTCTTTCAAGGCTGTGACCAACTTGGCAAACCAACATCGGGGAGCTTGTTTCAAACCATATAAAGATTTGCGCAGACGACAAACAAGATTAGGATTTGAACACTCAAACCCAGGAGGAAGCTTCATATAAACCTCTTCTTCCAAATCACCATGAAGAAAGGCATTGTGCATATCCATCTGATGAAGCTCCCAATTCTTGGAAGCTGCAATAGCAAAAAAAGTACGTACAGTGGTCATCTTAGCAACTGGAGCAAAAGTCTCTGTATAATCAATACATGCCTCCTGATGATTGCCTAGAACCACCAAACGAGATTTGAGTCGCTCAACATCGCCATTAGACAGATACTTGGTGCGATACACCCACTGACTACCCAATGCACGCTTCCCGGGAGGAAGTTCCTCCAAAGTCCAAGTACCATTGGCCTCCAAGGCCTGAATCTCATCCTGCATAGACTCCTTCCATCCATCACACCTCATAGCCTCCTTAAAAGACTTTGGTTCCGTAGTAGACACAACTGCTGCAATAAACTTCAAATAATTTGCAGAATAATTTGCACAATTTAAATAATGGGCTATAGGATAAGGAGTACCTGAAGAAGATGACGGAGAGGAGGTAGAAACAGATGGACCGTCAGAGATAACAGTGTGAGTGACAAAATCCTTCAACAAAATATAGCGAACTTTTTCCCTCATACCACGACCCAAAATAATAGGGGGCGAAGAAGCAGGCCCCAGTTCATTGAACGACCTAGACTGACCGAGAGCATGCTCGGGTTTAGTGGAGGCGGGAGAAGGGCCACGAGTAGGGATGTCAACGAGTCGGATCTGGACCGTGTCCAGGTGGACCCGGATCCAGATCCGTTTTCAGACGCTGGATCCAGATACGACCCGGATCCATCTGGTCTTAAAAAGTTGGACCGGATCCAAATCCGACGGATCCAACAGATCTGGGTCCAAACCGGGTCCAAAACGGATCTTTACTATTCTACTTGGTTTTTCACAATCTAACAACTTTACCACAAAATTTAAATCCAGAAATTCACACAAATTATACTCCACAGACCACAATTGCAGCAGCAAAATTAAAACAAAACAAATATTAGATCAACAAATTACCAAAATATTGAAATCAACATATTATATCAAATTATACTACACAATTGCAGCAACAAAATCGAAACAAGAACAAAATGAAAACGAAAACTACAAACAAAACCAAAGCAAACTCGAGAGAGGCATCGTTGGTTGCCGCTAGTGGTACGGCGGTTCCCTGGTGGTCCGGTGTTAGAATAACAATATAGAGGGGGGGAAGGAGACGCAAGATATGAAGTTGAAGAATCTGAAAATTTATTTGTCACAAAATTCCGGTGCCGGAATGAAGGCGACGTTGCCGGATGGAAAGGAGTGGCGCCTTAATGGAGATGTTGCTGATGTGGAGTGGACAGTGCGGTCAGCGTGGTCAGAGAGGGAGTGAAGGAGAGGCGTGGTGGCTGGCGGGAGCTAGGGTTTAGGGAGTGAACTATAAAGTACTGGAGAGGCGCCGCAATGGAGATTGATTTACCATGAACGTTTAGAATTAGAATGAGAGAGGCAGGGTCGCATGGGCCTAGAAGCCCAGCCCAACTAAATTTAAAAAAAAAACGGGTCTGTGGATCCGGGTCTGGAGTCAGATCCGGACCCGGACCCACAATTTAAGGATAGGACCCGGATCCGACGGGTCTGAAATTTTAGGATCCAGATCCGCAAAAACGAATCCGGTCCACGGATCGGGCCGGGTCCAAGATCCATTGCCATCCCTAGCCACGAGTTTGTGCTGGGTCAAGGTTTTCTGGGTTTGGGCGCGTCAGACTGACAGGGGGAGATGTGTGGAAGTTGGGCGCTGAATTGGTAGGCGAAGTGGGAGATAGGCGCAAAGCTGTTTGGCTTGGGGAAACAAGCGCTATATCAGTGGCACTGGAAGAAGGATTTAGAAACGTGGAGTTGGGCTTGGAGGTGGAAGTGGGCTGATTTGTGGAGCTCGGTATATTTGTGGAGGGGAGAATTTGTGGGCTGTTAGGATGGTTAGGAGTATTTTGAGTGGGTAATGAATATTCTTCCACAAAATCATCAGCAAAATTAAAATGAACGAACTCATCACATGGCACCAAATTTTGAGCATCAATATTAACATCATCCGGAGGCACAAAAGGATACACATCCTCAAAAAATTTAACATCACGGGAGACAAAAAATTCGTTTGTATCAAGATCAAACAAGCGCCACCCCTTCTTCCCAAATGGATAACAAACAAAAACACACTTTCTACTACGACTTGCAAACTTATCCCCTTTAGTCTTATGATTGTAAGCAAAGCAAAGACAACCAAAAGTACGAATAGCTTCATAAGCCGGAGAAAAACTAAAGAGAATATCAAAAGGAGATTTGTTATGCAAGAGAGGAGATGGAGTGGGATTTATCAAATGAGCTGCAGCTATAATACTTTCACCCCAAAAATAGATTGGAAGATTAGCTTAAAACCTTAAGGCACGCCCAACATTCAAAATGTGTTGATGTTTTCTTTCTACCCGCCCATTTTGTTGAGGTATAGCAACACAAGAAGTTTGAAATATGATGCCAGAAGCAGAAAAATATTCAAGCAAGCAATTGAATGCAGTACCATTGTCACTTTGAACAACTTTAATAGTTTGGGATAATTGTCTATCAATCATGGCTACAAAACTCATAAACATGCCAAACACCTCAGTTTTGTCCTCCATTAAATAAGTCCAAACAGCTCTAGAGAAGTCATCAACAATAGTTAAAAAATAACGAGCCCCACAAGATGACACATGTCTGTAGGGACCCCACAAGTCACAATGAACTTTCTCAAAAATCCTACTAGCCTTATTATCACTCAAAGGAAACTCATCTCTAGTATGCTTAGCACGAAAACAAATTTCACATGCTTTATTCGACAAACTACCCTGATGACCACAAAGAGGGGGAAGTAACTTCACCACTTTCTCCGAATGATGACCCATATGACGATGCCATAAATCAAACTCCGTAGAAGCTCCATTCACAGAAACCATTTGCACACTGTCACCTCCGTTGAAGTAGTAAAGTCCATCCATTCTACGACCCGTTCCAATCAGCTCCTTCATGTGAACCCGTATAGCACACATAGAAGAGTTAAATTGTACAAAGCAATGTAGATCATTAGTCAGTTGAGCAACAGAAAGTAAACTACAACTGAACTGAGGAACCAGAAGAACATTGGTGAGAGTAATAGTATCAGACAACTGCACAGACCCTTTTTGAGTGGCCATAACTGTACTTCCATTAGGAAGACCAACAGGACAAGGAGGAATAGTAATCAAATCAACCATGCCAGAGATCTCACCAGTAACATTATGCGTAGCACCACTATCAATGATCCAAGAAGTGGAGAGAAACTTACCACTTAAGCGTTCATCAGAAACTTTAGCTGAACCAAAAATGCCGGCAAGTGCTTTCCACTGCTCAGGAGTAAAAAGAGCGGAAGAAGCACTAATAGAAGGAGCCGAAGGGGCCGAAGATGAAGGAGAACCAACCACGACATTAGTGGTGGCTTTGACAATGCCACGGCTACGGCCTGCTGGTGGTTTAGAGCCACGGGGCTTAGAGTCCGAACCTTCGGGATACCCAACCAATTCATAGTAATTACTCATCTCATGCCCATGCTTTTTGCAATGAGCACACACCAACAAAGACCAACAACGGGACACATCATGCCCTAGCTTGTGACAGTGAGAACAAGTGGGGCGATCCGTAGACCCACGCCCACGACTTGCTGGCGCGCGGACAGAAAACCCAAGCACAGCAGGTGGCGGGCGCGGATGTGTCGTTGTGCACCGCACCCGGCCAAAGATAAAATTTCTCCTACTCTCTTTTACACTAAGCTAGTATAATGGAAGTAGGGGTCGTATCCACAGGGAAACAGGGACGAGTTTAATACTTAGCGGGATTCAAAACCTAGATTAAGCTAAGGGCCGAGAAACCTAATAACAAGGGGGGTTTCAAGTAGATTATAAACAAACTAAAATTAACTAGCATAATTAAATAAAATGAGAAATCAATATGGAAAGATCTTGAATCCGATTAACATCCACTTCAATTCATTATCGATCCTTGAACCTCGACTCTAATTAATTCCATAATTATCTATTGCTGAGAATTAATCTCGTGTTCTCCTTATTCTTAGTTGAATAGCACGATCAGCGTGACTATAAAACCCTAACTAAAGGATAACCTAGTCCGATAGCGTCTAAGTTCAATCCAATAGCAGCAATAAACACAGAGAACCAACAGACCTGCTAACGTCATACAAGCGATAAACATTCAACAGTTGATTCAATTTCCCCAAGAAATAACCAAGACGATCTGCATCTAAGTTACTTCCTAGTTTGCTACCAATTGATAAAAGAATAAAACAATCCGATTCTATTCTTAAATCTAGCATTAGATTAATTACACAATCAAACTAGTAACGTTCCTAGCATAATTATGCAAAAATCATAGAAAGCAAGCATAGAAATTAAACCATAATCAAAGAAACTAAATAGAGAGGAAAGATCTCACAATAATGCTTGAAGCTCCATATTAATCTCGTTCAAGAACGGTTCAAGCTACAATCGGCATAGCATAAGCCAATCCCATAGTTGAAATCTCCTAAAACTAAACTAGAAAATAAAAACTAAAAAGAGAAGACAACAAGAGAGGAGTGGAGTTTTGGAGACTCCCTCTCCTTGTGGCTGCTGCCCCCTAGGTCCAAAAATAGAGTTTAGTATTTATACTAAAGCTCAAAAATCAGCCGACAATTACACCGACCTAGGGGTCGCGAGGCGCGAAGGAACTCGCGAGGTGCGATGAGTTACTGCCTCCAACACGAGCTGAAGAGCTGGGGCAGGCCAAGAGGTCGCGAGGTGCGAAGGATCTCGCGAGTCGCGAGCAAACAGGTCGCGAGGTGCGACCTAGCTCGCGAGGTGCGAGCTACTGTGCTGGGCGATGAGCGCTGGGCAGGCTTGGCTGCTGAGCGTGCACGCGAGAGCTGGGCGATGATGTCGAGCTTGCGGTGCACGAGAGCTTGGTGATGCTGCTGTGCTGGCTTGGATGCTGGGCTTCGATGATGCTGTGTGCTTGGGCTGCTTCGTTGTTGAGATGGTGCAATGCTATTGAGCTACACCTAGGAACACTTCCAAGTATATAGCTCAAACCCATTTTACCACAAAATCTCGAAACACATGACACTAACACTAATTATCTCGTATAACTCCCAACTTCCGCTAAGGGCTAAGTATAATACAAATGTGAACAATTATGATCAAAACCTCTAGCGAAGTGCACCCAAAATAACGTACATACACCGTATAACATGAGCGTATCAAATACCCCCACACTTGAACTTTACTCGACCTCGAGTAAACTCAAAAATGAGAATCACCAAATAAATCTTTACCCAAGTTATCGACACCAACCTACACTCTCCACCAACTACATCATCATCATCACATCTTAACAAAATCCGCTCAACACCTAAACGTTTGGGACAATGACTCCCCCACACTTAGTTTCAAGCTCACCTGGAATATAAAAAGACGTGACAACAATAAGAGCCAGCAACGCCAACAAGAATCAAAATGTCAGCTCACGACACACTAAACTACCAGCTCTCCCAAACCTCCAAAGATGACCTACTACTACTACAACTAACTTAGAATAGCAAGCCATGGAACAAAGACAAAAAGGAATAAATTCCATGCTTACTCCCAAAAACAAACAATCAACCAAAATAATTTGAAAGCCAAAACAAAACTTCACAAAATCAAGGATGAAATAACCAACCCAACCCGAAAACGCTTTCCACCTTATGACACCATCCCCGGCAAATGAGTTTTCCAAATACATAATTCTCTCTTAATCTCTCATTTTGCCTAGGAGCCCTTTCGGGTTTTCATCCTAGCTTCTCACATTTTTTTCATCTCTCTTCTTTTTCCGGCTCACAAAACTCACCCGCTCAACTAGCTCTTTTTTGCATAGGCCGTCCTTTCGGGTTTTCTACCTATCCGAGCCCCCAATTTTGCCCGAGTCGCCCGCCCTTGCGGGTTTTCAACTCAGCGGGATTCACTTCATCATCATTTTTTTTAATATTTTTTTTTTCATTTTTTTTTTCATTCATTTTTTTTTCAAATTGAAAATAATAAATACAACATAGATACATGAGAATGAGAATACCCTCCCCCTACTTAAACTACACATTGCCCTCAATGTGTCGACAATTAAAAGAAAAAGTAAACTGAAAATGGGGGGGAAACCGACGATCGGGTAAATCGAAGATCGAATGCTCAAAACTCATGAAAAGCAATCCGTCAAACTCAAATTTCTTAACAACACCAACTCAAATCTCATAACTCAACTCACAACCCTCTCCCTCGAATCATTCAAACAAATGACAAATTCAAATTTTTAAATTTTTGAGATTTGCACCTAGCTTAAGAGATCGAAAAGATACATTAACAATCTCAATCCTCTAGTGTTACCAACTCCTAGCTATTGAAGTCCTCCCAACGGATTTTCTTTTGTGGATTTTGGTTACAAGTGAATTAAGATTGGTTGTGGATCTTTTTAGTGGGTGGGCGGTGGGTGAAATAAAATTTGTTGTGGTGGTGGAAATTTGATGAGAAATAAAGGAAAAGAAAGAAAATAAGAGGGGTCTCGGGTTGCCTCCCGAGAAGCGTTGTTGTTTAAAGTCGTGAGCTCGACTTAGTACCTTAAGCTTAATCATTGGGCTTGTGTTCCATGTATGACAATGGTGGTTCCATGTCAATCTCCACTTCAAGTACCTGCAAAATTGATTGAGAAGGACTCTTGCAATGCATCGTTAATACCTAGCTTACTACAACATGGTTGAGCATATAACATCAGATTATATCCAAAACCAAGCATTAAGTCAACAACAAACATCAACTAGTAGTACTCCTAGCTAATCCAAGTCATGACCATTAATATAAATATTTAAAGCTAGACAATAACCAAGATATAGAGTATGAGAAAGAGTAAATCTTACAATAAACCGTCAAAAGCTTCAATCAACCATTCCCAAGAGAGTTTAAGCAACAAGTTCCATGCTTCTTGTCCAAAATACAAAAGTTAAATACATAGAGCTCAATGGAAGATGAAAACTGGAAACTAAAACAAAAAGGGAATTCTTAATATGAGTGGCCAACCAAAAACAAAGAGCACAAGCAATACCATCCAAAAATCACGCTAAATACAAACAAGTAACACCGTTTCCCCGGCAACGGCGCCAAAATTTGGCGGGCGCGGATGTGTCGTTGTGCACCGCACCCGGCCAAAGATAAAATTTCTCCTACTCTCTTTTACACTAAGCTAGTATAATGGAAGTAGGGGTCGTATCCACAGGGAAACAGGGACGAGTTTAATACTTAGCGGGATTCAAAACCTAGATTAAGCTAAGGGCCGAGAAACCTAATAACAAGGGGGGTTTCAAGTAGATTATAAACAAACTAAAATTAACTAGCATAATTAAATAAAATGAGAAATCAATATGGAAAGATCTTGAATCCGATTAACATCCACTTCAATTCATTATCGATCCTTGAACCTCGACTCTAATTAATTCCATAATTATCTATTGCTGAGAATTAATCTCGTGTTCTCCTTATTCTTAGTTGAATAGCACGATCAGCGTGACTATAAAACCCTAACTAAAGGATAACCTAGTCCGATAGCGTCTAAGTTCAATCCAATAGCAGCAATAAACACAGAGAACCAACAGACCTGCTAACGTCATACAAGCGATAAACATTCAACAGTTGATTCAATTTCCCCAAGAAATAACCAAGACGATCTGCATCTAAGTTACTTCCTAGTTTGCTACCAATTGATAAAAGAATAAAACAATCCGATTCTATTCTTAAATCTAGCATTAGATTAATTACACAATCAAACTAGTAACGTTCCTAGCATAATTATGCAAAAATCATAGAAAGCAAGCATAGAAATTAAACCATAATCAAAGAAACTAAATAGAGAGGAAAGATCTCACAATAATGCTTGAAGCTCCATATTAATCTCGTTCAAGAACGGTTCAAGCTACAATCGGCATAGCATAAGCCAATCCCATAGTTGAAATCTCCTAAAACTAAACTAGAAAATAAAAACTAAAAAGAGAAGACAACAAGAGAGGAGTGGAGTTTTGGAGACTCCCTCTCCTTGTGGCTGCTGCCCCCTAGGTCCAAAAATAGAGTTTAGTATTTATACTAAAGCTCAAAAATCAGCCGACAATTACACCAACCTAGGGGTCGCGAGGTGCGAAGGAACTCGCGAGGTGCGATGAGTTACTGCCTCCAACACGAGCTGAAAAGCTGGGGCAGGGCAAGAGGTCGCGAGGTGCGAAGGATCTCGCGAGTCGCGAGCAAGCAGGTCGCGAGGTGCGACCTAGCTCGCGAGGTGCGAGCTACTGTGCTGGGCGATGAGCGCTGGGCAGGCTTGGCTGCTGAGCGTGCACGCGAGAGCTGGGCGATGATGCCGAGCTTGCGGTGCACGAGAGCTTGGTGATGCCTTCTGTGTCTCGGCTTGGATCTTTGGGCTTCGATGATGCTGTGTGCTTGGGCTGCTTCGTTGTTGAGATGGTGCAATGCTATTGAGCTACACCTAGGAACACTTCCAAGTATATAGCTCAAACCCATTTTACCACAAAATCTCGAAACACATGACACTAACACTAACTATCTCGTATAACTCCCAACTTCCGCTAAGGGCTAAGTATAATACAAATGTGAACAATTATGATCAAAACTTCTAGCGAAGTGCACCCAAAATAACGTACATACACCGTATAACATGAGCGTATCAGCAGGTGCGGCCTCCTCGGGGGCAACCTTGACGGTGCGTACACGCTCCTCTTGCACCACTAATTAGTACACACGGTCAAGGGTAGGCAAGGGATCAGTAGACAAGATTTAGGTACGCAAACGGCCATAAAAATCAGAATACAAACCCATTAAAAAATCATGTAATTTCTGCGTTTCGCGATGAGATTCATGCATAGCACCCGCAATACATTTCGAACAACATGTGCATGAAATTAATGGTTCATGTTTGGTTAATTCTTTCCATAACACATTCAATTTGCCATAATAAGTTGAAACACTCATAGTCTTGGTTTGTTCAAATCTAGCAGTACTTGACTTTATTTGATGAATTCGGGGACCATTAACGGTTGCAAAACGCGTTTTAAGATGAGTCCACAATTTATGAGCCTCGCTAAATTTAGTGAGCGTACCTTTAACTTCGGGATCTATGGTGTTCATCATCCATGAAACGAGCATCGCGTTGACTGTTAGCCAATCCGATTATGTGTAAGGAGCAACTGGACCCGTGATCGTGCCGTCGAGGGAGGCCATCTTGCGCCTCGCTTGTAGAGCGAGTTGGAGATCCCCAGCCCAGTCATCGTAGTTATCGGGATGAAGACGGGTTGGAGTAATATAGTCGCCAGGTCTATCACCTTGGCCGAAAAAAACGGGCTGGTTATATCAATTTTTGGAGAAGGTGACTCGTTGGTCGGCAGTTATTGGTCGCCTGCCATGAGGAAATTGGGTGGAGAAAAAAAACTTAGGGCTCCGATACCATGAAGAGATTGTGTTTTGGGTTCAAAAGCCTTGCCTTCTCATTCATGATTTCACAATATATATATATGTTACATCAAATAGGAAACCAAGCATATATGGGACTCTATACATAAGGAAACATATCATACATAATATTGCCTAACAGCACACCTAAGTATTAAGTAAACTTCCCTAAG
Source organism: Beta corolliflora (assembly GCA_947648045.1). NCBI lineage: Eukaryota > Viridiplantae > Streptophyta > Magnoliopsida > Caryophyllales > Amaranthaceae > Beta > Beta corolliflora. The sequence continues at coordinate 383,473 of CANSZD010000458.1, forward strand.
CACAAAATTACAATGCCTTAATTCTCAGCTCTTTGTAACATGTCCTTTATTTCTGTTTCTATTGTTTTACAGTTTCTTTTTCTTTGAGGGAAGCCCGCAACAGAGAACCGATGCAATAAATCGAAACGAGTAATGTCTACAATACTATTGCTTTACAGATATAAGTCGATGATGCTTATAACTTAGACATCTTTAGATAATTAGTGGGAGAAAACAAAGAGATAGATGCTCACCTTTTAATTTATTTTATACGGTTTAGATAACAACTAGTTGTTGGCCCGGGTGATTCCCGAATCATTTATCATTGTGAATTTAAGATCTTAATCAAACACTTGATAGAAGTGAAACAAAAAGTTATAGGCATTAGATTATGCTTAGGAAATGATCTTCCAATTCATTTAAAATTTTTACATAGTAAATTATAATACGAACTATTCATCAATATAACCCTCGAATTCAAGACAGTACATATATATAAATATATAATTACTTACAAAGAATATGATACAATATTGTTTTTGAAATTTAGGTTAATGTGTAAGAATATAACCTATGCAATTGAATGGTGTAGTAGTGTTAATTACGGAGGGTATAAAAATTTGAAGTGTTCTATATAATTACTTACAAAGAATATGATACAATATTGTTTTTGAAATTTAGGTTAATGTGTAAGAATATAACCTATGCAATTGAATGGTGTAGTAGTGTTAATTACGGAGGGTATAAAAATTTGAAGTGTTCTTTTCTTTTTAATATAAGAGTACTGAAAGGTAATACACGCTATTATTAGCATTAGCTTAATGAGTATAATTGTATGTGTGTGTGTATTTAGTTGTTTTTCAAATAGAAATATTATCTTATTTTTAAACAATTTTTTTCCCACAAAAACCAACATGAGACTGTAGAGTAGTTGGTTAGTGCATTTGTTGCTTAAATGAGAGGTTATAGATTCGAATCTTAAAACACACAGTTTTTTGTTTAACTAGTATTTAGGACCGGGAGTTACCCCCGAGTGGTATTTTTTTCCAAACTTGATATGCATTTTTTTCCATTCGCATTAAAATATAATAAAGAAAACCCAACATTTGAAAGGTACAAATATAATAATGTGCACATATAAAGCATGATTGAAAGATGGTTGAGATGGTAATTGTGTTATGTATATTAGCAAGATGTCACGGGTTATAATATATTCTACGGTTTTTTCACCAGATACCCTTGTGGTATTTCAAAATTCATGGGTACCCCTGTTGTTTCAAAAATGCACGAGGTAACCTTACTTTGGGGGTGAAATGCACGAAATGCCCTTAATGACTAACGGTGTCAAGCTTTCGTTAGTCATTAACCCTAATTAACCCTTCTTATCCTAATTAGGCACTCTAACCCTAACCTTAAAACCCTAACCCTAACCCCTAACCACCTAACCCCTAACCCCCACCCTAAACCCTAACCACCACAGCCCCCCTTTTGCCCTCCCCACCCCTACCCCCTTTCCCCACCCCCCGCAAGCCCCCTCCCTCCTTCCCCGTAGCCCCGCAACCCACTCCCTCCTCCTTCTCCCCCCGCAACCCCCTCCCCCCTCCTTCTCGGCCAGTAACCCCCCTCCCCCCCCCCTCCCTCTCGGCCCCTCAAAACCCACCTACCCCCCCCCCCTCTCAGCCCCGCAAAAGTTTTAAGAGGTACGTTTTCTACCTCTGCTTCAAGAGCAACGACGAAGGTGCAGTGAGGGTGAAGAGTTCCGGCAAGGCAAGCGTAGTCCGGCGTGACTGAAATCAGGCGCGGTGAAGCGGCGCGACGGTGCAGCTAGCAACAGCATGCACTAGTAGAATAATTGCTTATTGCTGCGGTTTTACCCATACGCAGCAATAAACCACGTGAAAAGAAAAGAAAAAAATCAAAAATTAACCTGTTGCTGCGGTTCTGGGTGGAAACCGCAGCAATAGATGTCAACGGGAAATTTTTAAAATTGTTTGACTAGTTTGACCAGATCTATTGCTGCGGTTTTTTAAGGAAACCGCAGCAATAAAAAGGCCCAATATTATATAAAAATATTTGAGTTGCACCTCCTGACTAAACCCTAAATCTAACCCTTGCAGCCCGCGCCTCCCTCTCAATCCTCCTCCCTCTCTCTCATGGCAGATCTCAATCCTCTCACCCTTTCTCACTCCCTCTCGTCGCTGCTAACCTATTCTTCATCCCTCACCTCGTCGCTGCTAACCTATTCTTCAACCCTCATACATTTTCCGTCGCTGCAAGGGTTAGTAAGGAACATGGCAGATCTCAATCCTCTCACCCTCTCTCACTCCCTTTCGCTCCTCCTTCGTGGTCTCTCACCACCGGCGTCGCACAAAGAAAACGGAGGGAAGGATCGCCGCCGATGAAACAAGTTCGATTGTTCAAAAGTTCGCCGCCGACGAAACAAGGAAAATTCAGGTTCGAAGTCAAGCAACGGTTCGAATTGCGCTAAAAACTTTCTTGATTGCATACTTTAATCAGTGAGATTGAGAGCTTTAGATGCAAAGCGAAAATTGAAGCGGCAAATCAATTCCGAGAACAGTCAGTACGAGAGATGATGATGAAGGAGGATATTTTCATATCTCAAGTGCCATCCTCCTTCGCACAGCGCCGAGTACTGATGTTTATTTTGGTCGGTTTTGAATTTTTTTTTATACAATTTTTTTTGTTTATTTTGTTGGGTTGGATTAGATCTAGGTTTCGAATCAAGAGAAAAAACTGATTGTTCCTTTCCTTTTGTTTTCGATTTCTTCCTTTCTTTTTTGTTTGATTGCTTCCTCTATCTATATACTTGTTGATCTAATTCATGGTCGAAATTCAGAGCTCGTTTTTTTTTTCGATCTAATGTAGCGCAATAATCAGCTTGTTGCACTAATTTTTTTTTTGTTTTTTTAGTTTTGATGATGGATATTGTTTCATTGTTCATGGATATGGCACGATCCTTTTTTTATGATGGATATTGTTTCATTATTTAATTACTTCCGTAGTCTTAGCCACGATCCTTTTTTTCATTATTTTTATTGATTTCAGATCACTTAAATTCACTAGAAAACAAATAAAAATAAATTTTTTTAATTTTTAAATAATCCTATTCTTTGCGGTTTTGCCAAAAACCGCAAAGAATGCTCCCTTTTTAATATTAAAAAAATACATATTCTTGCTGGTTTTGAGAATAAACCGCAAAGAATAAGTTGACGTATTCTTTGCGGTTAAAAACCGCAGCAATAGGTAATTACCTATTGCGGCGCGGTTAAAGCCGCAGCAATATGCCACTTTATGACCGCCGCAATAAGCAATTATTCTACTAGTGGTGGTGGTGCGGTGCGGCGCGACACGAAGCAGAGGAGGCATAGCAAGAGAGAGAAGAGAGGAAGCAGGAGCAGCAGCGAGGCTGCGACTGTGCTCCGGTGTGTATAGCCTGCCGGTTGATGGTGGCAGGCGCGACGCTCGTCGGCGGAGCTGCAAGCAGGAGCCGCGAACAGGGGAAAGAGCGCATGGGAAAAAGAAACGGGGAGCGTCGGGCTGTGGGGGTATAATGGCGGGTTACCGGCGAGGTTCTGGTGGTTGTAACAAGGGGGGCAGCGGGGATGGGGAAAAGGTGGACTACTGGGGGTGGGGGAGGAGGGTGGGCTGCGGGGTTGGGGGAAGGGGTGGGAGGACAGAGGGGGGTTGTGGTGGTTGGTAGGGGTGTTCATAACCGGGTACCCGGTATTTCGGGTACCCGCATATGCGGGTAGTTAAAAATTTGGCCCGTGTCCCGACCCGGAAAACCAGGGTACCCGGTTTGCGGGTACTCGTTTTTTCGGGTCGGATCATAGGGTACCCGGAAAAAAATAGAAAACAGTGAGTTATATTTTTTTTTTACAGTGAGTTATGATACTTATATATCATTATGTGCTTTTAGTCTTACCTAATCTCTTCTTATATTAGCTATACCAATACCTCAATAAAAATTTAAATTTAAATGTTGATAAAGCTACAACTGATTCACCCAGCAACCTCCAATTTAAGAACTTTCTTTGCTGGGGTTCGCAAGTCGTAACACCCACTACACACAGTCACACAAACTAACAGTGGTGGGAGATTTCCAATGCAAAAGGCTCGCAACTTGTGAAAATGTTAACAATTTGCAATACACATACCCGATAATGAACGACTTGAGTGTGGCGTGAGACGTGAAAAGCACACAATGACGAAAATGAAAAAGCACACAATAATTAAAGATGAAAATCAAACATGTCTGACTTCGAGTTCCTGCAATGATATCCATGTAAAATAAAGTAAAAAAAATATTTTTCGGGTACCGGGTACCCTGATGGCAATTACAAACGGCCCATGACCCGACCCGTTTTTCTCAGGTCGGGTACCCCGCCCGTCAAATTCATATTTTTTTAAAAAAAATACCCGGTTTTTTCCTAGCGGGTCAACGGGTCGGGTTTTTTTTGAACACCCCTAGTGGTTGGGTGGTTAGGGTTAGGTGTTAGGGGGTTAGGGGTTAGGGTTAGGGTTAGGGTTAGGGTTAGGGTTAGAGGGATTAATTAGGGTTAGAGGGGTTAATTAGGGTTAAAGGGGTTAATTAGGGTTGATGACTAACGGAAACTTGACATAGTTAGTCATTAAGGGCATTTCGTGCATTTCACCCCCAAAGTAAGGTTACATGGTGCATTTTTGAAACAATAGGGGTACCCCATGAATTTTGAAATACTACAGGGGTACCTGGTGAAAAAACCGTATATTCTATATAATATATATGTATATTATCGAAGCTATGAGTTGATAACACATGTGTCATAACTCAGGTGCACCATACGAATGATTCATGTAGAATTATTTTTGCTTAGTCTTCTTAGGCAAATGAACAAAAATAACCTGGATATATCAGCGGTGTTTGGTAAATAGTATTTTGGGTGGATTTTTCATGGGCTTTTGCCTTTTTCATGTGGCCAAACAAACAAAACAATTATTTGGTAAATGTCTTTTTGGGTAGGTTTCACCCTAAAACTGGATTTAATAGATTTTTATGTTGGCTTTTGCATTCATCTTGCACTAAAGAACCAATACCAGCAACTGATTTTACCAACAAAAATTCTTGGCAAAGATCGTCTCACTCAAATTTCTTTTCACAACTTTAGTTTGATGTAGCTCAGTATTTCTGTAGTTCAATCTCGACAATTTCAGTCCAAAATAACATAGTCGTAGTTTTAGATTCTGCAGTTGGTCTTATAACAGACCGCCTACTTTTAATTTAAAATTAGGCAGCAGTCCAAGCCCAATAATTAGAAGAGAACGGACTGGGCCGTCCCAATCATTATGGAGGCCCTGTGCAACTAATAGAAAATGGGCCCTTAATTAATAATACCATTTTCGATCACCTTTTGTTTTAAGTTGATGGTTGTCTTTGTCGTTGATAATTAATCATTTATTATTTTTTTTTGAACATTTTACTAAGCTTAAAACATTATTTTATCATTGAATCCGATCTTGGAGAAGTTTTTTCTTCTACATTTATCTTATTTATAAAATTACTCTACGTTCATATTAATATTACTATCAAAGTATTATTAAATTTTTTGGTGATAAAAATCGACTAAGAGCTGTGATAGATTTTATCGCATGACTTCAAGCTTATATACTAAAGTCTTAACCACTAAACCAAATAATGTTTGGTGCTATAATTCTAAAGTAAAATATTAATAAATGAAAATCATAATTACCCGAGGCATAGCCCGAGCCTATAAAGTATAAACTAGTTAAATTCTATTAGTAGTGGTAACTACCCACTAAGTTAACTAAGTTTTATCCCCAAGTAAGATGACATTTACATTAAAGTTTTATTAGTGGCTGCAGGGATTGGGGTTCTCAAGAATAATTATTGTGGGTTAGTGATTATAAAAGTAAAAACTAAAAACATCAAACGTTTTATTGATTGACTATTTAGTTCAACTGCATTTACTAAGAAAAATGGGTAAAACATAAATGACATAAAATACAGTAAGCATTTGACTTGGGAAAAGAAAAAATAATTTGTGCATTAATATGATTCGAACACCAGCACTCTTGCAATTTGAAGAAAACCATCAATCTACAGCACCACTACTCTACAGTCTACATCCACCCATTTCAGTAATGTACTTGTTATTAATTATGAATTTTAGAGGCCCCATTTTATTGGGGGCCCTGTTCTAGTGCACACAGGGGCGGATCCAGGATTTACGCTGAGGGGTAGCGTAATTTGACGGAACTATCGAATAATAAAAAATATTTGGATATTTTGGAACGATTTAATATCGATCAACTTTTACATCCGAAAATAAATCTTTCTCAAGATAAGTCACTAATAATTTGCACAAATTTTAGTTCACTAACAAGTAATAAACGATAACTCACACAACTAACAAGTAACGAATGACAATTCACACAAATTATAGCTCACTAACAATTCATTCAATTAACAATTCACGCAATTACAATGCACTAAAAATTCATTTACTAACAATTCACAGAATTATACTCCCTCCGTCCCCTAATAGATTTTCAATTTCTCCAATACACATTTGCTAATGCTCGCTACCAATTAAAATTCACTAAAAATTTATACAATTAACAATATAATAACAATTCATTAACCATGAATTTATAAATCCATAAATTCTCTTCACCAATTTACCAATCACCAAGTAAACCCAAGATTGCATTAATGAACTATTATTTTAAGAGAAGAACAAATAGAAAGAAACCACAACATAGCATCAGCCATCAGGCCACATTACAACTTTACAACTTCCACTAGCGCAAATAAAATCAATCAAATATGTTGACAAATATCTAGAGCTCTCTATTCTCCCTTACTCTGTTTTCAAATCATTGAAATCTTAAGCCAATCATATCATTCCCATCTCAATGAGCTATCATTGTTTCCCTCATTATTAGCGAAGCTTCATCAATGGTAAGGTTGAAATAAAACCCTTAATGCCTTCTTAATTCAGGAGCCAATTTTGTGAAGACCGATAATCCCCAAATCCTCCAACTCACCAAAGTTTTGATCTTTATAGGTCTGCTTGCAGATTGGAATTGTGGAAGTAGGAGAAAGAGAGAGAGAGGAGGAAAAGAGGAGAGAGAAACAGAAAGGATTAGAGATTGGCTTGGTCACTCATTACACGCTTTCTCTCTCACTGTTCTTCTCTCTTTTTTTTAATAAATTTTTTTTCAAAAAAAAAACAGGGGTAGCAAGTGCTACCCCTTGTTACACTGTGGCTCCGCCACTGAGTGCACAGGTTGCACTTGTCATTAGCCGGGCCTGAGAACGGACCAACTTTCTGAACATAGTGCATGGCTATTATGTTATCTATTCAATTATCAGTTTAATCTATTTAGTAACTAGTATAATCTATTTAGTGACTAGTATAATCTATTTAGTGACTAGTATAATCCATTTAGTAATCACATTTTCTAATGAATCCATTTAGTGACTAGTTAAATCCATTCAATAAAACTGTCGGGTTACTTTTTAAAAACTGTCTGCTTTAATTCGAGATTTAAAGGGAAACAAATGAATGATAAGATAAGGGACGATTAGGTTGGTGCGAGCTGTATAGGAATAGGGTTGGATTTGAGTGAGATGGAATGGAATGACCTTGTTAGAAGAATGTAAGCTTGAATTTGCCTATTTTATGTTAAAATTAGACCACTTATTCTAATAATTTGGATAGATTCTGCTACTGTTCAACCGCATCGTGTATGAATATTGAATAAGAAGTGAATACGACATTAATGACTTGATGAGGCTTCTGTACCTCTTTCACGTTCTCACATGCACTTCCAGCCCAATTATTATCCCATATGTTATCGCATCACTGGAATAGTAACTTATAAGCAAAAACAATATTGATGGATAACCATTTAGACTTTTGGAGTAATATCTTTAATTCTTGCTGATATGTTGGCCTTGACATTTCTCTGCCATCCGTCTTCTCTTTTTTCATGAGATAGGGGTGAATACAGAAGGAAATAAATGGGTGACTTAAAGAAAGAATTATCATACTTCCTTCATTTTTTATTGCAAAGTTTTAACTTTTTTACTATTCATAATTTATCTTTTGACTTTTTATAATTATTTATATGTAATGAAAAAGATAGTTATATGGGATCTTAATTAATTCGTCTAAATGTGTATTTTCTAAATATGTCGTCATTTGTATAATTTTTACAAATATATAACTAAAGATATCGATGGTCAAAATTTTGTCTCGGCAAATGTGAAAACTCAAATATTGCAATTAAAAAAGAATGGAGGAAGTAGAAGAGATAGAGAGGGGGAATTGGATAAATTGTCCACTAGAGATTAACAATTAAAAAAAAATTTGAGATGATCATTTGTATTTTATTCAATATTAATGTTTATCTTTTAGGAAAAATTTACCAGAATAATCCCTACTATGACCGTTCCGCCAAAAATAATCTCACTTATGAGTTATTTCAAAATAATCCTAGGTATTATCAAACCCTTCCAAAAATACTCCGTTAACTTGTTTTAACGGTAAAAATTCCCTCACCCTATGACCACCCCTCCCTTTCTTCACCACCCCCGCAAAAAGAAAACCCCCACCCTTACCCCACCTTACTGCCACCTATCCTCTTCATCTCCCATCCTGCTGCCACTTATCCCCCACCTCCCCCAACCCCGAAAAAAAAAACCCACCCCCGCCGCTAGTGTACCACCCCTCCCCCACCCCCCGCAAAAATCCACCCATCCCGTTGCCAATGTTCCACCCCCCATCCGACCCTCGCAAAATCCCCCCTGTTGCTAGTGTTCAACACCCCACACCACTGGCAGTGTTCCACCCCTCCACCACTCTCGCTAAAAAACCCCCTCACCCCGTTGCCAGTGTTCCACACCCCACACCACTACCAGTGTTCCACCCCTCCACCAACCCCGCTAAAAAATCCCACCCCACTGCCACCCCCCTCTCTCAGTCTCCATTTTTCATACTTGAATCTAGTTGATCTCCTCTTCCACCACAATTCAAACCACTGTCACCCACATTCTCTCCCCACTCCTTCATTAGTATGTTATTTTTCTCTCTCCTCTAATTTGCTGCTGCCCTTCGCTTCTGCCAACGAGATGTTGTCTCTTGGGCGTTCTCAGAGCTTCACCGGAGGTGCTGCATCGTAGGCGTTGGTAGGAGGTGGTGGGAGAGTTTTAATGGGTGGGTGGGTTTCGGGTTGTAGGACGTGGTGGGATTTGGGGTTGGTAGAGGTTGCAGAATTGTAGAGGGGAAGAGAAAGAAGAATAGTTGCAGCCATGGAAGGGAGGGGAGGAGGGAGGAGGGATGAGATAAGAGAGAGAGAAAAGTTACACGTGCACTAGTGGAAGAAAGTTCAACCGCTTCGGTCAAAATAGGCCTTACCGATCCGGTTTTTGATCCGGAGCGGTTGGGCTCGCAGCGGTTGACAAAAGTCAACTGATCCGGTTTTCGTGAAAATCCAAAACCGGATCAGTTAAGGCCCAAAAAAATTATTTTTTCTTTTTGCATTTTTTCATTCTTAATCAATATTTGGCATTGGATTTTAATAACATTCTACATTAGCGGCAATACGAAAATATTACGTAATTACAAGGGAAAAAAAGAAGAAGATTTTTCTACATTACGAAAATAACATTCTACATTAATAACATCATATTTTTTTTTTTTGAAAGAAAATAACATCAGATTTTTCATTCTTAATCAGATTTGTAATCCAAACTGTCAAAAGCACTAGATCCATAATTTCAGGAAAAAACAAATTCAACATTCAAAAAAAGCGAAAATACAAACCCTAATCTGGAACGAAAATGGGACAACGTTTACTCTATGAAATTACAATTGCACAATGTTTTACATTCATACTACGAAATTGTAAAAAAATTTAAAAAATCAACAAAAGGAATTAGTATGAAATTAAAATAAACAATCGAAAGCTAAAATCTAAAATTACAAAGGAAATAATAAACGAAAATGGGAAAATGGAACGAAATCTGATAGAGGAGACGGCAGCGACGAGATTCAATGACACGGCGGCGACGAAAATTGACAGAAGAGACGGTGGCGACGAAAACTGAGAGAACGCCATTGATGAGCGAGAATGAGAGACTAAGGAACGAGAATAAGAGACTAAGGAGCGTTCGTGGCGGTGAGATCGAAAAACGAAGATGTCGGAGGTTGTTGAAGAAACGACGGTGGTTGTTGACGAGGAATTGAGAGGGGACGAAGAAACGACGAGCAAAAAAACGACGAGCGAAGAAACAAAGATGGTGGTTGCGCCGACGAGATGAGAGAGGGTGGTTTGGTGGTTGGTGGTTCGTGTCATTATGAGAGAGAAGAGAGATGGATGGGAGGCTGGACTAAAAAAGAAGATAGAGAGGCTGGAGCAATGTGTTTAGGGTTAGGTTTTTGTGGGGAGGAAAGAGGAGGAGAGAGACTGGTAGGGTTAGGCGTTTGTGGTTCGTGTCTTTGTGAGAGGAAAGAGTGAGGATCTTATTTAAGTAGAGGGGTTGGGCCGGCTGGGGATGTTGGGCTTTAAATGAAGCTGGGGACGTTGAGCTGGGCCGCGTTTATATACATAATATTGAATAGCTGATCCGGTTTTTTGAACTGGATCAGTTAATAGAAAACTTGATCGATTTTCTGTTAACTGATCCGGTTCAGAACTGGACCGGATCAGTTACTCAAACCAGCTGTTAGGGCCAAAATTTTCACGATTTACGGTTCCGATTTTTTAAAAATCGGAGCAGTTGTGTTGTGACATATAACGTTTTTTCCACTAGTGGTAGATGGTTGTTGGTTGGATGTGGTTGTGGGGTCGGGGAGGAAAAGGAAAGGAGGAGGGGCTGGAGGCAGTAGGTGGGAGAGGTGGATGGTGGCTGGGGTGGGGCTGGTGGGTCAAAGGGGCGAAAGTGAGGGTGGAGGAGAGAGAAAGAAGACGAAAATAAGAAAGTGACCTTATTAACAGGTTCCAAGTCACTTGGGAGCATTTTTGGAAGACCTCTTATATAGTTGGGATAATTTTGAAATAATCCATAGGTGGAATTATTTTTGGCGGAACGACCATAGTAGGGATTATTTTGGTCAATTTTACCTATCTTTTATAGATAGTCTATAAACTGGATATACAAATTTTCTCAAGAGAAAATATTATAAATTTGATAAATTTGAGAGTGATAATGATATTAATTCGACAAACTACAGATAAAGATGGTGGGTGAAAAATGAGTTCATTCATCATATACCTGGGTGTAACATGTGTATAGTACATCCAAGACTCATTTTTGCTCATATAGTCTTCAGAACTTTCCTTTTTTAGTACATTTTACTCATTTGGTTGATTTCAAATGAGTAATATAAATGAGCAAAAAAAAATAACCTTGGGTATACCATTACGGGGTGTAAGTGGACTGCGAAAAGTCCAAAATCCAGTCCAGTCCAAACTTGTCGGACTGGACTGGACTGGAAAATATTTGGACTGGACTCGGACTCAAATTTCCGAGTCCAAATATTTTCGGACTGGATTTGGACTCACCCCTTTGGAGTCCAATAACTCCAAACCAATCCAAAAAATATTTTAGCATATAATATATATACATATACATACTCCGTCCCTCCGTTCTCCTTTGTTGTTTCTGTATTAATATTCCCCCATTGGAAAATTTCAATATGTTGTTCCTATTAATATGATCATGTTGATGCATGTTTTTCTTCCATTTTTTCAATTCATTTAGGGGAGGGTATTAGCATGCGGATGTTTTTTGCATGATTAAAATTGGATTTTAATCTAGTGGGAGTATAAAAGTTGTTTATACATTTTTTCAGTACATGTATATATATAATTATTATATTGTTTCATGTTTTAATTAAGTTGTTAATTAGAATATGATATATATATATATGTATGATTCATGAATTGCATGCTTTGAGTTTTTTATGCTTAATATGATTATGTATAATTTCGTGGCATAAATTCTTGAATTTGAGGCCAAGTATGATTTATTTATGCGTAAAAATGTTTTAATGTATAAAGAAAATCATGAGTTTATCGATTAAAATTGCCTGAATTGAAATCGAAAAACGGAGGCAGGGACAGCTCGCGAGCCGCGAGCGAGCGCTCCAGCTGGGAGCGAGCGCTCTGCGAAGGAGTGGGCGCTCCTCGCGGGCCGCGACTTATCTCGCGGGCCGCGACTTATCTCGCGGGTCGCGAGCGGGTCTCTGCCTGAAACGACTCTTTTCTTCAACGGATTAAAACGTTTAATCCGTTTATCCCTTAATGCATATTAAGTAGGTTTTATGCTTGGTATCCTATGCTAATGCTTAAATGAATTAAAATTATGTTGGGAGTTTATTTTATGATATTTAATTTTATATTAGGTTGTTAGTTTTAATAAGTTGATTAATTCTTTCATGCTAGTATATGTGATTAAATATCATGTTATGTTTATATTTTAATATGATTAAAATATATGTGGTGCCTAAAAGTGCTTATGTATTTTTCTTTAAATTTAATAGTTGATTAAATTTGTTAGATTAATATTTTAAAGCCCTTGGGAGATAAATTCTAATATGATTAAAATTTGTCTTAAGGTACTAACCATTTGATTTAATATGAGATTAAATCTAGATGGTGTTATTATGTTTTAAAGTTGTTAAAGCATAATAATTAATTTTAATAGTTGATTAAAATACATGTTTTATATATATGATATTATGAATGCATGCGGTGACTAGTATGGCCCAAACTTGGATAGAAAATACGATCTGCGTATCGTTAATGTATTTTTGTATTCTAAATATGATATGCGCATCGTTGGTATTTTTGTAATATTTTAGTTTAAAATTCCAAAAATATTTATTCAAGTAGTAATAAGAAGAATGGTGATTCAATCTTATTCCATGAAGCACAAGGATGGAGATCCATGGTGATTCAAGAATGGAGGCCTTAAAGAGTAGTCTTTAGGATTAGGGGCCATACTAGGATCACATTTTATTTTATGCATTTAAATATTGCTTTTGAATGTTTTCTAAGTTTTATTATGCATGTGATTTATTTTTGCAATGAGTTCACTAGTTATTAAATCACATAATAATTTACTTAGGTCCCTAAAGTTAATATTGGGTATTTGCTATTCCAAATAAACATCTACTAAAACCTTGATCGTTAGTAATAGGTTCTGCCAAAGCAGAGTGTTACTTCCAATCTTGGGCTAAGTAGAGTAAATTTCCGAAATTTGCATGTTTAGTTTGGTTGGGCCCAACAAAATCATCAAAACGGTTTTGGATTTTGAAGCAAAGGATTGGGTTTTGTGTTTGGGTGACAAGTTCTGTCTAAGATTAGGAAGGCTCTCCCCAACGTTGTGGGTAACTTCCTTACCTGGGAGCTTCAATCACCTTAGCAATCACCTATCAACTAAGAATTACAATTGTTGTAATTAGTAAAAGAGTTTACTTACCTTTTAAACTTGGTTTTAAGTAGAGGCCAAAGTCCACTTATAAATCATGTTTGATAGGATCTTAGAATCACTTGATTCAAAAGGGACACTTTGAAATTGATCAAGTGCATGGCTTTTATTTAAAATGTTTAAAATTTGTTAAAAGCTATAATGATAAACATACTTATTACTTTTGCATCTTAATTCTATGTAGATATCATGTCTGGTAATAACAATAATTCGCCTTTTAACTTACGTTCAATCCTTGAGAAGGATAAGTTGAACGGGAACAACTTCCTTGATTGGGAAAGGAATTTAAGAATTGTTCTTAGGTCCGAAGGTCGAGAGGATGTTCTTGAAACCCCGATCCCGGTTTTAACCACCACCTCTACTGAAGCCGATAAGGAGGCCCATAAGGCCATTGCGGAAAGGTCGGTAATTGTTACTTGCCTTATGCTCGCGGCTATGGAACCAAGCCTTCAAAAGAGGTTTGTAAGCTTGGATGCCTACAGTATTATCCGACAGCTGAAAACCATGTTTCAGCAACAAGCTCGGATAGAGAGGTGTGAGACTCTTAAGGCTATTCTTGAGTGTGCGTTAGTCGAAGGCAAGCCGGTCGCCACTCATGTCTTCGAAATGATTGGTTATTTCGAGGCAATGGAGAGGTTGGGCTTTCCTTATACCCAAGAGTTGGCTACTGACATCATACTGCACTCACTTCATGACGGGTTCAATCAGTTTAGGTTGAACTTCAATATGAATGGAGTGACAAAGACCCTTGCTGAGTTACATGGGATGCTCATGACTGCCGAGCAAAACATCCCTGTTGCACCTAAGAAGGAAGTTCTTATGGTTCAAAAGGGAAAGGGTTTTAAGAAGGAATGGGCTGGCAAGAAAAAGCAAGATAAGGGCAAGCAATTTGCCACTAAAACTGTTGATAAGCCGCAGGCAAAGGCAAAGCCAAAGGTGGCCGCAAATGCCAAGTGCTTCTATTGTGATCAAATAGGTCATTGGAAGCGAAACTGCCCAAAGTATATGAAGGATAAGAAGTCTGGGGCTTCTTCTTCAGGTATCTATGTCATTGACATTAATTTAGCAACATCTACTTCTTGGGTATTTGATACTAGTTGTGTTTCTCACATTATTTCGAATGTGCATGGACTAAGAAGGAGTAAAACCTTGGCTAAAGGGGAGGTAGAACTGCGCGTTGGAAATGGTGCAAGAGTTACGGCCGTTGCAGTTGGGACTTATAGTCTATCTTTGCCTTCCGGATTAGTATTAGAGCTTCATAACTGTTATTATGTTCCTGCTATTACCAAAAAAACATTATTTCTATTCCTGTTTTAGATAATGAAGGTTTTTCATTTACAATTGAGAAATGATGTTTCTCTGTTTATTTGAATTCAATGTTTTATGCCACTGCTAAAAGGTCTAATGGTCTATATTTCCTAGACTTAGACAAAGATGTCTTTAACATAGATAACAAAAAACATAGATCAAGCGATACTAATCCTACTTACTTATGGCATTGTCGTTTAGGACATATAAACGCAAAACGCATTCAGAAGTTACGTAAAGATGGACTTCTAAAATCCTTTGACTTTGAGCCATTTGATGTGTGTGAATCATGTTTAATGGGTAAAATGACAAAGTCACCTTTTACTGGAAAGGGTGAAAGGGCCAGTGATCTATTGGGCCTAATACATACTGATGTGTGTGGACCAATGAGCACAAAAGCTAGGGGAGGGTTTGGGTACTTCATTACTTTTACTGACGATTTAAGTAGATATGGATATGTCTAGTTAATGAAGCATAAGTAAGAATCATTTGAAAAGTTCAAAGAATTCCAGAATGAAGTCCAAAACAGCTTGGCAAAACAATCAAAGCACTACGATCCGATCGTGGTGGTGAATATTTGAGCCAAGAGTTTAGTGATCACTTGAAGAGTTGTGGAATTCTTTCACAACTAACTCCGCCTGGAACACCTCATTTGAATGGTGTATCCGAAAGGAGGAACTGAACTCTACTTGATATGGTTCAGTCTATGATGAGTTTTGCTGATCTTCCAATATCCTTCTGGGGATATGCTCTCGAAACTGCTACTTTCACACTTAATAGAACTCCATCAAAGGCAGTAGAAAAGACACCATATGAGATATGGAGTGGAAAAGTTCCAAGCTTGTATTTTCTACGTATTTGGGGTTGTGAGGTTTATGTAAAACGTTTACTTTCAGATAAACTCGCCCCTAAATCAAATAAGTGTTTCTTTGTGGGTTATCCCAAAGAAACCAAAGGCTATTACTTCTACAATCGCACTGAGGGCAAAGTGTTTGTTGCTCGTCGTGGTGTCTTTTTGGAAAAAGATTTTATTTCCCAAAAGACAAGTGGGAGTAATGTATTTCTCGAAGAAGTTCGAGAAAAGCAACAAATGGACATAGTTCAACCTATGTCAGAGTCAGAAACACAAGTACCAGCTGTGGAGCTTGATGTAATTCCTCCTTTGGAGGAATCTTCTCCCATAACTGACCAAGTGTTGAAGGACGTGCATCCCGTACACAAACCTCCTACTGTCCTACTCAAATCTAATTCGTGCTAAAATTCTCAAATTGTTGAGAAGAAAATTTCTCCTGTTGCAGCCCCTTGTAGATCTAGTAGACCAAGAATACCAAACAAAAGGTTTGTTGATTTCGTATTAACCGAAAGTTCTGAGATAATGATTTTAGAATTTGAGGAACCTACTACTTACAAGCAAGCTTTGATGAGTGAAGACTCCGAAAAATGGCTTGAAGCCATGAGGTCCGAAATGGCATCCATGTCGGAAAATCAAGTATGGGACTTAATGGATTTACCCGATGGGGTTACACCTATTGGTTGCAAATGGGTTTTCAAAGTGAAAACAGACAAGGATGGTAAAATTCAGGTTTACAAAGCAAGATTGGTTGCAAAAGGGTTCAAGCAATTTCATGGTATAGACTATGACGAAACCTTTTCACCAGTAGTAATGCTTAAATCCATTCGGATACTCCTAGCGATCGCTGCCTTTTATGATTACGAGATTTGGCAAATGGATGTCAAAACCGCTTTCTTGAATGGGTTCTTGAAAGAGGGTGTGTATATGACACAACCGGAAGGTTTTGTGGATCTAGAATATCCTAGGAGGGTATGTAAGCTTCAAAAGTCCATTTATGAATTGAAGCAAGCATCCCGGAGTTGGAATCTTCGATTTGATGAGGCAATCAAACAGTTTGGTTTTCTCAAAAACGGAGAAGAGTCTTGTGTTTACAAGAAGGAAAGTGGGAGTAACATAGTCTTCTTGGTCTTGTATGTAGATGATATACTTCTCATAGGAAACGACATTCCCATATGCTTGAGTCAGTAAAGGAATGGTTGAAGAGTTGTTTTTCTATGAAAGACCTTGGAAACGCTGAGTACATTTTGGGGATCAAGATCTATAGGGATAGGTCTAAGAGGATGATTGGACTTAGCCAACGAACTTATATAGATAAGATCGTTACTAAGTTCAACATGGAAAACTCTAAGAGAGGCTTTCTACCCATGCAACATGGCGTGTCGCTTAGCAAGACTAAAAGAGGCCTTCTGGACCTGATGAGATTAAGCGAATGAGTAATGTTCCTTATGCGTCAGCTATAGGGTCCATTATGTACTCCATGATTTGTACTCGCCTAGATGTTTCATATGCTTTGAGTATGTGTAGCAGATTCCAATCAAATCCAGGTGATGCACACTGGAGTGCAGCTAAGAATATCGTAAAGTGCTTAAGAAGGACTAAGGATAATTTCTTAGTGTATGGAGGTGAAAGTAAGTCAATTGTTGAAGGTTACATAGATGCGAGCTTCCAAACTGACAAAGATGATTTTCGATCCCAATATGGTTTCATCTTTTGTCTAAATGGAGGGGCAGTGAGCTGGAAAAGTTCAAAGCAAAGCACTGTCGCTGATTCTACAACAAAAGCTGAGTATATTGCTGCAGCAGATGCAGCAAAGGAAGCCGTTTGGATGAAGAAGTTCATTCTGGAGCTAGGAGTTGTGCCTAGTGTTGGAGATGGTATTGTTTTATATTGTGATAACAATGGTGCCATAGCTCAGTCTAAGGAACCTAGATCACATCAAAGGTGTAAACATGTACTTAGAAAGTTTCATCTCACTCGAGAAATCGTTGAGAGAAAAGATGTAATAGTTAGCAAAGTTCATACGGATAGCAATGTCGCTGATCCTTTGACTAAACCATTGCCTCAGCCTAAGCATGAGAGTCATACTAGGGCTATAAGGCTTAAGCATGTAGGAGAGTGGTTTTGATTGTGTACTATTTACTTTTAATTAGTTCACAGTTGTAGTTACTCTTATGATATGTTTGGTTATGTTTATCACAAAAGGTTATATTCTTATTTAATCTTGGTTTAGTATTAAATAAAGCGTTCAAAGTATTTTATAACGTTTTATAGGATTGTCAAATACGTGATTTGACAAATGAAACCCTATCCAGTGAACAGGAGTTATAATATACCTTGGTCCCTAGTTCAAATCATTAAAGTTGAACGTAAATGATTCTGTTTCATGGACTAGATTACAAGTTGATTGATAGCGCAGTTTCATGGGCTATGGGGACATAGAGATGTCTAGTCATTTGCATAGGCGTGTATAGTTGATACACGTTGGGCAGACCTAGTGGGAGTTCTCTAAAAGGTTTATGAGAATCTCATTAATACATTTAGTGGATTCCTTTGACATGAGTATGACACTATTATTACTTAAGGATTAGTATGTTTTTGACACTGCAAAACGTAGTGCCGTAAAAGGAGGCTATAAAGGCAGTCATCGGAACTGCTACGAATTGAGTGGGAGTTTTGGTTATACAAGACTAGATAAAGTCCTCCTAAGAGTTAGGATTGGTGTCTTGGCCTCTTGAAGAGCGAGAACTGAAAATGCATGGCCGTGCTCAAATGGATTAAGGAGTTAATCATTTGTTTCGACAGTTCGAACTCGGATTTCAAGAAACAACTTGAATATTGGTATGGTTTACATACGATGTTACCATGTCATCAAGTTGGGCATTAAGCGACTTAAGGAGTTTGAAGGTTACACAATTGTTCTTAGACAAGTGGGAGATTGAAGGATTTTGTCCTCGATCAAGTGTAACAAACTAAATGTATATGGACAAATTATGGAGATAATATATTCAATAATATTAGGTGACCGCAACGTTTTGCTAGAAGCTAATTGCGGTTTGTTGGGCTAGTATAATTGGGCCGACTACTAATATATATTGGGTCCTATGAGGTCACACAATGTGACAACCCTTGGATATTACCCAAACCCATTTGTGAAATGAGTTGGGCGGTTTTAGATGGGTGGAATAAGATGTAACTCGTGAGTTTATTAGGCTCATAATGTGTGACATTATGAAGCAAATAAAGCCTCATGAAACACCTCTTTGTAACCACCTTATATAAAGATATGGGGGTTACAAAGTTGATACATTATTACATCATCTTTAGAGGAGAAAAATCCTGATTTTTCTCCTTGCTCTTCTTTCCCCCCCATTCGGCCATCATTCACCCAAAAAGCAAGAGAGTTTTTCCTCTCTTCCGTACTAGCATACGTGGTGATCCAAGGGTTGTTCATGGACCAACACTAGAGGAACGGCGGTTGACGTTCTAACGGATCTCCACTAGAAGGCTTGTGGTGTAAGAGGAATTCACGCATCAAGAGGTATAATTCTATACTCTTATTAGCTTCATGTTAATTTATGCAAAGATCTTGGTGTTAGATGTTTGGGTATATGATACTCGTTTTCCGCATCAAGCATCTAAATTCCTACAAATAGCTACCCCACCTCTTTGATTTGCTAAGGGTAAATATAATTTTTTTCCTAAGGGATTAAGGATATTATAATATTTACTTTCACTAGTAGCATTTTTGCTTATTGCTGCGGTGGTATTGCTGCGGTTTTACCCGTACGTAGCAATAAACCACGAAAAAAAAGGAAAAATCGGAATTAAACATATTACTGCGGTTTTTCCGAGAAACCGCAGCAATATGGTTTCAACGGGAAATTTTTGAAATAAAGTTGACTATTTCACCAGATCTATCGCTGCGGTTTGATCTATTGCTGCGGTTTCTGACAAAAACCGCAGCAATAGATTAAAATAATATTTTTTTAATAATATTTTAATCTATTGTTACGGTTTCTAAAAGAAACCGCAGCAATAGGTTCATTAGGGTCTTTTTATCCTTTTAGCATCTATTAGGCGCCGTTTTCCCTCATTTTCATCAGTTCCTCATTTTCGCACCTCAACATCAACGTTCCTCAGCATCATCTTCATCTTCTTCGCACCTCTTAAATCCTCTTCAACATCAACGTCTCTTAAATCCTCAGCATCATCTTCGCACCTCGTCTCTCAACATCAACGTTCCTCAGCATCATCTTCATCTTCTTCGCACCTCTTAAATCATCTTCAACATCAACGTCTCTTAAATCCTCAGCATCATCGCACCTCGTCTCTCAACATCAACGTTCCTCAGCATCATCTTCGCACCTCATCGTTCGTCTCTGCCTCAGATCTGGAAATTTCGAAATTCCGGCGAGATTCGTTCGTTTTGTTCGAAGTTTTATTCGTTATAATCGTTCGTTTTGTTCCTCAGCATCATCTTCGTTTTGTTCATCGCCGGCTCCTTCGATCGTCGCGATTTACGTTGGTAAGGTGTTCGATTCTTCGTGATGCGTTTTACGCTTGCGTGATTTCTTCGTTTGAGTTTTAAAGTTATGAGGAATCTATTCTTGCTTTTTCAAGTTTTAAAGTTACGAAGAAATCAAAAGATACCTGCTTTGCTTTTTCGTTTTGCGTGATCTTCGATTCCTCATAATCTTTTGATTTTTTTCCAGTTTTAGTTTCGTGTGATTATGATTTCTTCGTTTGAATTTTCGCATGTGGAATGTGACGAAATTTCTTGAGTTTGGCTTTCGTTGCCGTTGACGGCGTCGATGTGGTGGTTGATGACGGTGGTTGATGGTGGTGGTTGATGCGGTGGTTGATGACGGTGGTTGATGGCGGTGATTTTAGTTTTTTTTTCTTAGATCTGATTTTCTGGTTTTCATCATCTTTGTTTTCTTTGTAAGTTGGTACAGTTATAATTTGGTACAGTTTTTTTACTTAGATTTTACTGTTATAATCTGATGTTAGGAGTTTTGATTTTCTGGTTCTTATTGTTAGTTTCATCTATTTTGAATGAATGTGATGTTTGTTTTTTTTATGTTGGTTTCATTTTGAGTTTAGTTTCTATTAAAAGATATGATGCTCATTTGTCATTTCATCTTCAATTTGTCTGCGAATTTGGTGGATAGTGGATGGGTTAGTTGTCCGGTTTTAATCTTTCAAATTTCATGGCAAAATGCAAAAAAAAAAAAAAAGAATTTGTTTGCCTGTCCAGGACCCTATTGCTGCGGTTTTGGGTAACAACCGCAGCAATAAGTTGTATTTTTTTAATAAAAAATATATATATTGCTGCGGTTTTTCCCAGAAACCGCAGCAATAAGTTGTATTTTTTTTAATAAAAAATATATATATTGCTGCGGTTTTTCCCAGAAACCGCAGCAATACGTTGTAATATTGTTGCGGTTAAAAACCGCAGCAATAGGTTAATTACCGCTGCAATAGGCCACTTAATGACCGCAGCAATCAGGGGCGGATTTACTATAGGTTCACTGGGTTCAGGTGAACCCAGTGATTTTTGGAAAAAAATTGCCCGGTTTTTTTTTTTTTTTAAATTAAAAATATTTTAGATAATAGATATATACTATATGCGTGCAAAGTAAGACATGAAAGAAGCTAGTGGCCCAGTGGTTTTGCATCTCACTGGTGCGCGCGCGGGGTGGTGTTTGGAGGTTTGAGGTTCGAATCCGCAAACACTTATTTTTTTCCTTCTATTTTTTTCATCTAAATTTTAAACATTAAGCCCCCCATTCTCATTTATCCCTCAACAACTGAACAAAACACACTGACCACTACCAGCCGACCATTTTCCCCCAAACCCCAAAACCCTAACTCCCTAGCAACGAGCCAACGAGAACTGACCAGCGCACGGCGCCACCGCCACGGCCACCGTCTACTTCCGTCTTCTCCACCGCGACGGTGAACCAGCGAGGCAGCGACATTTCCGGCGACTGCATGTCCGCATCAGAGCACCTATCCAACTGTTGAAGTTTGAACGGTAAAAAAAGCCCAATTCTTCAATTTTAAATATGAATTTCACTATTTCAGATTTTAGTCTTTTAGACATTAGATGATTAGAATATGTAATTGTAGTTATGTAGTTTTGTTAAGCATTTAAATGTTGAATACTTGAATGAATGAATGTGGAATTATGGATTGTGGAGTTGTTACTTGTTAGTTGTTAGTATTACTTAGACTCACTGACTCAATACTCAATTACTTATAGAATGAATTTGTTGCTTTATGAATTTCAGATTGAATTATTGAAATGTTGAATGAATTAATGTTGAATGAATGCATGTGGATTGTGGACTTTGGATTGTGAATTTGTGATTTGTGAATGTTGAATAAATGTTGAATGAATGAATGTGGATTGTGGATTGTGAATGAATGAATGATTAAATGTGATTGAACTTTGTACTTTGTAGTGTCTAGACTCATGGAGTTGAAATTTCTTGCTTGTGTTATTGTGCTAAAAATGAGATTGATGTTGTTGATATGAATGATTTGTACATTCCTCGTGGAAGATCAAAACGCTTCTTTGCTAAAGTTCCAAATCTTCATCGTTTTCGGGTTGAAATGTTTCTAAGTGTTATTGATTTGCAACTTCAAGAGCTTAACAATAGGTTTGATGAGAAAAATATGGAGTTGCTTATATGTATGTCTTGCTTGAATCCCATCAATTCATTTGAGGCATTTGATACACAAAAGTTGCTTAGGCTTGTCGAGTTTTATCCAAAAGAGTTCCCATGTAATGATATGACAACACTTCGACATGAACTTGAATATTTTTATGATGACATGAAGAAAGATGCAAGGTTTGGAGGAGTGAAGGATATTAATGAGCTTTCTATGATGCTTGTTGAAACAAAAAAGCATAATTCTTATAAACTAGTTTACTTGCTCATAAAACTAGTATTAATTCTTCCGGTGGCAACAGCAAGTGTGGAACGAGTCTTCTCTTCGATGACTTATGTGAAGAACAAGTTGCGGAATAGTATGGGTGATCAACTATTGAATGATAGTTTAGTCACATTTCTTGAGAGGGATCTTTTTGTTCAAGTTAGTGATGATGATGTATTAAAATGTTTCCAAAGTATGAAAACTCGTAGGATGCTTTTGTAATTTTTTATTGATGTAATGTAATGAATTAACATTCTATTTAGCTATTGTAGTTTGATATTTGAATTAATGTATTGAACTTTGAGTGAATGGATGTATTTTTTTTTTACCGGCTCCGAACCCATAGAGTTGGAATCCTGGATACGCCACTGGCAGCAATAAGCATTTATTCTACTAGTGTTTTATATGTTTATAAAAAAAATATAGCCACAATAAAATATACGTCCTCCATTATGTTTTAAATGAAACACATGGCCTTGACACGGGAATTTAGGAGAGAGAGACCTCGATAGAGAGAAAGGAAAAGAGGGACCCGTGTTATAAATAAAGAGATAGAGAGAAGTAAGTACCAAATAAAGTAACGTTTCATTTATTTTGAACTAGCTTAAGATACTAAGTGTTCCATTTAATTATTTTAGAATGGAGAAAGTATAAATATGTAAAAGTCAAAATATTACCATTCTTAAAGAACAGAAAAGGTATATACCTTCTCTTGCTTTTTCTCTCCTGTATATTCGCGTTCAATATTAATCCTCCTTTGTTTGCCAAGCTCTACGTGAAGAGAATGTGGGGGAAAAAAGACCAATGATACTGAATAACTGTATAGAAGAATGTGATGGATCAATGATCATGGATGCTTAATAATGTTTGACTAAGTTTAGGTGCTCAAATATGTCCAAATTTCAGTCATTATCAAACAGACTATTGAGCGCATTATTTTCTAAAATAGCCAATAATTAGCCATGTGTATACCGCAAGTTACACCGAAACTTCAGGAATGAAACAATGAATAGAGCTTTCACAACTTTCCTAATTAAACCAGCCTGTCAAGTGTCAAGATATATAAAAAGATTAAGGCCGTCTACCTAATTTTGTTCATTCTTCAAGATTTAATAAGCATTATTGACAATTTTTAGCTCTTCCATGGTTTACCAAATACTAAAAGATAAAATTGTCGGTATATCTCTTGCTTAGAAAAGTAAAGTTACATGAACAATCCTTTTTAATACAAAAAACAACTTATAAACAATTACGAATAATCAGCCGAACAAACTTTCTATTGTATACAAGAATCATGAACTAAGAAATAAGAATACTAAAACAACAATATGAATCATGTTGCCAAAAAAAAAAAACAATATGAATCAAATTAATAAACAATATTAGACATCTTTACACAATAAGAAGAATATTAGAAAGTACAAAGAAATTGAGAAAAAGTAATCAGGAATTTCTCCGGTTATTTCTCACGAAAGTGATGACATGGATTTTTGAGGGGGGAATAAGGAATCTTCCTATCCTAAATCCTAAAAAAGCCATAAGGCACACATTCTTGATTCTAGGGGCCGGATTAAAGTATAAAGAACTTCAAAGACCAAAATGGTCCATACGCAATATATGCTAACTGCTAAGGTATAGAAAAAAAATATAAATCGACCCTACACATAAAATAAACAGCCAAATAATTAACAGGCCTCATTATAATGATTTCTTCTATATCTAAGCACACATTTGAAATTACTTAGTGTCCATTCTCTTTAATAGATAAACCATTCGCCATCATTTTAGCATTAGCGGCGACATTTTCACTCCTCTTTCGGACTTCATCGACGAAACATTCTATATTCATGTCAGAAGATCCGCCATCAGCTATCGCCTCATCGGCTAAAGCCTTCCATTTGAGAGCATTTTTCTTCATTTCTAATGCCTTAGTCCCGGAGGTGGCTTCTCTTAAGCATTTTTCTACTTCGTCCCTAGAGATAATCCTCTTCTCGTGTTCACCCCTAGTTAGTTGTATACCTGTCTTGAAAACATCACAAAGGAATTTTGCGTCTGTCACTTGATCACCCCATGATGGAAATGCAACCACTGGTACTCCGCAGGAGAGTGACTCCATACTCGAGTTCCACCCGCAGTGTGTCACAAAACATGCCACGGATGAGTGTGCTAGTACTTGCTCTTGTGGGGCAAATTGGACCACCTGCAGAGTTTTTAAGAATGTTTGTCAGGGTACAAGTTCACCACAGTTATTATTTATGAGCATCAGGACACCTATATGATGTCATATGTGTGAGCACCAAAACTATGTGATTGGCAGTCAACCACACTAAATTCAATTCTGTAGTTGGTGAAGTTGATGAAAGCGATAGCGTGATAACGGTCTTTATACAAAAACTCTTTGATTTTGGCCTAAAATGAAGTGTTCAAGTATCCATATTTATGTCCAAGTGTCGAGATATTTTTTTAAAAAAAATTGGGATTTCTTTCATTAAGGCATTAAGGTCCACCGTTACAAGAGTCCAGGAGACTCAAAACAAACGCATATTACCACTAGATATTCTTAAAACACAATTTTAAAAGAGCAATAAGCAAATGTAAATGAGTCCGTTTTTGAAGAGACGGTCTCACGTTAGTGTTAATGTGAGACCAGTTAATGTCATGCTGACATCACGCGCGTACATCAAACCAGCACCAGAATTAGTTAAGCGCTTGAACCTATTAGTTATGCTAGCCTTAAATTGCTTCTGGATGAATTAGTTAAGTGCTGAAGTATATTAGTTAAGCGGTGAAGTACATTAGTTAAGTGGTGAAATATATTAGTTAACCGCTGAAATATATTAGTCATAACATAAAAACCAGATTATAACACATCTTATTTGTTCAATCACAATAATACCACATAGGTACATGTGCAAAAGGTGGACTAGATTTGCAAAGAGCAAAGTGTGGAAAAGAGAAATCTCTAGAGCAGTTTTAAACAACGTAACCTCATGGCGATATGAAATCGAAAGAAAGTTTTCCAATCTCATTCTCAAAAGTCAAGATAATGAAGATGCAAGAAAGCAACTGCAAAAAGTCTACAAGACTACTAGCTGCTGCACGTATAACCAAAGTCTTAACTACGAAACCAATTATATAAGAACAATGCTCATCAAGTACAACTACATTGGTTATTTTAGACTCCGATCGTGCAAAAACAAATTAAAGGGAAAAAGTGTAAGGAAGAAAAGTAATTTTAAGAAGACTAAAAAAACAAATTCCAAGAACCAAACTGAAATTGGTACAATTACTTCAAATGCTAGGTTGTTTTAAGTTCTTTTTTCAGGTTGTCTTTTGTATTTGACAATTTAGATTTATAAAAAAGTTATTTCTTCGTTTATATTGGAAACTAAACAATGCTCTATAGATCTTAACTAATTATTGAACAACACTAATTAATGTACTGGATATGTTAACTAAAAAATAATGTAAGTCTACATATAGATTACCAGCTGTAAACTATTGTGCTAAAATACTTAACTAATTGGCCAAAAACATTAACTAATTCGCCAAAAATATTATCGTGAGAACTTGTGAGACGCGGTCCGTTTTTAAAAAACATATCTCTTGGATTTGGGCAGGTCTCACGTTAAGACTAACGTGAGACCGTCTTTTTCAAGAATTTGTGAATGTAAATAGACATGTTAATTAAACCAAATTTAAACACATAGTCACTATATATAACAATTTTTATTTGAATTCCGACTTCTGTTTTACTGATCATTGACAATGGTAAAAGAAAAATACGAATTCGTTTTTGTCAACTTTAAAAAAGTCTCTTCTTTGCCTTTTCTTTTAACTTTCCTCCATGTGGACCAAGGTGGCAAAAACGATTTTGTACCCCCGTTTTTGTCCGTTATTTCGTTTCTCCTCTCTTACTTGACTCCTGTTACTAAATTATTTTTCTTTTTTTGGGTGTGAATCCTATTATTGAATTGTAAACTGTAACTGTGTTATAAAGGAAGTTGTATTCATCATCATATAAAGGTAATTAGGCAAACTCCTTAGATGATTACAATACTTTCTCTATATTTTAATAGTTATTTCATAAAAAGTTTTCACGGAGTCTGATGCACTTTGCCGATTAATTAACAAGATTCAATATGATATTTCTTTTTTCATAATACACATATTTAGAAAGGCAACATTAGTGTTCAAGTTTATAAAGTTTAACCTTTAAAAATGTGGTAAAACAATTATTACAAAACAGAGCTACATGATTAAATCCATGATGCAGTCTGCAATAACATTAAATGTGTCACGGCTTCACCAAACCAAGCAAAAGTGGAAAAAGTCCAAAAATTCATTTTTTTGTTGACACCTTCTTAAACCAATATAATAAAAAAACTACGTCTTGTTTAACCCACCCCTTCGACCCGTTTTAAAAACATTAATACAATTTTAATCAACAATACAAAACGAAATAGATTAATATATAGTCATCTAGAAGTGGAATATATATATTACTAAATGCACACTTGATGAAAGTGATACAACAGTTAGAAGAAAAATAGACATCAAATACTAAATAACGGAGAAAATCACGTATCTCATATGTTTTGTCGGTGAAAAAGAATCCCATGAAACCAATGAAGTGTTGAATTTACAAACAAGAAAGCAGAAATAAATGTGCTCGACAGAGGAACATACCTTGCCATTATCGCCAACTCTATCCAAGAACCCATCGGGTAGAGAATGCGGGCTGAGCCCGGACTCCTTCAAAGGCGGCTTCATCACCCACAAGAACGGCACCCCAGCTGCCTCGATCCCGGCCGCTATCTCATCCACCTGCTCCTGCTTCGGAAACACCACGGTCCCGAACGATATGTACGCCACGGACCCCTCGGGCCTCCCGTCGAGCCACTCCAAACAGTCCCGGTCGGGCCTCAGTGGGTCGGCACGGACACGGGCCCCGCCGGGCACGACCTTCTTGAAGAGGGGCCCGACGGGCCTGATATCGGGCCTGATCGGGCCCTGATCTAGGAGGGCGACGGTGTGGTCCACCGTCGCCCGCTCGAGCTCGTAGAAGGTATCCATGAGGATACAGAAGGGCTTCGAGAGGTTATTGTATTGTGCCAAAATCGCCCTCTTGAGGAAAGCATAAGGCGTGGTCGGGTGGAGGAAGGTGGGGATCTCGTCCCATTTAAGGAGGGGTAGAGTTGGGATTTCGACGTCGATTTCGAGGGCGTTTTCGGTAGGGAAGGGAATTAAGTTGTGGTGGAAGCAATAGTAGGCAAGGAAACAAGCACATGATTGGGGCCATAGCATCGCGCTATGTAAACCCAACTCCTCTGCCACGTCAGAAACCCAAGGAAGAAATGGGTTATTGATGAGGCAAGAAGCGGGCCGGCCCTCTTGGGCCAGCCCAGCTAGCCGCTCAGGTACCCAACGGCGACCCACAGCTTCAAGCTGAGGGAGGTATTGATCCATATCGTGCTTCCTCGGGTCGCCATCGGGCCATTCGTCGTCGAAGAATTCGAATCGGATAAACCCGTCCCCAATGGGTTCGGGTTGATCCGATACGGCATCATTGGAGCCCCGGATTCCTTGGCCAAAATTTTCAGTGGTAGTGAAAGTGACCAAAAGACCCTTAGATGCAATCATCTTGCCAAGCCTAAGGAGTGGATTAATGTGGCCTTGGCCAGGGAACGAGATCATGAACACATGAACAAGTTGATTCAGCTCATGATGCTGATTACTTTCAGTTTCTGATCCCATATTTTTTTAACTAATATGGGGTTTGAATGAAAAGCAAACCCAAAGAAAAACAAAAGGAGACGAATTTGCTTCTTGTGCGGGTAGTTTATAAAGATGCAAATTGAAATTGAGCAACTTTATATAGTGATCTGGCCGCCATGGTGGTTATAAATTGTGGTAGTTATTTTATTGCGTATTTGCGTGTTGGTTTTAGAATTGGTACGTACTAAATAGTAAATACTTATAGGAGTGTTGTCCCACTATCCCAATTGACTTTAAATTTATAGCCAGCTAGGCAGTTACTAGAGTCTACAATAATAAGTTAGAGGTGGAGAAATGTATATAGTGTTTGTCTATTTGATGGTTTGGAATGTTATACGTTGTTTGTAACATGAAGACATGATCAAATTGTTTGGTACTTTGACTAGTCTAATCTTTTTCACTAAAGATAAGTAAACAAGTAGAATCTATCTCGAATTTAAATCTTATGGATGCCAGTTGAAAGCTTATAGAGTACGTTTTTGTCGACTGTATTTGACGAATGGCCTATAAACTTGCATGAACTTATTATTGAGCCTAATATTGTGAATTGGAATTTATGGAGAACGATGTATTATAACTCCTTTGAACTTTTTGTTATATAGGTTATAAGGAGTTCAACATAACGTATAAGCGGACACACCTAAATGATGTATAATTATCACAGTTTTTGCAATAATGAGTAATTTACCGTTTATCATCTAATACATAAGATCATTTTTGCAATTGGATTGATATACTTGAGTATGAACTTATACATTTGTGATAACTTTAATTTTTCATAGTACACGATATTCAATGCATTACCTTGATCCTTAATATTTTTAATTTTGTATATGTAAAAATTACAAAAAGTTGATATTATAACAGTATACATAAAGACGGATCAAATAAGATCCTACTTGACTATATACTTTCTTATACATTTGTAAGAGAATATGAAATAAGGTTGGTAGATGATAGTGGTTATTTTGCAAATGTTACATTCTTCAAAGAAGGGAGGAAGTACATATAAACAAACCTCTCCTTTTATGTTTGTCTGCTTGTTACCTTTTTTTCTACATAATCATTACTTTTTTTTTTTGAAAGAGAAATTTCATTAATTGAAGGCCAAACGGCATCTACAATAGATATTAAAGAAAAACAAGATACAATCAAACAAGGTTAAATCAAATCCATCTTCGAAAAAACTACAATGAACCAGATCGAAGAATACAATGTGGCCCCTTGTATTTGCTGAATCAAGCAGCTATTGATGAGGAAGTCTATCATTCTGACATAGTTTGGGAAGAGCATTCTTGATCGAGCCATGTTGACCGCATTCGAGATTCTAATACCTTCATGTTGAGTCTCGAACTTCAACCAATGAGAACAATTTCTCATACCTGAATACAAAAAAAACATACTCACAACTCCCACAGGGGAGAAGGAGATCTCCACAACAGAGACTAAAATCCCCATAACAGGGTTTGAAAAAATCTCATAAAGAGAGACTAATTTATTCAACAAACACAAGAAACAAATGAACTAAAAACTGAAATAAATGAGGAAAAGGGGCTTACCATGGATGAAATCATCCATGGCAGCCCCTAACTGATGAAGATGGGGTAGGGGAGGCTAGGGTTTGAGAGAGAGAAAAAGAGAGAGCTGCATAGCATACCTATATAAGACTAGTTTTTTACTATTGTGTTACATAATCATTACTTTGACGGATCTTGATTTGATATAATTCTCCCTTGTCCATCTCTCTCATAAAATAATCTCTATATTTATTGATTGTAATCTGAATTCATTTGATAAACAATGTTTTGATCGCCTTTTGAAAATAACATATTCTTATATAAATTGTAATGCAACAAGGTTAGATTGACACAAGTGCGTAGTCTTATCAAGCTCAAATATTATGAAGAAAGATGTCCCTTTTTAAGGTTTCTATTATATTAAATAAATCACTTATCATGAGTAGGACTTGTGTTTATATCAAAGACAAAAGTATTCGAAAAAATAATTAAACACTTTATTTCGAGTTTGATTCATAGGAGAATTTCGTTGTATCAAAACAGACTATATCGTATTTCATTGACTGGAGTGAACAAATTAAATGATCATTTTTCTTTCCTTTTACGTTTTAGGTGACCTCGACTCTAATTTAGTGTTTACAACTATGTATAAACTAATATTTATCATTCTTATTAGTCATTTTTTATTTAGTTACTAGCTAGACATGAATCGGTCAAGGGTGCTATAGAACTTCATCAATGAATTTTTATCAATTTTTTATTAAAATTTGTTGTTTATTTATACTAAAGATAGTTTTTATTTAACGAAGTTATTATAACCTGTATGTTTTTTTTTAATGAGGTAAGTTGAAATTTCTTGCAAATAGGGGAAAATTTAGGGATCTCTCTTGTAAAGGGTGAGACTCATTCCCGAAATCTTTGTAATCGATGTGATGCTAAGATTACTAAACTATCATCTTTTGTTCAGTTATAGCTTGTATATAAATGTACTTATCATCATTTTGGATCATATAGCCTACATAGTCAACAGGCATCATGTATCTATAAGGTATCTACAAACTTTTGTCGCAACGAAGTTCCCTCCAACTTTTTATTTAAATATTTTTGAAAAAAATTCTGCAATGTGCCTTGTTACTCCACTTGCTTCGTTACCTCTATCAATGTTGAGTTCGTATTTGTGTGAACCAAGCAAAACGGCTTTTTTGTTTTTGTGGATTAAATCAAGTAAAACTTATGTAGGAGTAGGACTGTATGTAGGACAGTAGGAGTTTCACATGTAGTCCATTCGCTTACGTTATTAGAGAGACAAATGAATTATGAACGTACACTAACATTCGCTATAATAAGGTGGAATTTTGCTCCTTTCTCCTCATTAATGTTGAATTACTGTTATAACTAACCATTTGAATTGAATTTGAGCTTTCATTTTTCCTCGATGATTAATTGAGTATGCGACAAAGGGAAGGAAAATAAGCATATTAACTGGACCCTCGATGGGCGGCGAGCCGGCGACGGCTAAAATATGAATGGATATTATGCATCGTACCACTACCACCTAATGAACCAACGAACGTTGACCAATCCTTTAAATCTGGACATAAATTTATGATGTATTACTTTTGTTTCTCTTTAATCTTTTGACTTACACGTCTGCCAACGTGGAATTTTAACTAATTTTATCTTTAATTACGAACAATTTAAAATTATAAAATTTTAATATTTGGAAAATCACAAATTTTTATATGCGGTCGGCCATATGGTGTCGTCGCCCGCACATGTGTCAACCTGTCAACTGATTTTCAAAGGTCATATCTAACTCGTTTTTCATCGAAACTGAGCTTTTGACCATGTGTTGAAAAGCTATCGAGCCAAAATTTTCATTTCTAACTTGAATCTTCCCAAAATGTTGAGTTCGTTGTGAGAAACGTTCATTTGAAGTTGACCCGATTGTTCATAAGAGTAAATTATTTGGTTAGTATTGCCTTTTGTTATAAAGCTAATTATAACCTCATTTGTTTATTAGAGTAACCTTATCCGTCAGAGGTAACCATACATATATAATCATATGAATAACTTCATTGGTTCATAAGAGTAAACTCATTATTATCCCCTTCTATTTATAAAAGTAATCTCATCTATTTATAAGAGTATCCCGACCCCTTCTATTGTTATGTGTAACCTTAAAAATATATTATATGAATAACCTCTATTATTTTTTTAGAGTAACCTCATTGAATCATATGAGTAACATTGTAACACCCCAGAATTTCAAAGCGGAAAAGAAAGAAATAATAATAGTATTAATAGGACGATGGCGGAAACATCGTCTTCTGGGAATGTCACTACTACAAGAAATGCGTTTAAATAACTAAGTGATAAAACCAACATAAATAAATAGTATAAATAATTTAAATTAATTAGAGTAATATCTAAAAGAGAAAACTGACTCTCAAACTAATTAAAAGTCTAGGCCTAAAACATCTAGCTTTTTAATGCTCACAACTCAACCCGAGCCCAAAACCAAAGAAGATTCCCATCAACATCACCTGCAAAATATATCAACAAACATCCACAATCAGTGGGGAGTAACTAGCAGTTCTCCCTGAACAAAAGAAATCAAAGTACAATTCAGACATAGATTAATAAGAAAGGAAACATACACTACAAGAAAAGGCTGAAATAACGACCGCCTATTAGCGACGGCTGCAAAAACGGTCGGTGTAGTCGTAATAAGCGACGGCTTTAAACCGTCGTTGATCACCGACTGCTGATTTAACATACAACGACGGTTTAGCCGTCGGTAAGGAACAACGACGGTTTAA
The DNA here is from genome assembly GCA_947648045.1 of Beta corolliflora. NCBI lineage: Eukaryota > Viridiplantae > Streptophyta > Magnoliopsida > Caryophyllales > Amaranthaceae > Beta > Beta corolliflora. The sequence goes on from CANSZD010000458.1 coordinate 416,194, forward strand.
AGCCGTCGTTGTGTGTTTTTGGAAATAAATCAGAAATTTTTTAACTTGGGCGACGGTCTTAAACGGTCGTTGATTTCTAAAAGGGGTTTAATTGAAGCTGCTGCTTCAGTCGGGTTTTTTTCCAACAAAAAAAAGGAGGGAATTAGTTGGGCGATTTTGGGACCGGACGAAGCGCGGTCGACTCCACCTCCACCCGCCTCCTTCCTCCGGCCAACGCGGCACGATCCACCTCCACCTCACTTCGCCGGCGGTAAGCTTTATTTTTCGTTTTTTTTTTTTTAAATGTTGTACTCATGAACCAAACCCTAACAATTGGGTTTTTGCCTCGTGAGAGAAGTGAAGTTGGGCGACGAACTTCATTGGGAATCCACCTCGCCGGCGGCAGCGACCCTTGCCGGTCCAACACTTCGCCGGCGGTAAGCAGTGCCAATTTTTTTTATTTTTTTTTAAAATTGGGTTATGGCAAAATCTCATTTGGCTTTGGTTAAATTCTTTAATTCTAACCTTACAATTAACCTCTAGGTACTCTTTAATTTTTAAATTCTTTAATTTTAATAGTAAATTTAGTTTATATGGTTAATTGCTTAAGTTTATGTATAAATTTTAATAAATGCTTAAAGGTTACCGTTTAATAATTGATTTTGTACATGATGTAGGATTACGTAGCATTTTGGTGTTTCTCTTTGGCTTAATTGTAAGGTTAGTAGCAATTTTGACCATATTTTGTCTTCAATTTATATTGTTTTTGTTCATGTAAATTCTATATTGTTTAGTAGCATTAAAGGTTATAAAAGTTAAAAACTATATAATTATGACAATAATTTATTTCTTGCACATTCCTTTATTTAGTTTACACTATTTAAATTGTTTATATTGTTTTTGACATATTTGTTTTCGTGGAAATAGTTTGGATGATGTTATAAATTTAATTTAAGTGTTTAAATAAATATGTTTGCATCATCATGTGCCTAGATAACCGTTCAAGGTATACTCATTAGGAGTATATCTTGAATAGTCCCCGATTGGGACTGTTCTTCGACGTTTGACCTCACTTAGGTGGTGAATGTATGCCTTAGGTGGTCCACAAGCATGCAGCTGTGCTGGTACAGGTTTAATTATTATTAAGAACAAAAATATTAAAACAACAACGACGGCTAAACATTAAATCAACGACGGTTAGGCAGTCGTTGTAAGGTATTCTATGCATCCAAGGACTTCCACTTCAACGACTGCTTTTACATAATAGCGACGGTTTTTAACAGACGTTGAATTGGCGCAAACAACGACTGTTTCTAACCGACGGTTAAAAACGGTCGGTAAATCAGCGACGGTTTTACACCGTCGCTGATTTACCGTCTGTTTAAAACAGTCATTGGTTTGGTGCCAACGTCGGTTTTTGAAAACGGTCGCTGATGAGCAGGAAACCGTCGTTAAATTTTTTACCGACGGCTTAGCGGTCGTTGATTCCAATATCAGCGACCACCTATGCACCGACTGCGTTTCAACGACTGCTAGCCGTCGTTGATATTTAAGCAACGGTTTTCGTTTAATTACCGACGACTTTTAGCGGTCGTTAAAGACCACCTTTCTTGTAGTGATAAGGTCAAGACAACTATGACATGCATCCAAAATCATAAAGCTCTCAAGTAATACAAAAGATAAAATGAATAAATCATCTCAAGGGTACTTCAATAATAATAAAAACATAGATAAATCAGTTATTGAGTCAGAAACCGAACGCTAGTGAATCGCAATTCACTTCCCAAGGTTTGTCAGATCGCAATATCCAGGTCAGTCTATGGGCTTACGTTCCCCACTGCCTGTGTCTAAGAATGGACAAACTCCCGATGCAGGGTAGAACACGCAGAACTCACTGACCTCTCGGACGACAACAATTAACCCAGGTGTACCCCTAGTTCGCAAACCAGGTGGTTGGCATGTTCTTCACCGGGGACTACATCTATCCCACCGAACGTTCTTATCTCAAAATAAAATCATAAATATCATCAAAGTATCATTCATCTCAAAAATTTTCGTCAAAGGGATGCCACCCGGCCTTATACCCATAATTCATCAAAATATATCTCTTCAAAATTTCTTCAAAGTAGTAACTTACAAACTTACAACAAATGTCTCAACAACAAATACTTTGCGCACCACAAAGCACAACAACGATAATTAAAGAGTTTACAACACCAATAGTATCAACCATAAATGAATCGCATCGTATAAGATCACCAATTCCATGTAAAACATACGCACAAGAACATACGAAAAATCATGCAACACAAAACTGTGCGCTCAGCGCCAACCTGTGTGTCTGGCGCACAGTCCATCCTGCGTCTGACGAATCAGTGTGCGTCTGACGCCACCACGGATTAACACCAAAGCTCATTAACTCAGCAAAACGTTCACAATTAATCAATTTTACATAAATCAAACGTAAATATAATGACATACAATTATAACCATAGTAACCTACAAATCATCAGGTTTCAAGAATATAAAAATTCTCAAATTATTTCTGATTAACAAACCCTTAAATAATTAAAAAGAATATCATCAAACTCATAACAAAAACACAATAAAAATTATTAAACTAATAAAAACGATCAGTAAAATAACACAAAAATTATCATACGACCATTATTGCTCTAATGACATGGTACAAATTTTATTTCTAATTTTCGGACTCTAAAAGTATTTTTAAACGTTAATTTACAGAATACTCTATTAAGCCAATATGATAATTAAAAATAGAAATAAACGCCTAAAAATTACCAAAAATTCACATAACATGCATAAGCTCACGGTAATACATAATAGGTAAATAAATGGATTTTTAGGCCTCCAGAAATAATATTCACGATTTATATACTGACAGACACGAAAATGCAAAAACAGATAAACCAATTAAATAAACCTGTAAACAGTAAAAAAAAATTATTCCAAGGCATGAAATACATACAACACATATAACATGCTTCACGAAAAATAATTTCAGCAATTATAACATTCGTTCAATAATTATTTTGTAAATAATCCATAAACGCATAAATTTCTAAATAAATCGAATAAATACTAAAACTCAGACGAAAATTATTTTTCTGCATACAATATTCATACAGCATGCACCAAGTATATTCACGTTAAATTTCATCAATAATTTCACTCAAAAAGTATTTTAAACAATTCCTAACGTAATAATCTAATACCGAACAATACCCTAATCACTATTGTTCTAAGATAACTACTAAACGTCGGGAGGAGAGCGAGTCTAAAGAGATACGAAAAATATGTGCAATCCAAACGAAAATTGTAGCAATAAGTCACTAGGCGTTTTCTTCTTGAACGTTGACAAATCTCATTTCGTGCTGTTCTGTGCCGACCATGATTCCCGGCGAACTAAAGCAATGATTCACAATCGCTCCGGTAAAAGAGAATATAAAGACGTTATAAACGTGCTGTCCAAATTTGAGGATGATCCAACGATTAGATCTCCGGTTACGGTTATTTTCGTGAAGGTGTGACAGGAAAAACCGGGTTGAATCTTTCTCTTCTTTTCCTCTTCCTTTTCTCTCTTTCTTTTCTTGAAAACGGCGTGGGTTAAATGAGAATGATGCTGAACTTCTCTTATTAAAAATCAGAATTTTATGGCAAGGAAAAATGAAGGGTTTAGGAGAATGTTAATGAGGGATTAAATGAGCGGTTACAAGAGATCCAAAGGTTAGCTTAATAAGCACCAAAACTCTTCATCCTCCACTCCAAAATTCTGATTTTCGGCCAGCATAAAACGCCACACGTGATGTACCATTTCATCACCCTAGTCGGTGCAACAACGTTACAAAAAACGCTACGCGACAAAACTGCATCCTAAACGCCTAAATAAATAACGAAACTAATATAACCTTTAAAATAATTACCGAACAACTTAAAATAAATATATATAAATATACACAACATATAAAAATATATACACATTTTCACAACATGTTCCAAAATAATTTAAATAATAAATTATTTATTTTTATAAAAAAAAATCATTTTAATGTAAACAAACGCCAAAAATAAAAGGTGAAAATTACGGGGTGTTACAAACGTCATTTAATCTTATGAGTAACCCTATTCTATCATAAAAGAAACCTCATTTATTTATATCAGTAACCTCAATGAATCATACGAGTAAACCCAAATGTTTACATAGTAACAACATTTATTCATATTAGTAACACATTCGTTCACAAGAGTAACTGATTAGTATTCCATTTTGTTATTAAAGTAACCCATTTATTTATAAGTGTAACCCCTTTTATTGTTAAGAGTAACATCATTCGTCAAATACTACAAGAAAAATGGCTTTGGGTAACTTATTTAATTATACGACGACCCCATTTAATCATATGAGTAATAGTTCACAACTTTATTCATACGAGTAACCTCGATCATTCATTCATAAGAGTAAACTAATTAGTGTTCCCTTTTGTTATAAAAGTAAACCCATTTGTTTATAAGAGTAACTTCATTCGTTAGAGTAACCACATTTATTCATACAAGTAACTCCATTTGTTTTTAAGAGTAACTAAACTTATTCATACGAGTAACCCTATTTTTTATATATAAAAGTACCCCCCCCCCTTTATTGTTATGCGTAACCTTAAAATATTGTATGAGTAATCCCATTTATTTGTTGGAGTAACCTTGTTTAATTATACGAATAGCCTCATTTAATCATACGAGTAACCCCGTTTAACCATAAAATAAACCTAATTCGTTCATACGAGTAACCTCATTTTATCATACGACGTCCCTATTTAATCATATGAGTAACCCAATTGTTCAAAAAGTAATCCCATTTATTCATACGACGAGTAACCTCATTCATTCATAAGAGTAAACTGATTAATATCCTCTTTTGTTATAAAAGTAACCCATTTGTTTATAAGAGTAACACTCTTTTATTTTTAAGAGTAACCTCATCCGTCAGGGTAACCCCTTTTATATACGAGTAACTTCATTCATTCATAAGAGTAACCCCTTTATTACTTATAATTTTAGCTATCTTTTCAGAAATTAATAATACACCCTTTTGTGTTTTATGTTCTAGGTGTTGCCTCCAAGGTCATCATCTCACACACCAAGCATAAAAGGGTTTATCAAGGCAAAACAAGAAGTTCTGGAAGATTTTATACACAAAGGAAGGGTTTTTGCACAAGGGTCAATTTTAAATGGACATTTCTCACAGTTTAATCAATATTTTTGGAAGATTCAAGTTGAAGATGAAAATTTGGCTTGATAGCTTTCCAACGTGTGGTCAAAAGTTCAATTTCGACGAAAAATGAATAAGATATGACCTTTTGAAAATGAGTTGACGGACTAACACGCGTGTTCCACATGATTTGTTTTCTGTGTGGCCAGCTACACAATAGAAGCTTTGTTGGAAAATATATGGTGCGACAATTTAACAAGATTCAATATCAATAAGTAGACTTTAAACTGCAAAGAAAAAAGAAGAGTCAAACAACAATCTTCACACTATTGTACGTGTAACTATCCCATCACTTATTTCTAAACCTCTTGTTTTGCATTACCACTATTATCTTTGCAATATTGCCTTGCCTGACCTCTGCTATTGCATCTATCTTAAGCTTTGTTTATGTAATCAACACCTATAGTTTAATCTCATATTTCTTTTCACTTTTTAAAATGACTATTGTATCGTACATCACACGAGATAAAAAACTAGTTATATGACAAAATAGTATAGGTTGACTCTAATTCTAATGTAATACTCCCTCTGTTTTTTTTAAAGCCAAAACAAATTGGGTCATGTTGCTATTTAGTGTTTCCTTTTTTTCACTAGGACATTTAACCCTTCAACTTTATATGGTAGGTGCAAAATATGAAACAAAGGAGTTTGTGCAAAATAAATAAGTGGTTCGTGTATTATTTGATTCAGTTTAGTTCGAGTTATTTAAATATATGAATGTAACTTGGTAAATCAAGTGGCCATAGAGAAAAAAAATTGTTCAAAAATTGGAATAAAGCAAATATGAAAAACATAATAACATATAAAAGAAAATGTAGAAAGAATTAAAAGTGAATAGATCTAAAAGAAAAATGTAGAGTATAGCAATGAATGATGCTCGCTCAAAAAGGCAATGGGTAAAAGTAAAAGAAAGTAACTTAACCACAAAATGATGTTTTAGTGCTCATCACTAGTTTTCTTGGGAGAGATTCGTTTTGTCTTTCTATCATTTATCAGTTTATGTTATGCTCCTGTTAGTCATGGAAAATGTTTGGGTGACTATTAGTCATACGTAAGTAATCACCACGTAAACTCTCATCTCCAAGAAGCCTTGTTTAGTGCTTTCCTCTAGTTTTCATTCTTTGATTGCGCGTTAATGTTCATGATTACTTACTACTTAGTCCACCTGTCCTATCATTTCACTTCGGAAACATGTATGAGAGTAACATTTTTTGCATTTTCTTATAAACTTAGTGCTTTTCCTGTAAGGATTTTGAAGAAGAAAAAGCCACACTGCTCCAATGATGATTTAGACTTTAGTATATCCCTTCATGTTATACTTGTAAAATGCCTTTTGAGATCGAGAGGGAAAAATATACACTTCTTCATTGGGCAAAATCTTGTCCAAGAGCGACATATATGCGACAATTTAAATGACAATTTAAATACTCATCATCTTTGAAGCACAATTTCAAAATCATATTGGCCTCCTGCTGCAACTTCTCCGATACCGATGACGATGACATCTAGAAGAATCTAGAAGAATCTGGTCGACTCAAATCCAAGTTCTTTCAACCAAGGTGATTTGCGCTAAAGTCTTGGTCGGGTGTAACATGTTACACACCATAACTTCTTGTGTAATGAAATTTCACACGTACATAATGACACATACTCCAACAAAAATGACATAAGCTACACAAATAATGATATGCATCTGATGTCATTTATTTCATATCATTTGAGTTCTGTTTTGATGTCATTTTATTTTGGAACTGTTTCATGTCATTATTGAAAGGTTTTATATCATTTTGGAACTATTTCAACCCATGACTGTATCTAACCTCCTCCGCCTCCAATTCTCTCCCCAAACACACCTTTACTCTCTTTATGTCTCTTACTTCCTTTCTTTCTCTCTCCACCTCATGAGTGGAGTTCTACAAGCAACAACACTCGCCATCTTTGAAGCACAATATCAAAATCATATTGGCTTCTTGCTGCAACTTCCCCGACACCGATGACGACGACATCTAGAAGAATCTAGAACATTCTGATAAGTCACACACCTTATCCGCTCGGCTGATCAAATCCGAGTTCCTTCAACCAAGGTGATTTGCGCTAGAGTCGTCGTCGGGAAACTCGGCCAGAATCACCAAGCTAACTCGGTCTGTTCCGACACTGACTACATGTCTGTCCTTCGCCGCGCCGGTCGTTGGCCTTCCGTCGTAGTCGACGTCGCGGTGGTTCGTGGGTTGTTACATTATAAATTATGGTGTAACAGTTACATCAAAGAATTTATGTAAATTTCGTTAATAAATCTACGTTTATGCTCGCTCTTAGAATTTTAAGAATGTATCAAGGGCCCAATTTGTTTGTTTGTGGCCCAAGGCCTCCATGAGGACCGTAATGGTTGAACCGTCCTTGATCTTACATCAGACGGATTTAAATTTACCGATTGAGACGACTCCTTACTATGATATGAAACTATATAAAGGTTGTATAATACTCTTTCCGTATAGGGAAGATTGACATGAATAATCCCACCTTTGAATGGTCTTCTCAAAATGATCATAATTCATACATTTCAATAATTTGGGAATAGTCCCAACTTTAGAGGATGTTTTCCTCAATTGGGCTTAAATAACTTACAATAAACAAAAAAGGGATTATTCCCAAATTATTGAAAGGTGAAACCATTTTAAGAAAGCCGGATAAAGTCGAAATTATATATTCCTACAATTTTCTTCATTTTGCTAATTAAGACATTTATTTTTTCACTTAAACCACAAAAAAAGTGGAAAAAAGTAGAGAGAAGGGTACTAAAGGTAAGAAAAAGGTGAAAGGAAGGGAATGAGAGTAAAACCAAAAGAGAAATGTATCAATAATTTAATGGTTCAACCAACTATCTAAGAAAAAGACTAAAAGAGGGTCCAATGTCTTAATTTTAAAAATAAATTACACTTAAATTGCACAATGTTCCATACGAGACTCCTGTATGATATTTTCTCCTACACTTTTCGCAACTTTAGCTTCCAAGTCCCACCTCGATTTTGTCCGACGCTTAGCTAATTAACGTTTAACTGGAGACAGCCAACAAAAGTATATAAATTATTTTATCTTTTTCTAAAACATGAAATATAAATTTATCATTTCATTGTACGCAATAGATGAGTTTCCACACATTTGAATTTGACTCTATAATTATTTATTGATCGTGGCCTATTTGTTGCCTCGTTTTCGAACTTTCTAAAAGAATTGCTGCATTATATAAAAGTGAAGCTGTCAATAATAGGCGAAAAAGAAAGGGAAGTATCTTACACTTATTTTTGTGAAACGTCCAAAGTTATCGTTTAAATAACGCAAAAAAAGTCACTAATACGGTAGAAAGTCACATCATCTCAAAATAAAAAATCCAAGATCCTTTCAGACACCTTGGCAGATTGCAAAGTTAGTGGAGTATATGCGGTTTCTATCATAAAATCTCCACGAAGTTTGATTAAATCAGAATCTAATTATCCATAAGCTAAATCAAGCAGCAAATTGGTGTGTAAATCGTAGACATTTGATTTTTTTTTTTCTCCCTTGATCTTAGATGATATAGATGGTTTAGCGCTCTGTAATATTTTGAACAATGGTGCTGCAGATTCTCCTAATCAATGCTTTATTTTATTTTTTTTCTTACCGTTTATGAAAAATAAGTATTAGACTTTCTTAATCAATTATATATTGCTCAATTGCCAAAATTAAAGCAAAATAGTGGAATGACCTAAAAGAAATAAAAAGTAAGACAATAAAGTCTTAAAACTATGTCCTTGTAGGAATAAAGACTGGTAATTGAAACAAACTTAGCTTATATAAGTCGTGGCATGAACTAACACTGCGCTAAAGTTGAATTTACCCCACTACGTACACACGACCTCATGGCAACCAACCACCAAGGTTATATGACGACTATATAGAACAAACTTAGCTTAAACAATAAAGTCCTGGAGTGAATTAATATTGCACTAAAATTTGAATTTGCCCTACTATGTACACACATGATGCAACCTCTTGACAACCGACCTTCAAAGATAGACAATGGCCATCTCTCTGATGTAGTATAGAGAAACAGTTTTAGTGAAGTGATCTACTAAAGTAAGATAGTTAATAACACAATTGCATGGTTAACTTATCTTATCCTAAGTCTTAAGCGATAAACTAATATTTTACAGTAAATTGACAACCACACTCGCTAAGGTTGTGTCCTAAATTGTCATAGTGAAGTGACTTATCAAAGTAAAATAACTAAGAAAGCGAATGCGTGTGGTTAACTTATCAATATATGTATATATATGTATATGTATATATATGTATATGTATATATATGTATATATATATGTATGTATATATATGTATATGTATATATGTATGTATATATATATGTATATATATATGTATATATATGTGTATATATATGTATATATGTGTGTGTGTGTGTGTGGAGAGTCATGATAGCATATAACAATAATTTTAGCTTTCACGTATGCTAATACTTGCCTTAAATACAATGATGTGTACACCAATTTTGATCCATTCCTTATAGGAGATCGATCATTACGAAGGGTTATAATGTCATCTAGGAGAGAGTAGGTCTCGTCAAACTTATTTCTATGTGCGCCTGTGCGGTGAGGCATCTGTTGTAGGGCTGGCAATCAGGTCAGGTTGGGTCAATTTCAGGTTGACCTGATTTATATTTTAGGTCACTTACTCCTAACCCAAACCCGACCTGATTCTAATTTCAGGTCGAAAATCATAACCCAAACCCGACCTTACTGATCCGGGTTGACTCGAAACCAACCCAAAATGACCTAAAATGAAATTCAACTATACACGCTAAGTTATGAAAGTATGGGTAAATGACCTGAAATAAAATTTAGGTGATCCAAGAATTGGGCTTGGCCCAATACAAATAAGAATAACAAAATATAGGTTTATAAGTTATGAAAGTCTGGGTTAATTTCAGGTCGACCTGACTTGAAAATATTCCGATTTCTAAATCAGGTTATTCGGGTTATTTCCAGGTTCAAAAAGTCAACCCGAACCTAACCCATTATATTTTCAGGTCGGGTTGGGTCCACCCATTTTTTTATTTCAGGTCGAAAATCTCAACCCAAACCCGGAATTTTCAGGTCATTTTCAGGTCGGGTTATCGGGTTGGGTCAACTTTTACCAGTCCTAATCTATTGTAACTATACTGAAATAAATTCCTGTTGTGGCTGAGAATTTTTTATAAAGACGTGGAATCATAACTCGAACATATTATAGTTTGGGGGCAAGTCCCCTACCAACCCCAACAAAGATCATCCTCTAAAAGGAAGTGCATCTCTTTATGAATTTTATTATAATTATTGTATATAATAATTATTGTACATCTCTTTGTTGTAAAATATTGTATATACATTCCGGAATTCAGAATACTCTGTAATAAATTGGTAATTTTTGTACTAAGATGTTAGAAGTTAGGCACCTCTTTGTCTTTTTTTTCCTTCATTCATGGACAATCATATGACAATATTCACAGTAGGAAGCTTCCTAAAGAAAGAAAAGAAAAAAGGGCTTCTCAATAGGAAGTAATCATGTAATGTGTCATTAGTTACTTATTGTGTCATGCATTATTTGATCTAACCGATCAAATATTTTAGTAACAATATTAGGTGGATTTATATGGCTTCAGAAAAAAAAAATGGTGGATAATAGGCTAATAGCGATAACGTTTACATAATAGTAACGGTTAGCTTCCTTTACAAACAAAATACAGCTTTTCTGTGCAAAGTGGGAAGAATCTAATTCGCAATTGTTCTGTGAACTCCTGCATCTGTGAATCCAAAATAGTATGATTATATTTGTTTAATGTAAACGACATGCAAAATCATGCTTTACATGTTTTGGTGCTATGCTTTACAGTTTCATAGTAATAACAATTAAGATTGAGTGATTAAAGGCAAACCATGTTATAGTTCCGGATGCACCGATACACCTTTTTTTTTTTTTTTTTTTTGACAAGCACCTTTTCTTTTTTTATTTCCTTGACCAACGTCACTAAATATCCTAAAGAATACGCGCTGCCTAAATTATTAAGGGGTAACACTCCAAGAGATTAAATCCACATTAGAACGAATAACGAAAGGAACCTTTTTTATGGACTATAACTATTTAAAACCTCTCGTTCAAGTAATACATCACATAATTACCAAAAAATAAACGTATATATCACATATATTCTCCGTTTTGAAATAAGTGAAACACTTATCTCTATTATATAAGTGAAGGGGGGGAGAAAGATGGTGTCCTCTCACAAAAAGTCTAATATACCCTTAATGAATTTATATTGTCATATATATTAAATAATCTTTTTTCTTCTACTTGCCATATATATTGAACAAGGTAACAATGGAATTGAATTTGAGATTTCAATTAAATATTAAATTAAGGAGATTGATTTCCTTTTCTTACATATGTGTGATAAACTCTGATCAAAAATTAAATTGACATTATAACTTGATTGACACAATCAGAAGAAAAAATAAAAACTTGGATTTCATTTAAATAATTCTACTGATAGTATTTTAAAACCTATATGTTGATTAAGGTAACAATGGAATTGAATTTAAGATTTCAATTAAATATTAAATTAAGGAGATTGATTTCCTTTTCTTACATATATATGTGTGAAAAACTCTGATCAAAAATTAAATTGACATTATAACTTGATTGACACAATCAGAAGAAAAAATAAAAACTTGAATTTCATATAAATAATTCTACTGATAATATTTTAAAACCTATATGTTGATTATTATTCGGTAGTCTATATTATATAAATCAAACTCTTTCACTTTATTAATATTCAACAATTGAACCTGATACACAAACTATTCCACTTTATTTGAGCACAAGCTTTCTTCTGCTTTATATTTCCTTCTCTCAATACTATATTTGAATAATGATGAACAAACCAATTAAACATTGATTTAAGAAAAACATATCAAACAATTAAAGCTAATTATAAATGTTTGTTTGTATCAAATTTTTTATAACACTGATGAATAACTAATTGAGAAAAAAACCATTAAAATGACAAGCACGCATAACGTGTAAAAAATGCTAGTCTCTTTTATGTGAAAGCTTTCTGAGTGAAGTGTTTCACTTATTTCAGAGCAGGAGAAGTATGATTTTTGTTGTCAAATGTTATATCACAATTCACAGCTAAATCATAAACAAATTAATGAAACACCATAATTAGAGAAAATATATTTTAAAGTGAGATCATTTATATTATACCATATGACAAATTGGTTTATGGTCGAAACTATTGAATTTCGATGATGAAAGTGTGTATTAAGTTTGATATAGAGACAAATTAGGGGTGGGTAATCGATTTGTCCTCCTATAAATTCTACCTTTTGAATTTAAGTGTTTTTTATTGATTAATAAGGGGTACCAACCTTGTATATATGCACGTGATGCGTGCGAAAGTATATAAAAATTTGCATAAAAATACAATAGGTAACAATCATTGAAAGGGAGAAGAATGAGAATATTATGGAAGGGAGAAGAGGAAAAACCCATAGTTTGTCTAAGATGTGTAAATCTTTGATTTTTCATCTTCATACGAATAACTACTTTTATTTTTTATTGATGGATACATTTTTTTTTTCTTCAAAATATCGGGGTCAAGCCATGTTATATTTATAAAGTGGAGTTCTTTATATGAGCGCACCCAACATTATAGTTGTTGGCTTGTTGCGATCTTTACCCATTTTTACATTGGTGTCGCTCTGCACCCCAAATTATAATTGGTGTTATATAAGCCAATATTAGAAAATTGTGTGAAAGATTAGTATACCATGAAATCTCCAAAATTATGAAGGAAGAACATGAAATTTTGGAAAAAGAAAAATGGTTTTGGATTGGCCCAAAGTAACTATAACAATTAACACGATTACCCAAACCCCCTAGATATTGCGTTCAACGGACATTGCTACACCTACCCACCGGGTAGACAACCCACTACTAATAGAGCAATAAAAAAATAAAAATTATGTTGAGTTGGATGCCATAATCACAAGCCTGAACAAGTCCCTATTAATGGTGGGTAGTCTACCCGGTGGGTAGACAAATTTTTTTCCGTGTTCAACATTTAATTTCGGATTGTAATATTTTCAATAGTATTAATTAAGGAATGAAAGGCTTTGTTTAAATAAAAAAAAATTAACACGATTCACTGATCTGGACCACCTGTTGATTCATCACATCACAAGAGGGCAAAGGCTCATTCAAATTTGACAATTTTCATATTTGAGTTCACCCATGTGCTCTGATATTATTGGCTAATTATCCACATTATTAGTTCTTCCATTCTATCTTGGGTTGGGTTGGAGGCTTGGAGCCTACACTAGTGGAATGTGGTTATGTGGGGCTCAAATATTTGGTGAAATGTAACAACTAACAGTCAGCTTGATTCAATAACGTTTTTTGTGATTATAAGGGCAAAGTTGGCGTACTTTAATGCCTGGATTTTTCATTACGATTGTTTTTCTTAGGAATGGGGAAAGTAAAATCGAAAAAGTATTTCAATAGGGTGTGTCTTAGGTGTAACGTGTTATACTATAACCTATTGTGTAACATGCATAATGACATAGATTTCAACAAGAATGACATGGATTATACAAATAATGGCATGAATCTCATGTCATTTTGTCATTTATTTCATGTCATTTGAGTTTTTTTTACAAAATAAGCGGGATTCGTAGGTTGTTACACTATAAATTATGGTATAACTATTACACCCAAGGATTTGTGATTTCAATATATCTCCTAATTAACTAATATATATTCTTAAACCTAAAAGCAAAAATGTTGTAATAATTTTTTCCTCTAATGTTCATTATTTCCGGATTTTTTATCCTAATCTATGGAATTTAGGACAATAATATGATCTGTATATATAATCATTATCCAATAAACTATGGAATTATGGTTGATGGCTAGTTTTGCATGCATATAATAGAGTTCATTTAATAATTATTGCATGTATTGTTGCGTGTCTGATGTCTCACATGACCGAAGAATCTTTTGATTATTTGACATACCACCAGTTTTGGGCCCAAGCTAAACAAGGCCAACACGCCAAAGTAAAATAACGAAAATCCAGAAAGGAGCACATATCTCTATTATCTACTCCCTTTGTATATCTATGCTACTGTAAAAAAAAAATACTCTCTATGTTTTTCTTTTATCATTCTCATTTTCCTATGCACATCTATCAATGTATCTCTTTGAACTTAAATATCTTTCATTATATATTAGTTAAATTATAACGATTGAATATTAATATAAAGTACTAACTGAGACGAATCAAACAAGACCCCATATGACTATATTTTTTTTATAAATTGAGAAAAATTGAGAATATTCTTTCCAGGTATGAATAGTGTCAAGATTCAAAGTAAAAAAGATTAAAAAAATGGTTTTTTCACCAAGTACCTCCGAGCTTTCAGAAAATTCACCACGTAACCTCGCACTTTTCAAAATTCACCAGGTACCCCCGAGTTTCATGTTAATACATCAAAATGCTCTTAATAACTAATGGCGGTTAACTCCGTTAGTCATTAACCCTAATTTTTTTGTTTTAAAACCTAATTAACCCCCCTCTCTCTCCCTAAACTCCTAACCCCTAACCCTAACCCTAACCTCTAACCTTAACTCTAACCCTAAACCCCAACCCTAACCACCACCCGAACCCTAACCACCACCACCCCCCTCCACCCCCGTAGCCCCCCCCCCCCTCCACCCCCGTAGCCCCCCACCCCTTTCCCCCCAACCCCCACACCCTCCCACGCGGACTCCCCACCCCCCCCCACACGGACCCCCCCCCACCACCCCCACAACACCCACCAACCCCCTTCAATTTCGACATCCCCCACCCCTCCCCCCACCTCCTTCGAATTTCCGCAGTCCCCACCCCTCCCCCCCACCCCCGTTAAATGCTACTACAATACTACCTCTGTTTCACAATACATGTATCATTTCTCATCTGAGCACTATCATCAACCAACTTTGACAATATTTCTCTCACCATTATGTAAGAAAAAACATAGTTAACTAGGATCTTGTTAAATTCGTATCAGTGTGGGAATTCCATATATCAACTTTTTCTTATAATTTTCACTTATATGCAATTAGAGATATTGATGTCCAAAGAAGCGTGTTGGAGTACGTGAAAAAGCAAATGGTACATGTATTGTAAAACGGAGTTAGTATAATATAATATAGATAATCGATAGGAACAAAAACGATAACAAAAAAAAAATACTAACAAACAAGCAGATGGACGATATATGTGCAAAGAATGATATGGGAGATAATGAACACAAATGGAAAAGAAATGAAACCATAACTCATTCACCTGTCAAATGCGTCTAATGGGTTACATTGGTTTTGGGTTTAGTTATACGGGTAGAATAGTAAACGGGTTGGGTTATAAAGAGTCCCTGGTGAACTAAATGCCAAAATATGGGTCAATAACAAATTTTTTTTGTGCCATTTTCGATTTCAAAGATGAGTGAAATGTTTTTATAATGACGGTGATATCATTAGAATTTCATAATAATCATATATGCAACATATAAAATCTAATTATTACTCCAAAAGTAAAAAGATGAGAGAGAAAGAAGTGAGAGAAAGAGAAAAGAGCCAAAGAAAAAAGCCCCAATTCGCAAGCAAGAACCCTAGCCATTTTCGCATTCCAGACCCAAATTTCGACTCTGTTCATGTTGAAATTCGCTTAATCAGTGTTTCTACTCTAATACTAATCCTCTTGCCAGTGTATATTATTCTCACTGCAGCAGTTATATGTGGGTGTAAAGTTATTTGCTTTCCCCCAATTGTATTATCAATTCCTCAAAATCAATCTTCAAGTTATGAGAGTATTTATCCTCCTCTCTTTGGTATTCTTCAGATAAATTTGTCTATCTCAATTCTGCATATCCCTTTTCAGTCTGTAAGATGGATTAAAGGTTTCCTCTATCTTTCATTTAAATTCAAATTAGGTCCCCTGGCTAGGGTTTTTAGCTTATTTGCAAAAATTGCAATTGGTGGTTTTGTAAGGAGTTCAGTTTCATTATTTGGCTCGAATTCTTCCGAGTTTGTGTTACCCTTTGTCGTATTGCTGGTGTGTGTTGGTGCGATGTGGAGATCATCTTTCAGTTGGTCATTTTCCTTTGAAGACCTCAGGTGTTTTGCACCTGGGACGAAATTTTCATGTGCCTTATCCTCCTTGTCAGAACTCAAGCAAGCCAAAGTAGATAGATTATGTGGCAACGCAAAGGTATTCCCTTTTCCATATCCTTTCACTTTGATAAGTGAAGGATGTTTAATTCCTTTATCTATAATAGTCAGAAGCAACTTCTCTAGTCCTATTATGTTTTCTACTTTGCTAACTAAAAAAAAAAATTTCTTCTCAATTAAGAACTTTTTCGTATACTCCATTCTAGGCCCTAGAAGCTATTGGAATGGAGAAGAGTGTTCTTATTACCTTTTGCCCTCAGAAGGCTTTTCATTCTTTCTGCAACAGGATCCTATTAAGGAAAATCTCTTTGAGTATATTCAATTCTCTATTGAACTATGGTTGTTTAATCTTAGCTTGTTTGATATAGATAATCTCCCTCTGTTTCAAAATATTATGTGGAAGATTTCCATCTTAAGCAAACTTGTTAAGTTAAAGGCAATATTCATGTTCTGCCTATTGTTTGTTAATATAGGATATCTTAATATGTTATCTATCCGTAATCTGAAGGATTGGTGCAGCATTGGTTGTTTTATTTGTCAACACCTCTCCAGAGCAAATTTTCTTAAGTGTGATATTTTATTTAGCATTGGTATTACCTCTTTGGTTATGGCGCCCATTGGTGTTTGGTTTCATGGGCAGCAAAAGATGTCTCCCTCTTTGGCTCTATTTGTCATCTGCTTAGTTATACAATTATTAGCTTGTTACTCAATTTATATAAAATTAGTAGATTCCTTCATTATTATTTCATCCTATAACTTTGTAAGCGAATGTGCTTGTTCTGTTATATATGTTATCCTTCTCTTTCATAAGATCAAGTGGAAAATGTCCATTTTTGTCTTGAAGAAGGTCCTTCTTTCAGAAATTTTATCTGATTATAGTCAAAGAATGTTTGTTTTATCTTTGTATGAAAATAGATGGGTTAAAAGTTATGATCCTTTATTCTCTTGGATGATCGGGTTGATGATTTCCACTTATAGACATCTAGCTAATCTGAAGTTGCATATTAGAGTTTTGTTTATTATTTATGACCTTTTATTCTCTTCGATGATCGGGTGGATGTTTTCCACTTCTAGACATCGAGCTAATCTGAGGTTGCATATTATAGCTCTATTGCGCCTAAAGAAGGCTTCCTGGATAAACTTTGTCTTTATTCGAAGGATGCTAAAGTTCCTTAGTCGTATTTTCTTAAGAAAGCATCTTCTACTGAATACTCATTTTAAGCATCTCTATATTACTATACAGGTTGTCATTCACTTTAGTGCTTTCCATAGTCGCCCCCTGCTAGATAACATCTGGTTCGGATTTTTGGTTATTAAATAATTATGATTGCTGGTTTTTGGAACATTAGAGGTGTGTCAAAAAAGAACTCTTTGACTGATATCAGAGATTTTTGTACTAGTAACTCAATTAAAGTATTCATGGTATGTGAAGTTAAGTCTAAAACTCCCCCCTCCCTTATCACAGCAACTCAATGTGGGTTTCAGTATGTTGATTATGTGCCCACCCTAGGCCTAGCAGGTGGGTTATGGTTGTTTTGGAAAGATTGTAATCAGTCTCCTTTTAATCTAGTAGTGCTATATAAAGCTTCTCGGTTTATTGCTAGTAACATTACTCTCTTAAATGATAATCTGTCCTTTATTATTATCTTTGTTTATGCACCTCCCAAAAATGAGCACAAAGCAGAATTTTGGGATGAGATCTTTGTTTATGTAAACTCTTTAACTTCCCCCTTTGTTATTCTTGGCGATTTTAATGATATTAGTTGTGAACAAGATAAATTAGGGGGTGCTTCTTTCAACTCTAATAGACTTCGAAATATGAGAAATGTTTTATCCCAAATTTCTTGTGTTGAACTTCCTTTCCTGGGTTCAAGATATACATGGCGAAAAAAAAGAGCAGGCCCAAATAATATCTTGGAGCGTATTGATAAAGGGGTAGCTAGTCCCATGTGGCTTAATTGCTTCCCTCAGGCAAAATTAATTCATCACCCCTTCACTTCGTCGGACCCTTTGTCAAGTCTCCCTAGATTTAACGAAGCATAAAAGTATAAAAGCACCCCCTTTTCGATTTGAAAAAATGTGGTGCCAACGTAAAGATTATGATACTCTTGTTAAGAAAACGTGGTGCACTCGTTTTAATGGATCTCATATGTTTAATCTTGTAAAGAAATGTAAATTATTAAAGGAGGAATCAAAGAAATGGAATAGGTCTCAATTTGGGAATGTTTTTAGACAACTTAGAATTGTAGATTCTAAACTGGTTGATATTCAAGCTAAACTAATAGTTAATCCTTTGTGTTCCTCTCTCAAGTTACAACAAGATCGTTTTCTTCAAAAAAGAGAAAAATTGTTATCTTTTAGTCATGAATATTGGAAACAAAAAAGTAAGACTAATTATCTTCGTCTTGGGGATGCTAATACTAGATATTATCATACTCATGCGTCTATAAGGAGAAATAAAAATCAAATTAAAAGTTTTACAACAGAATTGGATCAAATAATAACTTCTCCGGCGATTATTGCTAGTGAAATTTCAAAGGAATTTTCTAAAAGGTTTCTCTCAAACCCTTTATGTAGCTTTGATGAAGAGATTGATTTTAGTCTTCTCCCTCCTATTATCTCAGATGAAGATAATGCTTTTCTCGTAGCAATAGTCTCACCCGAAGAAATTAAAGTTGCAGTTTTTGATCTTGCTCCTGATAAATCTCCTGGACCTGATGGATTTCCTCCTTTCTTTTTTCAAAAATATTGGACCCTTGTTGGAAATTCAGTCATTAGAGCAGTGAAAGCTTTTTTTCATTCTGGGAATATTTTGAAGGAAATTAATCATACCTTCCTTGCTCTTATTCCTAAAATAGATAATCCTTCAAGTGCAAATCATTTTAGACCTATTAGTCTTTGTTCCACAATTTATAAGATTATTTCTAAAGTCATTACTAATCGTTTAAAATCAGTCCTTGGAAAAATCATCCACCCCCTTCAGGGTGCCTTTGTTCCTGAACGTCTTATTCAAGATAACATTTTAATAGCTCATGAAGTGTTTCACTCTTTCAGTAAAAAATCTGGTTCCGAGGGGTGGATAGCTATTAAGCTCGATATGGAAAAAGCTTATGATAGATTAGAATGGAATTATATATTAGTTACTCTTAGAAAGTTGGGTTTTTGTTCTCAATGGGTTGAATGGATAAAATGTTGTATCTCAACTCCTTCTTTCTCGGTGCTAGTCAATGGTATCCCCGGGTGATAGATTTATCCCTTCTAGAGGTATTCGTCAAGGTGACCCTCTCTCTCCTTATCTCTTTATCCTTTGTGCTGAGCTCCTTGCTAGGCAACTCTCTACGGCAAATGCCCAAAGAGACAAGCCAATTGGAGTCTCTATAGGAAAATCTGGTGTTCGTATCCCGTTCCTTACTTTTGCAGATGATACTATGATCTTTGCTAGGGCCTCTGAAGTTAGTTGCTATACTATTAAGCAGATTCTTGATAAATATTGTTCTATGTCTGGTCAACTTGTAAATTTTCATAAGTCCGCTTTTCAATGTTCCCCGAATGTCCCAGATTCTTCCAAAATTAATTTTGCTTCTATGTTGGGTATGATTGAAGTAAACAATTTAGGGGAGTACTTAGGCTGCCCAATTATAGACTCTCGAGTCACAAAGGAAACTTTTAGGAAAGTTTGCAGTAAGGTGGTTAGCCAGTTGCCTAAGTGGAAAGCAAATTCCCTATCTCAAGCAGGTAGAACGATCCTAATTCAAGCTAATTTGGCTACTAAAGCTAATTATCAGATGCAAAGTTTCTATCTTCCTAAGCCAATTCTCTCTAGTTTGGATAAATCCTATAGAAATTTTTTTTGGAATAAAGATAATCTTAATAAGACTGCAAATTTGATTGGTTGGGACAAAATTTGTCTTCCTAAACAGTATGGGGGTTTGGGCATCAGAAAAGCTGATGTCAACAATGTAGCGTTGCAGATGAAACTTCTCTGGAAACTTATCAAGCTAAAAGATAATTTATGGGTTAATTTGGTTAAAAAGAAGTATATTAAATCTCAAGATATTCTTACTCATAAAGTCTCCTCAGTTGCGTCTTGGCAATGGAGAAAGCTCATGTCTATTAGGCCTTTGTTTAAAAAGGGTTTAAGATGGCAGGTAGGGAATGGTAGAGATATCAGTTTTTGGGATGACAATTGGGTGTTCCAGTATCCTATTAGGATGGTGGTTAGTCCTCTCCCTGGGTCAGAAGACCTTAGAGTTAGTGAACTTATAGATGCGTTTGGGGAGTGGGACCGAATCAAGATTGATTCTCTAGTTCCCTCACATATTGTTTCCAGGATATGTTCTTATTATCTCCCTTCGTCTTCCCAGAAAGATTCTCTGGTTTGGGGCTTGACTGCAGACGGTGAGTATTCAGTCAAGACAGGGTCGCTTTTAGCTCAGGGGGTTTTTAATCCAAATTTTGAGAAAGTGGAATTTGCTTGGTTATGGAAGCTTCATGTCCCCCCTAAAATCAAAATGTTCTTATGGAAAGCTTGTCATGATGGGCTTCCCTCTAAGGATAGACTTGAAAAATGCAAAGTTTTTGTTCCTCAGCAATGTGTGTTATGTTGTAACGCCTCAGAGTCTATTGCTCATCTTTGTTTTCAGTGCCCATTTACTCTTCAGGTTTTCGCTTGTCTTCAGGAGTGTGATGCTTGGCCTAGTCTCCCTGGTAATATTAATTTGTCTAACTACTCCTCTTTTCGGCATTGGATTGAGGTGTATCATTCTGTTCTTGATTCTGATGCTATTTCTAAGTTGGCCATTGTGTGGTGGTTTATTTGGTTCATCAGAAATAAAGTTATTTTCAATGATGAGGGTTTCTCCCCTCGCCGGGTTAGCTTTATGGTTAGCAGGTTTTTTGCTCAGTGGAGTAAGTCTGCTGTTGAAGTTGGGAATGATATTGTTGTTCCTTCCCCTACTATCAACGGGCCTATTTCTAAGGTTGTCGGGAGCGAGTCCCAATCTTGTTTGGTCCCCACCTCCCGTTAATTATTGTAAGCTCAATTTTGATGGTTCTAAAGGTAGCAATGGTAATGCTTCTTTAGGTTTTGTTATTCATAATAGTAATGGTGAGGTTTTGCTAGCTGGTGCTAAGTCTTTGGGGCCTCACATTTCTATTGTTCAAGCTGAGGCTTGGGCCCTCAGAGAAGGTGTTAAAGGAGCTATTTCTCTTGATATCTCACATATTATTATTGAAGGAGATAACTTAGTTGTCATTAATTCTATGAAGAATTCTTGGCGTATTCCGTGGGAGATTTCTAATATTGTGAAAGATGCAGGTGTGGATTCTCGTCGGTTCCAGGATTGTCAGTTTCGTCATTGCTTTCGGGAAGCAAACAAGGCTGCTGACTTTATGGCCAAGAAGGCGCACGGCTACCCCTCTTTACTTTACTGGTTCCCCCCGTACTGTATGGATCTTTCCCTTATCATCCGAAAGGATGTTTTAGGCTGGCCCCCAGACTAGGGTGTTAGTCTAAGTCTGTTTTCCTTATCAAAAAAAAAAAAAAAAAAAAAAATATATGCAACATATAACACTAACACTAGTTAAACCAACATACTATTAGTGATATCCGTCACGTAGGAAGCCGGTTCGCTTGGTGTCAGGTCTTGAAGGTCAACAGAGAAAGTGTGCGGCCCGCCCATCAATTGGCAACGATGATGCAACGCAGCGGAGGTTAAGCGGTTCCGGGTTTAATGGTTCTCGTTTTTTAATGCGTACGTTTTGTACGTTTCTTTGTCGTAAAAAAAAAAAAAAAAAAAAACACTTGTTAAACCAATATAATAACTAAAATTATATTGACGATAGTAATGGGACAAAACTAGTGAGGTTGTGGTCGAACCTATCAAATGAACAACCGATCCAATGAGACTCAAAAGTCGATATAATAGATTTTATATGATATATTTTAAAAAATAAGAAACCTTAAAATATGTTCAAACTGACCCGCTTCAATCAAAGCCTAGTAACTCTTGAATGGGTCTTCACTCTTCCATGGTGTTTTTTTTTGGTGTGAAAAAATTGGCTGATCGACCAATTCACCATTGTATTGTTCGGTCTACTTTGATCTTCAAAACATTATTAGGAATTAGGATAGTCTGAAAAAAGCAACCAATAATAAACCAAAATTTGTTTCTTCAGTTCAACTAGTCGTGTCTCGGGTTAAAACCAAACATTAGTTGTACGGGTTGAATAGGTTCGGGTAACTTCATGTCTCGAGATGAAAACGCCTGGTTATGAAGATTATTACATAAATAAGTGGTTTTATCTTGTATTAGAGAGTTTTAGTTTTCTGTTATGAGCTGTAACAAACTCAGATATAAATAGTTTTTCCTCTGCTTTGTAATAATTAGTTAAAACATTTTCTAATTCAATACAATAATTCTCTCTGATTTTTTCTCTCAACCTCAAGTTGAGTTTTGCTTAATTCTCATGGTATCAGAGCAGATTTCGTTCCTTCGAAACTGCGTTTAACTGAATTCTTGAATTCTTCTTCGAATTCTTCTTTTATTTCTTCCGATTAAGCTTTTCAATTCTATTTTCCGCATTAATTCGAGAATTGAAGCTTTTCATCAATGGCGGTAGAAGATGAATCGTCAACTGGAGGAAATAATGTAAATCACAACAATATGAGTTCAGCTTACAATGATCCGTACTTCATTTCAAGTTCAGATCAAACAATTGGTAAGCTCGTTCTGTAAACTTGTCTCGGAAATAATTTTTTTGAGTTGGAAGCGCAATGTTAAACGTGCTTTAGTAGCGAAAAACAAATTAGGTTTTGTGAATGGAGAGATTACAAAACCTGATGATCTTGATAAAGATTTTAATCGATGGATACGATGTGATTATTTGGTCACATGTTGGTTGATGAACTCAATGGATAGTGATATAGCTGAAAATTTCACTTATTTTGATAATTCCGCACAATTGTGGTTAGAATTGGGTGAAAGATATGGTCAGTCGAATGGTCCGCAAATCTATCAACTTAGGAAGGAGTTAGATAATCTGAGACAAGAGAATTTGTCAATTGGTCTGTATTTTGGTAAATTGAAGAAGTTTTGGGATGAGTTACAGCATCTAAGGAATTTTCCTGTGTGTTCTTGTGGAATTTTATCCAAATGTACTTGCAATTTTATGAAGAAACTTTCAGATTTTGAGGCAGAAGATAAGGTGATGCAATTTCTGCTAGGATTGAATAGTGGATATGATAGTGCCATTAGCAACATTTTAGCTATGGATCCTTTGCCTTCACTCAATAGAGCTTATTATATTACTCAACAGATTGAGAAACAGAAAGAAGTGAGTAGTGTAAATCATTTGTCTCATGAGATAAATGCTCTAGCTGTTCAGAAATCTCAACAGAATTTCAAGAAAGATTGGAAGAAGGAAAAATTGGAGCGTAAGTGTGACCATTGCAAAGGAAGAGGGCATACTAAAGATCAATGTTTCAAGATTATAGGATATCCAGATTGGTATAATCCTAAGACAACTGGTTCAAACTTTGGTAAGAATGGTAAAATGGCTGCACATGTCATGACTGAAGGCTATGATTATGATGATAATCCTCTGGAGTTTTCTGTTGCTGGACCATCTTATGCTGGTTCTATGTCTGGAAATCAGTCGAGTGGTGTGGATTCTAACATGTTGCAGTCAATCATTCAATAAGTGATGAGAAACTTGAAAGGAAAACAAGTCATGGAAGACGCAACTACTGGAGTTTCCACTTCTTTTGCTCATTCTGCTAGAGTCAAAAGAGAGATTACTGGAGAATCTTCCAGTAATCATGACACACATGCTTATTATGCAGGTATATCTTCTTCATCTGATGTTAATACAAGTGTATGGATTGTAGATTCAGGGGCAACTGATCATATGACTTATGATCAGACCTTGTTTTGTGCTAAAAGAAAGCTTGATAAAGCTTTGGAAATTGGGTTGCCAGAAGGTAGTTGCAATTATGTGCATGAAATTGGTGATATATTGCTTGCTTGTGGTGTTATGCTTAAAAATGTTCTATTAGTTCCTACTTTTAAGCAGAACCTGTTGTCATTAGGACAGTTGCTTGATAATACTTCTTTACTTGTGAAGTTTTCACCTACAGAATGTGTGTTTTCCTATTCTTCTTCTCTTTCTCCTCTAGCTATAGGTAAAAAGATTAATGGATTATATCTTCTTACTACTACAGTCATCTTAACAAATCCAATTGAATCTACTAACCATGTTCCAAATCATTCCATTCAAAGTTTTGCATCTCACAAAAATTCTGTTAAACTTAACATTTTACATGCCAGGTTAGGTCATGTATCTCTCTCAACTATGAAACACATTCCTATTTGTCAGTGTTCTCATCTAAATGAAGTTTTTGTGAAGTTTGTATTTTTGCAAAACATCACAAGTCTCCATTTCCTAGAAGCCTAAGTAGAGCTAAAAATTATTTTGACCTTGTTCATATTGACCTTTGGGGTCCATACAAGTCTAAAACTCTTTTGGGAGCTTTCTATTTTCTTACTATACTTGATGATCATAGTAGGTGTACATGGACCTACATGCTTCAGAATAAAATGCAAGTTTTCAAGACCATTGCATCTTTCTTTGCTATGGTAAACACTCAATTCAATACTCAAATCAAGTGTATTAGATCTGATAATGGTACTGAAATTATTCAGGATCAATGCACTACTTTCTTCTTATCTAAGGGGGTTCTGAATCAAAAGAGTATAGCTGGTGTACCTCAGCAAAATGGGCGTGTAGAACGCAAACCCACACTAGAGGAAAAAAGCCCAAGGGCTGCGATCAAAAGGGGCCCAAGGGCTGCGTTTTTTGACCGCAGCCATTAGACTAGCAGCCCTTGGCAATTAGGAAGGGCTGCGGTTTTTAACCGCAGCCCTTAGCGCGTTAAGGGCTGCGGTCAGGGCAAAAACCGCAGCCCTTGGTGGAATAAGGGCTGCGGTTTTTGCCCTTAACCGCAGCCCTTAACCAACCAAGGGCTGCGGTTTTTGCCCGAACCGCAGCCCTTGTGACCCAAAAAAAAAAATTTTTTTTTTTTTTTTGCATTTTTTAGCCCAAAATGACCCCCCCAAACAATTATATATATAGAAAAGTATCATTTTTCATTACAAATATATAGGAAGTTACAAAAATATGGTACTCCAGCTAAATTCAATTTGACAGCTTCATATTTTCTCTTCTTGAGGAGCAGCATCCTCCATATCTTTTTCTTCTTCACAAATTCTTAGATGCAAAATTTTCACATTGTTTGAGGTGCAACCGCACAAGAGCTTAACTAAAGCAATAAACAACCAACAACCACTTAGTGCTTGATAGCTTTGATACTGCAACCAGATTACCAACCTTCACATCCATATATTAGATATAAAACAAACGGCATCACATATACCTTAAATTTTGTGGCAACACTCAACTTTTGTGAATCAGCTCCCCTAGACTTGAATAAGGGACCAACAACAGGTTTTTTTCGACTGTACCAGCATACTTGAAGCAAATTTCTGAGGAAGGAAAGTCTCACAAGAAGACAAAAGTTGAACAGAGCCAAAATGCATCAGGTCTCTGTTCTTCTCCTAAAACCTTGTTGTGTCATACATAACCTGAAACAAGTAGCAGTGTCCCACCATAAAAATTATTGAAACATATCACAAGTAAACGACAAAATATTAAGTATCCACGTACAAAACTTTAAGCAAGTATTATAGCTGGAAAACTTTCCAAAACAATCAGCAGTTTAGCAGCACACATGGCCATGTTATACATCTTGAATTCTATAAGGATGCGTTATAGTCTCAGAAATTGAAATTTCAAACTTTCCTAACAAACTTACCTCCTGCTCTAATTTGAATAAATGACGATTGAAGTGCTGCTGCAATCTCTCATTCGCATAATTGATGCAGAACTGCTCAAAGCTATTTTTCTGAAACAAGGGTGTACAAGATGAATATTGAAGATAGTTAAAGAGGTGAAATGGAATACAAAATATAACAATGTAAACTTGAATAAATAAATGAATAAAAACATACATCAAATGATTCAAAACCATATTTGTTCTACAAGCCAATTAAACAAGCAAGAATAGATAGATTTTGCCAATGCATCACGAGTATACAGTTTCAAAGCTAAAATAAATAAAATTTACGCTTGCCATGTACTATAATGCAACTGAAGCTAAATGTGAACACATCGCAACTGGTCTATGTTCGCGTTGGCTACCAATAATTCGAAGTAAATAACAGGAAAATCAACCAATAAGCGACCAAAACTGGAACTATAATAAACAAAAATTTAAGTGATTCAAGGAACATAGAACTAAGATCACAAAGAAAAAGAAAAAGAACTTGTATGCATTGACAAACATTGTTCAAAGAACGAAACAAAAAATATCTTCATCCAATTGCCCCAACACCTTTATACTAACAAAACAAGTCTAAGAAATTCTACACACCTCTTCACACACCTTTTCACTGTAGGCATAGCCTTGATACGATTTAAGTTTAAAATCTGAAATTTTGAATATAGCAAAGTCCATCTGAAAAGAAAATTTAATGGGTAAGTATGATGGAATCTCCAGTAAACACACGGGTATTATGAAGGTGACAAAGTACAAGGGAGTATCAAGTACGACTATATACTCCCTCGTTTGAGTACTAGTTCAAATTGCACTATCAAAGTGAATACTACATCCAAATGAAGGGGACCTAGTTTGATATGACGAGGAGGCAGCCTGCTAGAGAGTGATAAGCTGCGTATGCAGGTTAAAAATCCAGCTCAAAAACATACAAACACACCACCAGAAAATTACTTTAGTTAAGCTGGTAAGATGCCAGATGACAGTAAAGAGTAGCTTGTTAACACAATTTGCAAATGTTCTAAATTATGTACATTGCCCAAATATAGCAGTTACGTAGCATCATACTTACTGCAGGACAAATCAGTCAAAATGACTTACAAAACAACAAGGATAATCATTCAGGTTAAGTTAGTTGAAACAGAAAGTAGTAAACTACTTATTCACACAACTTTCTCCAACTCCTGCACCGCTGCTACGACCAAACGTTGAGTTTCCCCAAGATAATCCAGCTTGACGTGCAGCCCTGGATGCATTAATCCCAGCCACCTTTCTTGTTGTTGCTTCCATTGCCCCAAGACGAGTCCCCCCTCCATATCCCACTTGCACACACACCTCTTCACACACCCACCTCCACACACCTCCACACATATCCAGCCTTCCCAAACCCCTGCCAGCGACCCCTTCACATCTTCCTGCCAGCCCCCCTGCACACACATCCCCCCTCTAGAGCCCACTTGCACACACAACCCCCTTCCCACATGAACACTTGCATAGCTAATTCATCTAAAATTTACAACTTTCACCAACCATTTCAAAACTTTTCACTTTGCACCACGAAAAAAAATAAACCATATAATACGAATTAAATACACCTCAAAAACAACAGAATTTACTTCAAACTTACTATTAATCAAAAGAACAGCATATTGATTACCCAATTCAAACGGAAAAATCGATCCAACAAAATCAAAACCACGAAATAATAGGAAAATTTCAAAAACCCTAAATGTAGTGGGAGAGTAGTAATTAACTTACATGAACCAAGCTTGATCTTAATGAGCTCTCGAGGGGAAGGAAATCGACGAACACGGGAGAAACCGAAGAAGAACAGAGGAGAAACCGAAGAAGGAAGAGGAAATCGCCTCTTTTAATCTGCAACAACAACAACAATAAAAGCACGAAAAATTAAATTAAAGAGCGAACAAGAAGTAGGAAATCGAATAAGAAACGAGGGTTAGGGTTTCAACGAGGAGAGAGAAGGGAGAGAACAAAGGAGAGAGAGAAAAGGGAGAGAACAAAGGAGAGAGATGAGGGGACGCGAGGCTTGCGGTGTGCTGCGGTGGTGTGGGATAATAAAATATTACAAATAATAAAGAGAAACTGAACTCAAAAGAAGATATCTACACACTATTATTCTTGCATTCTATAGCTAAAATTACTATGCTGATAACCAAGGATGCACAAAAGAAGAATATCTCTTCAGAATTTTATTGTGTACCAGACTACATATACTCCATTAGAGAAGCTTGACTTCAGATTTACTACATATGTATATGGCCCAAAAACAGTTACAAGAATAAAAATGACTAGTTGATTAGCATACTTAAAAACAAGACAATAAAATTACAAAATTAGCTAAGACGAACTCAGATGGCACACAGCAAAAGACGGATGAACTTAAGATCATTCTCCATATTTTTCATGTTTCACAGTTACATAAATACAAGTGCAAGAATTAAATTATTATAAATAGCTTTTTGTCTACAGTTTTAAGTTGTATAAAAGCGCCTCAGAAAGAGAAGATGAACCACATACATAACTATACTGTAATCAACCACTAAAAACAACAAGACAAAAATGGAGAAATCACATCTAACATGAAATCAAAAATAAATTGCAAGCAAAATCAACCATATTAATAGATTACCCAGAAGAGATCTGAGGTGGGATTAAACATGCAAACATTATCATCATTAGAAACCATCTATAAAACAAAATTAACGACATAGAAACCACCAAAAGTACAAAATTACAACCCTTTAAATCACCAAAATTAGCACTATCTATCCAATCAATAAATCATCATCAAATTAAATTGAAATTGAGCTAAAGATTAGAAAACTAGACCTGAAAACACGACTACCCACATTGGCAAACGAAGGAGTAAATTATCATCTAACAATTTTTTTCTTAGCACAGAACAGAATGAAACACTTTATGTAGTACTGAAGCAAGGACATATCTATTTTAAAATTCTGACAAGAACAAAAAGAAATTACCAGCAATAATAAATAAGTTTATGACTACCCACATTGGCAAACGAAGAAGTAATTTATCAAGAAATATTGAAAAAACATGAAATTTAACATGAGAATACTCATAAATGGCAGGGAAAATAGCATCAACAAGTAGATATAAAAAAAAGGCATAAATATGGAAATCTTCGAAGAAAATGGTATGCAGTTGAACATAGATCTAAAGCAAAAAAATACCTGAGTGAGAAACTGACAGGGGAAAGCGTGGAGGAGAGAGAGGTGAGTCGTGTGGTGGTGGTGCAAGAGCAGATAGATTCTCCGGCGACCGGACAGCGATGGAATGGTGAGAAAAGCCGCGAAATCAATCATACCCACATGAAATTAAACAAAAATAACCCACAAAACATTAGATCAGGCAAAATCAATCATACCCACATGAAATTAAACACTTTTTAGATCAATAAAGTAGATAAACTCAACAAAAAAACCCAAAAAGAAAAGGAAAAAACCTGATGAAAGGCGGTGGTAGCGGCTCTGCAGCAACGAACACCAACACCAGGAGAGGAAAGGCGGCGACGGGAAGAACGGAATGACTCTGACGGAAAGCAGCGTAGGGATGGAGCCCAATCTGACGGAAAGCAGCGCATGAAACACCCGCATTGGGAACCCTCGCTGACTGGTTTGCAATTGAAGGCAGGGAGGAGAGAGAAATGGGGTTGAGTAAATACTAAATAGGGCTGCTCACGTTAAAATGGGAATTGAAGCGAGGGGTTTATTTCATTGTTGTGCTGCTCAAGGGCTGCGGTTAGCCCAAAAACCGCAACCCTTTATTACTTATAGGGCTGCGATTTTCGGCTAACCACATCCCTTCACTAAAATGGCTGCGGTTTTTGAGATAACCGCAGCCCTTCACTGTTAAGGGCTGCGTTTTTCAAAAAACGCAGCCCTTGCACCGTAGCCCTTGCGTTTTTTTCCACTAGTGACAAACATTTGTTAGAGGTAGTCAGAGCCTTAAAGTTTCATGCTTCTATGCCAACAAAATTTTGGAGTGATTGTGTTTTAACAGCCACCTTTCTTATAAATCATCTTCCATCTTCTGTTTTAAATTGGAAGACTCCAGTTGAAATTCATTACAAAAAGCCACCTGATTATTCATTCTTGAAAGTTTTTGGTTGTTTGTGCTATGCACACACCAAAACTAGAGACAAATTTTTACCTAGAGCTGCTAGGTGTGTTTTTCTTGGATATTCCTTTGGTCAAAAGGGATATAAAGTTTATGACTTAAACACTCATAAGTGTTTTGTTACAAGGGACATAATTTTCAAGGAAGAAATTTTCCCTTTCAAAACTTCTGATATTCCTAATTCTCATTCTGTCACAGATTCACCTTTGATATCTTTTCATGATCATCATTCATTGCCTGTAGATGTTTCTAATTCTACTTATCATCCTTCTAGTGATAATTCTATCATTGGTACAAACACTTTACTTTCTAATTCATTTCATCATTCTACTCCTAATCATCAAAATTCTTCTGATCATTCCATTCATAATGACACTTCTTTATCCATCCCTGCCAATTTTGTTGCTGATTCAGATGACTCTCAACCATCTGTTCAACATTCTCCTGTTCATGTTAATTCTTCTCCTCCTATTATTAGACAATCTACAAGAACTATCAAACCTCCTACAAAATTTCAGGATTTTATTTGTCCTACTCTTCCTGCCACATCCTCTTCCTTGTCTTTTTCTGTTAATACACAATCTGCTAAGGTGGAACCTTCTACTTATTATCAAGCAAATATTTTTCCTGAATGGCAATTAGCTATGCAAAAAGAATTGGATGCTCTTGAAGCAAATGATACTTGGGAGTTGCAAAAATTGCCTCATGGGAAGAAAGCAATTGGGTCTAAATGGGTTTTTAAGGTTAAATACAACCCAGATGGTACAGTTGAAAGATATAAAGCTCGTTTAGTAGCTATTGGTTACCAGCAAGTAGCAGGGGTAGATTTTACTCATACTTTCTCTCCTGTTGCTAAGATAGCAACTGTCAGAATTGTCATTTCTCTTGCAATAGCTAAGCATTGGCCTTTATGTCAGCTTGACATAAACAATGCTTTCTTACATGGTTATTTAGACGAAGAGGTATTCATGAAGCCTCCTCTGGGTTATAAAAAGGCTGCTGTGGGAGATGTTTGTAGACTCAAAAGGTCCTTATATGGTTTGAAGCAAGCTTCAAGATAGTGGAATAAGGAATTGAGTAAATTTCTGCTTACTCTTGGTTTTGTCCAATCTACACAAGACTATTCTTTATTCACAAGAACACTTGATGGTGAATTCATTGTAATATTAGTATATGTGGATGATATGGTTCTCACTGGAACAAATCAGTCTCAAATTGATCAGATTAAAACAGCTTTGGACGAAGCTTTTACTATTAAAGATTTGGGTGAGATGAAATACTTCTTAGGAATAGAAGTTATCAGAAATACTTCAGGTACTTTATTGAGCCAGAAGAAGTATATTACAGATATAATCAAGGATTTAAAACTGGAATTGGAACCTTCTAAACCAGTATCTTCTCCTTTGCCTAAAGGTTTAGGTTTGTCTGCTGAATTGGGTGAAGTTCTAGATGATCCTGAAACATATAGAAGACTTATAGGACGGTTGTTGTATCTAAATATAACAAGACCAGATCTTTCCTATGCCACTCAACACCTTAGTCAGTTTTTGAGTTGTCCAAGGAAGCCTCATCTTCAAGCTGCCATGTATGTTGTTAGGTATCTCAAACACACAATCAACATGGGCTTGTTTTACTCAGCTTCCTGTGATCTTAATCTCACTGCATATAGTGATGCAGACTGGAGCTCCTGTTTGTTTAGCAGTAGATCACTCAGTGCATATTGTATTTTCTTGGGAAATCATCTAGTTTCATGGAAAACTAAAAAACAAAGAACAGTAAGCAAATCTTCTGCAGAGGCAGAATATAGAAGCATGTCTAGCACAGCTTCTGAAATAGTTTGGGTTGAAGGTCTTTTACAAGATTTGAAAGTGAATGTTACTCTTCCTATTTATATGTTTTGTGATAATCAAGCTGCTGAACACATTGCACAGAACCCGGTGTTCCATGAAAGAACAAAACACTTGAAGAGAGACTACCATTATGTCAGAGAACAGGTGGAAGCTGGTTTCCTTCGAACTGTACATGTTCAAAGTTCTGCTCAGCTTGCTGATCTGCTTACGAAGCCTTTGCCTGGACCACAACATCTTCTTTTAGCTTCCAAGCTTGGCCTTGTTGACTGTTCAAGTCCAGCTTGAAGGGGGAATATGAAGATTATTACATAAATAAGTGGTTTTATCTTGTATTAGAGAGTTTTAGTTTTCTGTTATAACTTTCTGTTATGAGCTGTAACAAACTCAGATATAAATAGTTTTTCCTACTGCTGTAATAATTAGTTAAAACATTTTCTAATTCAATACAATAGTTCTCTCTGATTTTCTCTCTCAACCTCAAGTTGAGTTTTGCTTAATTCTCACTGGTGCTCTGATTCAAGTGTATCAGGGTTCAAGTCGAGTAAGCTTTTGATGACAAGTCTAATTGCACTTCATCCGCTAGCTAAAAATTTGTCATACTACGTATTCATAGACCATAGTCTACAGATATAACCAAATCAAGTCAACACATTCAATATAAGTTGATTTCATGTATTTGCAATAATAATTACAACGAAATAGTGATAATGGCTAGTGTATACTGTATAGTTTCTAGCATAAACTAAAAATTAATAAGCTCCCGAAAGGCTAAAAGGTTACATCTTTACAACATAAGTACAAATTAAACCTTTATTCTCAAACACTTCGGCCTTCCATAGAAGAATTCACATTACATTTTATACTAGAGGAAGTTCTAATGATATCATCAATGAACTCTTGAATATTCCGATCTGATGAGCCGCCACCGGCCACCGCACCCCTAGCGGTGTCCATCCACTCTGCTGCCTTGGCCCGAATCTCCATTGCTTTTGGCCCATCCATGATGTCCTTGATGCACTCCACAATAGTCTCACTTTTAACATTCCCTTCATCATTGGGCCACAATCTAAGCCCAACACCTAAAACCTCAACCATAAGCTTAGCATTTGTGGGCCGGTCGATCCACGAGAGGATAAGCAATGATAGGAACTCCAACACTAATAGTCTCCAACATAGAATTCCATCCACAATGTGTTAAGAAACAAGCAATAGATTTGTGTGACAAAACCAAACTTTGGTGACACCATGGTACAACTACCCCTTGTTCCTTAGTTTCGTTCAAGAATCCCTCGGGAAATTCTCCTGCACCCTCCTAAGACTAGGATAATTGGACGGTTTCACCACCCAAAGAAATGGCCTCTTACTCTTCTTCAACGCGATTGCAATACTCTCCATTTGTTTTTTCGAAAGGACTACTAAACTACCAAAAGACACGTAAATTACAGACTTAGGCTCCTTTTGATTAAGCCACTCGATGCATTGATCATCGGCTTTCCACATATCTATCCCTACAAAATCGCGATCTTCATGATCTTGGCCTAAGAGTTTCAACGGGACTAATGGACCAACCGCCTTGATCATGACGAATTTAGACATAGAATCAATCACTTCTTTTTCAAGCTCATAGAAAGAATTAGCCAAAACCCACCTTAACTTATGAATGTTTTTCAAGGCTTCCAAAAATGCTTTTGTTATGCTCCCAAAAGGATTAGAAGGGAGCACAAAAGAAGGAAGGTCACAAGTTTGTAACAACGGTAGACCTGGTAATTTGACGCTCTTCTTAGGGTTTTCTTTTGTAGGAAAATCGTGAACATTATTAAAGAAGCTATGGTAGATTGTAAAGAGGGTGCAAGGTTGAATCCATAGCATGCCACATGGTATTCCTACTTGGCTTGCCACATCAGCAACCCATGGAACAAAAGGATTGTTGATTATGCATGAGAATTTTTTTGGCCTAATATTGTCACAAGCTAGGGATGTAATAAGGTTTGTTAAATATATTGGACCAGCTTTGGCTAGGGTGTCCATGGATATATCTAGGTTGTTCTTCCTGTCATACTCTAGACTGAGCCCATCGGAAAAGAACACGATATCGATCCCGGAAATTGCAGGAATCTGATCCGTGGTGGTGGTCGTGGCGGTGCCGGGATGGTGGTGCTTGATTATTTGCTGGCGGGAAGTTTCAGTGGTGGCAATAGTGACATGAAGGCCTTTGGTTTGCAAGTGTTTTCCTAGTCTAAGCAAGGGGTTGATATGACCTTGGCATGCAAATGCTACCATCAACACATGAATTGTTTGCTTTTTTAATTCTTCCTCCATAGGAATGAAGTTGGATGAGCAAGCAAGGTAGGAAATGGGTTTTGAGAGAATGGCAGCGAGAAGCAGAAAGGATAAGGGCACTATATTTTGTTGTGTGTATATATGGCCCTAATTAACTTAATGATTCTATATATAATTGCTCCAATCACTGGTGTAGTGGTGTGTGAATAAAGTCGATATATTTGCTTTAAGGTGGACCAATATAGCTCTGTCGGGAGATTCCTTTTATGAGTTTATTGTTTGTATGGAATTGAACTGAACTGAACTGAAAATAAGTTGGGGAGAACAGGCCTGAGAAGATCTGTTTTTTACTAATTTTATTTAAGTAGATAAGAAGAAGGATCCTACTAAATTAACATGTCTCACAAGTCACAGGATGATAAAGGAAATCTCACTTGTAACAAGTTTTAGTTAGTAGGATTTGACCCCATGACTTTAAAGTTATAAAGATGATTATAGAAAAAAAGATATGCTTTTACTAATTGAAATTATTTTTAATGATTAATGTGATTTTCGTGAAAAAAATTCTGAATATCATATTTAAAATTTGAAGGGAAGAGAGCTTTTGTTAAAACTAGGGGTGTAAATGATGCGAGTCGAGCTCGAGTTTGGCTAAGCTCGACTCGAACTAAAAAACTCGAAGTCAAGCTCGACTAGACTCGAAAACTCGCGAGCTTGAAAAAATCAAACTCGACTCGAACTCGAAATCCTAAACTCGAGCTCGAACTCGAACTCGAATCAAGCTCGAACTCGAACTCGAATCAAGCTCGAACCCAAAGCTCGAACTCGAACTCGAATCAAGACTCAACTCAAACTTGAGTCAATCCATGTACCTTGAGTTAGGTACTTGTAGCCCTTTATAGAGGGAAAAAAGTTAGTGTTTCATTGTCCAACCAATGTGGGACTTTATGAAACAAACTTTGGTAGCAAAAAAATAGTTTTGTTCCATTTATAAAGAACACAAATTTAAACTTTTGCTTCCCAACCAATGTGGGACAACTAAAATTATACAATAAGGCTCAACTCAAACTTGAGTCAATCCATGTACCTTGAGTTAGGTACTTGGAGTAGCCTTTTATAGAGGAAAAAAAACTTAGTGTTTCATTGTCCAACCAATGTGGACTTTATGAAACAAACTTTGGTAGAAAACAATAGTTTCCACCCAATGAAGAAATGCAACAAATAATTTTTGTTCCATTTATAAAAGAACACAAACTTAAACTTTTGTTTCCCAACCAATGTGGGACAACTAAAATTAAATAATAAGGATAGTTATAATAGTAACATTTTATATTGAAAAAAAAAACTATTGTTTACACTACAAAAACCAATGTGGGAAATTTAATATTTTACATGAAATATCGTTTTTAATAATTTTTCAGTTTGTTCATGAGCTTTAGAGCCGAGCCAAGGCTAAGGCTCATTAAAATCTTGAGCTCGACATGTTAACCATCACCTAAAGACAAACTACGATTAAAGTCGACCATGAAAAATATTTTCTATATTAGTAAAAATCTTATTTCATGGATTAAATTCTTTGAAAAAGTTTGAGAATTATTTATTTAAATTACAAGTATTATATATAATTTTTTTCGAGTTTCTCACGAGCTTTTCGAGTCGAGTAGGTATTAGCTCAGCTCGACTCGTTAGTTATCGAGTCGAGCTCGAGTTCGAGTCGAGCCTACTCGAGTCGAGTTTTGACCGAGTTTTGACCGAGTCGATCTCGAATAGCTCGCGAGTTGTCTCGTCTCATTTACACCCGTAGTTAAAAGTCAATGTTGGACAATAATTTTCTTCAAAAAATTCGTTTGTGTGCCGGCTATTAGCAGGAGCACCCTCAGGCCTCAGCTCTCTTCCCTTCAAATTTTAAATGCTATAACATAATTTCGCACATCAAAACGTATAGCAGATGCTCTACAGCGCAGCGGTAGAAACATGATCTCTTTGAGCAGAGGACCAAGGTTTGACTCTCACGTCCTTTTTTATTTGAAATAAAATTGCATTTTGCCAAGAGTTAAAGTTGTTTGTCTGTTTGCATGTCAATACGATTTTCATTTACAAAAAGCAATCAATACTAAGCATATCAATTTCAGCTATTGGTATTCGGTAGTCGTTTCCAATTTTCAATTATTCAAATCCTTTCTCTTTATTTACATCTTCATTATTCATATCATTTACCCCTTTTTGTTAAATCTTACCTTCAACAAATAAATCCACTACCATTTCTCATCTCTACATTCAATTCAATTCGAAGACTGAAAAAATGATAAATCTCCCTATTCCCTCAAAAATGGGGGATACTCCTAATGTAAACCCCTTTTATATTATTATGGAGAATGAAGAAGTAGAGAAATTCAAAAAGTTGGAGAAAGTGATATGCAAAAGCTTTAAAGAGAGACTCGTAGTACAATTTATATATATGCACTATAATCTCCGGGTAAGTTTCTCTTAAATTATTTAAATCAATCTGTATTAATTTATATATTGTTGATTTTATCATGAATTAGTCGTATCCCTCATTAATTCTATAGTTTACTTTGGCAGTATCACCTTATCGAAGTTATAGTTTAATTTCATACCATAATTTAAATAGAACGGTATTATTTTTTGTCACATTAATGACAATGTTTTTTTTAACACCACGTACTTATGGCGGCAAAAGAAAATTTTACACTGATAGAGGGCGGAGGACCCAATTTATATTATTCGCTTAGGGCCCCCAATTTCTTCGAGACTGTACTGTTTGGGTCCGTTTCTTAGTTACTTTGTTGCAATAGACATCATTTAGCTTTGGCATGATCTCTATATTGGATTTTCTTTTCATCTCCTTCTAGTAAGGAACATACATATGGATAGTGCTCTAAATAAGAGAAATGTTATGTTTATAAATACTTAAATGACACATGAACACATCCCTTCAGTCTTCTTTTCGAATGATTTCCCAATGTATTGTTATAAAAGAAAATAAGTCTCAAAATGGTGTCAAGCTAAAAATAATTCAATAATATGGTGTTCTCCTAGGTTCGGGCAAACAAAGCTAATTTTTTTAGGCTTGATAAACAAAGCTACTGCAAAGCGTAACAAACCAAAATTCAAAAGCCCTCCATCTTCTCCTCACTTA
Source organism: Beta corolliflora (assembly GCA_947648045.1). NCBI lineage: Eukaryota > Viridiplantae > Streptophyta > Magnoliopsida > Caryophyllales > Amaranthaceae > Beta > Beta corolliflora. Next base: position 454,110 of record CANSZD010000458.1, read on the forward strand.
CCTGCTTCTCACCACATAAAAACCAAAATCCAAAAAATTTCCTCTATCTTCCTTGTCGAACATATACAACCATAGCCCAGCTTCAATGCACAAAATCACTTGATGGAAATGTTAGTCATCAAATATACTCCCCTGTGGTATAGTTAGCATTTATAGTTTTATACATGATTGTTTTGTAAAAAAAAAACATCTACTTTGTTTGATGGGTCTTAGTTTACTAATCTCAGATGATCAATGTCGTATAGAGTTGGTCTTGAACTACCTTGAAGATGGAGATCTATGTCAATGAATGTTAAATTGGCATATGAGCTTGTAGAGACTATAAACGTTCAAACCTAATATGAGCACTAAAATGTGGAAATAAGGTTCGCCAAAACTCCATTTTACACCCAAACCTAACATGAACGCTAAAACGTGGAAGTACTTTTTGCTGAACACCAAATTGTGGAATTACTTTTAAGTGAGCACCAAATAGAAAACTACTTTATTTTTTAACACCATTTTAGGAAAACGCTCCTTTTCATTGGCGAAATGATACAATTTGTCCATCTTCAAATTTTTTTTTTTTTTTTGACAAAGATTTTTTTGACATATGATAATTCGTGTATACTACTTCTATAGCTACAATTTGAATTTTAGTTGTACCAACTTTTTTCTTAAAAGAAAGACATTAGAATTTTAAATACAAGATTAAAAGCTTGAGTGAAATAGATACCACAAATTCGGTCTCTTGCGGATAAAATTTTAGATTTCAACTCCATCATCTATAATGGGGAGTCCTAATCATTGTTGGTAGTGTAGGAATATATAGATGCATATAGCGGAATTTCAGGAAACAATTTCCTAACATCTATCATAGGATCGCAGACATAATCAAACATATGAATCATTCAATAGGGATTATATATCAAACCTTTGTAGCGTGATTTCCCTGTTGTATGCAAGCTTTGAAGATCCGAGAGCCCCAAGTGTTGCTCCTCTAATCAGTCCACGAGCACCAGTTGAACACCAACGTCTGCTAGAACGGAAGAGAAAAGATCCCTTGCTTTTTGGTGGTATAGGCGCCGGTTTAGAGGGAATAGATTTGGGTTTCAATTCTCTCTCTCTTGTGAAAAGAAACTGATTAAATGAATTGATTACCTAAACTCTAATATTATATCCTATATATAATAGAAGAGTCATAGGTTAGTTAGGAAAACTAATTCTCCTCCTATTCCCCTTTAGACCGGCCCAACCCTAATCCTAAATGGATTCGGATTGCTTTGTCCAACTTGTGCTACAATGTGTGACCTCATAGGATTAATATATTTTAGTTATAGGCCCAATCAATATTGTCCTATTAATCATATTTATTCTCTAGCAAGAAAATAAGATTACTAAAATAATTAACTTTATTATCTTCATAATATTATTCCTATTTATATTTAGTAATTGCCGGGATGTCTAAGGACATATTCCTTCAATCTCCCACTTGTCCGAAGACAAGAGCGCAATGTTAAATTCCTTAAGTCACTTAATGTCAAATTTGATAACACAATGTTATTCTCAAATTTATGTTCCTTGATCGCTGAGTTCGAACTGCTCAAATGAGGATTAACTCTTTAATCCTATTCCGCATGGCCATGCAATTTTCCAGTTCTCGCTCATCAAGAGGCCCAGACACCATTCCTATTTAATAGGAGGACTTATCCACTCTTGTATGACCATAACTCCCACTCAATTCTTAGCCCACCTGATCACTGCCTTTATAACCTCCTTTTACGGCGCGGTGTTTAACAGTGTCAAAGTTAAACTAATTATGTTGTGGTTATTAAGACATACTCATGTCTAAGGAATCCACTAAATATAGTAGTTCGATTCTACTTTTAGAATCTAATTAGGTCAAGTCTCAATGTATCAACTATACATCCATATAATCAATTAGACATCTCTATGTCTCCATAGCCCATGGAACTGCGCTATCAATTAATTATATACTAGTCTTTTAAATAAATCACTTATGTCCAATTTAGTGATTTAGACTAGGGACTTTAAATAAATTTTGATTTTCAGTTCACTTTATAGGGTTCCAATATCAAAACGTTTTCGATAATCCTATTTGAAAACACAAATTATTTGGACTTTTTATTTAATACTAAACCAAACAATTAAATAAGAAAAGAATTTTTATTGATAAACATTCAAAGCATAATAAATGTCTTTACAATTGTAAACATGAAGTAAACAACCTAAAGCCATTCTCCCATATGCTTAAGCCCCATAGACCCAGTATGACACTCATGCTTAGGTTGAGCAAGCGGTTTAGTCAAAGGATCTGCTACGTGATCCTCATTATGAACCTTGCCTACTATCATATCCTCTCTTGTAGTTTTCCAGCTTGAACCTTGCAAGAACCTTATCAATATAAGTCTCTTGACTGAGTCCAATCAGCCTTTTCGGCCTATCTCTATAGATCTTAATTCCCAATATGTAATCTACCTCTCCTTGGTCTTTCATAGAGAAACGATTTTTAAGCCATTCTTTGACTGACTCAAGCATGGTCTTATCATTTCCTATGAGAAGTATGTCATCCACATATAAGACCAGAAAAGTAATAATACTCCCACTTAACTTCTTGTATACACAAGATTCCTCTTCATTTCTGAGAAAGCCAAATTTGGAATCCATTTCAAATTTCATGGCCTCAAGCCATTTTTCGGAGTCTTGACTATCCAAAGCATCTTTGTAGCTAGTAGGTTCTTCTGATTCTAAAATCGTTATTTCAGAACTTTCAGTCAAAAGGAAATCAATATATCTCTTTGACGGAATGATGGTCCTACTAGTTCTACGTTGGGGAACAACAGAAGAAGTTTCTACCTCACTAGGTTGAGTGACTTCGCATGGAGTATCTCCAAGTGGGACGGTAGGAGGTACGTGAATTGAATGCACCACCTCCTGAGCATTTTCATGCCGGGCCGCCTCTGATGAGGTGTTAACCTCATCCATTTGTTGCTCATCTCGAACTTCTTCGAGATATACATTTCTCCCACTTGTTTTTCTGGAAATAAACTCCTTTTCCAGAAAGACACCATTACGAGCAACAAACACTTTGTTTTCGCTTTGGTTGTAGAAGTAGTATCCCTTAGTCTCTTTTGGGTAACTTACAAAAAGACATTTATCGGATTTGGGTGAAAGCTTGTCAGAAAGTAAACGTTTTACATAAGCTTCATAACCCCATATCCTTAGAAAAGACAATTTTGGAACGTTTCCTGTCCACATTTCATATGGTGTCTTTTCCACTACTTTGGATGGTGCTCTGTTAAGTGTGAATGCTGTTGTTTCAAGCGCAAATCCCCAGAATGAAATAGGAAGATCAGCAAGACTCATCATGGATCGAACCATATCAAGTAGAGTTCGATTCCTTCTTTCAGAAACGCCATTTAACTGTGGTGTTCCTGGCGGAGTCCATTGTGAAAGTATTCCACAATCCTTCAAATGATCACCAAATTCTTGAGATAAATATTCACCACCACGATCGGATCGTAATGCTTTAATTTTCTTCCCAAGTTGGTTTTGTACTTCATTCTGGAATTCCTTAAATTTTTCAAAGGATTCCGACTTATGCCGCATGAGGTAAACATATCCAAATCTGCTCACATCATCGGTAAAAGTAATGAAGTAACTGTACTCTCCCCTAGCCAACGTACTCATAGGTCCACAAACATCCGTATGTATGAGGGCCAAAAGGTCATTGGCCCTTTCACTTGAACCTGTGAAAGGAGACTTTGTCATTTTCCCCATCAAGCAAAACTCACAAGTATCAAATGATTCAAAATCAAATGATTTGAGAATTCCATCTTTATGAAGTTTCTCAATGCGCTTTGAGCTTATGTGGCCTAATCGACAATGCCATAGGTATGTAGGGTTTGAATCATTTGCTTTATGTTTCTTGCTGTCTATGTTATAGATGTGGGTTTCTAAGTCTAGCACATATAAACCATTTGATAACTTGGTTGAGACATAGAATAAATCATTCAAATAAGCAGAACAACAATTATTCTTTATTTGAAATGAAAAACTTTCCGAATCCAAAACTGGAATCGAAACAATATTCTTAGTAATAGTTGGAACATAATAACAATTATGGAGTTCTAAACTAAACAAGAAGGCAAAAGTAGACTACAATCCCCACAACCAAATCAGCAACTCGTGCTTAAATGCCCACGTGGAGGTCCACTTTTCCTTTGCTCAACATTCTACTTCTTTTTAGTGCCTGCACATTACAAATAATGTGAGTTCCACAAGCGGTATCAAATACCCAAGAAGCAGAAGTTGCTAAGTTAACTTCTATAACATACATATCTGAACTAGAAACTCCTTTCTTTTGATCCTTCAGATACTTGGGGCAACTACTTTTCCAATGACCAACCTTCTAACAGATGTAACAATAGTGCTCATCAGCAACTTTTGGTTTTGGTGTAACGATTCCCATATCCCTTTCAATTGCAATGAAACGTTTAGCATTCAATTTGTCCTTCGAAAGGACGGAGCATAAATTACAAGTAGAATTGTTGGTGTTGATATTGTTGTTACTAGACATGATAACTACAACAAATGAATAATAAAGCAAGATTCAATCAATGTTTATCAAGAAAGCAATAATTAAACAAATTTTAATTACTACTACCCTTTATTCAAAATGAAAATCCCCTATTGAATAAAGAAATAACCAAGATCCCCTCCCACTACAATCAAACGGACTTTGGCCCTGCCTTCAATTTATAGTAGTTGAGGTAAGTAAACACTTTACTAATTATAACTAATTATAATTCTTGGTAGACAGGTTAACAACTCCTTGTTTACTCCTATCTCTTAGCTTCAAAACCCAAAACTTTGTCTTTTGATGATTTTGTTGAGTTAAACCAAACATGAACATGTAAGTTTCAAAAACCTACCCTACTATCCCCGGAACTATGAGCAACACCCTGCTTTGGCAGAACCTATTACTCATGATCTAAGGCTTTATAGGTGTTGTTTGGGAAAGCAGTTAAACTCAATATTACTTTTGGGGACCTAAGTTTACTAATATGGTCAATTAATAGTGAACACATGAATCAATTAACCACAAAACAAACTTAGAAGCAAGCATTTAAACAAAATAAATGCAAGAGAATTATAAAAGCAATAATTAAATGATCTAGTATGGCCCCTATACTTAGGAAAATAACTAATCTTCATGAATCCTCCCTTGAATCTCCATGGATCACCATCCTTGAAACTCCTTGGATCCTCATGCTCGATTACATAATTTAAATTAAATAAATAACGAAAATTTAAAGTTACAAAAATACAAACGATTCGCAGATCGTATTTAATTTACATTCAAATATAACGATTCGCAGATCGTATTTAATTTATCCTAATTTGGGCCATACTAGTCATAACATGCAAAATATAATATCATACATATTACATTAAACATCCACGCATTTATAATATCAAAATAAAAATAAACACAAACTATTTACTTATTAACAATTAATAAGCAATTACAACTTTCCATAATAATTATAAAACTTAACAAATTTAAGCTAGAAATTATTTAGGGAACTTTATTATTTTAATTCAATTACTCATTTAAACATGGCAATAATCATTATTATTCACAAATTTGCAAAATAGGAAACTTTAGGATTTATGCTCAAGTTTGGAAAATCAGATTTTCCTTAAAACAATTTTTTTTTTTTTTAATATGGTTGACCGTTGACCAGCAGCTCAAGGCTGCCAGTCAACAGCCAACCCAAAAACCCACAAAACTCACGCTATTCACGAGAAATCAACACCATCACCACACCTCAACGACAACCCGGCCAGCCTAAAGCCCAAGACACGGCTAGCACTTCACCGCGCACACACACACCACTAAAACCATCGGCTAGCAGCGACAATCGCCGGCGAGACTTCGCGCGTCTCACACCGCCGCAGCCGGCAGGACAAAACAACCAGAGAGCTAGCTAGGCCAGCAGCAGCGTGGGCCACCGCACGTCAAACGTGTGTGGCTCCGCCGCCGCGGTCCCTTATTCTGCCTCGCCGACCCAATACGCCCTCCACCGTGGCTCCACCAGCGTAGGTGGGGCCACCCAGCCATGGTGGGTAATCTCTTTTGAATTTTTTGCAACAATTTACAAAATCTCAATTAATCTTTAATTAACAATTAATTTAAAGATTTAGGATTTAATTAGGTTAAAAAATTCGAAAATTTGTGGCAGAATCTTTGAATCAATCAACAAATCTTAAACAAATTTGTATGTTTGTTGAGATTAGATTTGGATGAATAATCTCTATTAAACATTAAATCTAACAAGAATTCAAAATTAGGGCAAAAATCAAATAATATCCGAAAAATTCAGAAAATTAACAATTAAAATCTGAAAAAATCGAAAATTATTTTTAGGGTGATCTACTGAATTATCTTAACAAATAAAATCAAATATTTTAATTGTTATCCTTAAATTCTATGAATAATCAAATTAAACATAAAATTTAACCAAAATTCATAAATAATATGATTAAATTCGAAAATTAGTGGAAAAATAATCAAATTATTTTCAGCCATCATATTATTCTAGATCAATGTGGGTGATGAACATTAGATTTATTTAACAAGTAAAAATCAAATCTTTTAATTGTTAACAAATTATTTCAATGATTAATCAAATTAAACATTAAATAATTTTAAATCTAACAAATATATTTATAAAAGTCCGGAAATTTTAGAGTGAATTAAAAAATTTATTTCGTCCCTAATATAAAAATTTCGAAACTTTATAAAATTATTTGAGCATAAATCACAAATAAATCAATTATTTACAATTTCCAATCAATTAATATCGAATATCAATTATGCAAAGTTAAGCCATAAATAAATTCTCCCTTAATTGAATAAAAATTATAACTTTGCATACAATTATATGATCATATGAATATTATGAATTAGGCAAAACTGATACCACTGTAGGAATATATAGATGCATATAGCGGAATTTCAGGAAACAATTTCCTAACATCTATCATAGGATCGCAGACATAATCAAACATATGAATCATTCAATAGGGATTAAATATCAAACCTTTGTAGCGTGATTTCCCTGTTGTATGCAAGCTTTGAAGATCCGAGAGCCCCAAGTGTTGCTCCTCTAATCAGTCCACGAGCACCAGTTGAACACCAACGTCTGCTAGAACGGAAGAGAAAAGATCCCTTGCTTTTTGGTGGTATAGGCGCCGGTTTAGAGGGAATAGATTTGGGTTTCAATTCTCTCTCTCTTGTGAAAAGAAACTGATTAAATGAATTGATTACCTAAACTCTAATATTATATCCTATATATAATAGAAGAGTCATAGGTTAGTTAGGAAAACTAATTCTCCTCCTATTCCCCTTTAGACCGGCCCAACCCTAATCCTAAATGGATTCGGATTGCTTTGTCCAACTTGTGCTACAATGTGTGACCTCATAGGATTAATATATTTTAGTTATAGGCCCAATCAATATTGTCCTATTAATCATATTTATTCTCTAGCAAGAAAATAAGATTACTAATATAATTAACTTTATTATCTTCATAATATTATTCCTATTTATATTTAGTAATTGCCGGGATGTCTAAGGACATATTCCTTCAGGTAGAGGACGCAATGTTAGAGGAGGAGGGTAAAGGTTGGAAAGGGATAAAGCGGATTTGGGACAATCGATATATAGGGATCTGATGTAAAAGTAAGGGTGGCTGGTGGGAATGATTTATTTTATGTAGTTAAGAAATCCTAATTAATTCAATTAATCCCTTAAGTGTTAAGCTCTGTTTCTTTGGACTGAATTATTCAGTTCAGTTCAATTCAAACAAACTAAACTGATTTCAGCTCAGTTCAAAACTTTTATTGTTATTGTTGTTGTTGTTGTTGTTAATTATTATCATTATTGTTAATATTATCAATTATTATCATTATTGTTAATATTATCAATTATTATCATTATCATTATTAATGATAATAAAAATATTATTCTACTTATTTTTATTAATATTACTCAATTCATAAAATATAAGTTCAGTCTAGTTCAGATAAATTAAGTTCAATTCAATTTAGACAAATAAAATTCATTTCAGTGTAGTCCAAAAGAATAGAGTATGTCGTATATAATCTATATCTATACTAATCTATTAAAAAGGTGTTTCTAAGTAAGGAACGGTGCCACGTGGCGCTGTCCCTAAGGGCGTTTTACTCCATGTAATCCACATATGATAAAAAAAAATTAGAAATTGCATAGTATAGGGTTTAATCATGTGACTTCAAGTTCATATATTAAAGTCATAACCACTAGACCAAATGATATTTAGTATTATCATTTCAAAGTATAATATTATTAAATGAAAATTTTCCTTACCCGGGGCATAGCCCGGGTCTAATAACTATTTAATGTTGATAAGGTGGAACTAGATATATGATTAAGTATTTATCATATTATCAAGAAAAAGGTAGCAATAATAAATCAATCAATCAATATATATATATATAAAAAGGAGGAACTTTTCGGGAGCTTAGGGAGCTCCTCAAGATTTCGAGCTCATAGAGCGCGCCACGTAGGATTGCCACGTCATCAATTTATATTTTATTTTTTACAAAAATAGAGTTCTAGATGATTTAAATACATATAAAGAGATTTGGATAAGGAGAGCGCCACTTAAGATTGCCATGTCATTAGTTTTATTTAAATATATTTCGAGCTCATAGAGCGCTCCACGTAGGATTGCCACGTCATCAATTTATATTTTTATTTTTTACAAAAATAGAGTTCTAGATGATTTAAATACATATAAAGAGATTTGGATAAGCGAAAATTAGAGTTTGGATTTGAATCAACAACCTAAATTATTATATCATGAAATTTGTGTATAACTTTTGCTACATAATTCGGAATATTATAATTTTTGTACCATTGGAGAGCATTCGAAATATGCTTCGAAATAAGATCCATTTACAATATAGTTGTACAACTTATGAAATATAGAGCGCCATGTAGGATTGTCATGTCATTAATTTTTATTTTTATTTTTTTCTAAAAATAGAGTTCTACATAGATTTAAATATAAGGAGTCTTGGATAAGCAGAAATTAGAGTTTCGTTTTGAATGAACAACCTAAATTATTATATTATGTAAATTGTGTATAACTTTTGCTACCTAATTCAAAATATTATAATTTTTGTACCATTAAATAATGCTCGAAATATGCTTTGAAATAAGATCCATTTACAATATAGTTCTACAATTTATGAAATAGAGACCGCCACTTAAGATTGCCATGTCATTAGTTTTTTTTTAAAAAAATATTTGAAAAAAATAGAATTCTACATATATTTAAATATATAAGAGAGTTTTGGATAGGGGGAAATTAGAGTTGCGTTTTGAATAAACAATCTTAATTATTATATTATGTAAATTGAATTTAACTTTTGCTACCTAATTTAAAACATTATAATTTTTTTACCATTGGAGAGTGCTTGAAATATGCTTCAAAGTAGGATCTATTTACAATATAGTTTTACAACTCATGAAAATATATTAAATTAGATGCATTGTAGGACATTATTTAGTCTTTTTTTAGATAAATATAATAATGGCTATAAGTATTAAGTATAGTCTATTATATGTGATTATAACATTTGATTATAGGTCCAATTTACAGGATTAAACATATTATCTTTCAAAACCTCAACCTTACTCAACCAAACTAAAACAATATAGTATTGCAACAAAATTTATTAACTAAAATCTATAGCGATAAAGTTACATATATATTAGAGTTTTGGATTATGTAAAAATTAGAGTTTGATTTAAATAAAACAGCCTTAGAATATTATAAAGAGCTCCACCTAAGCATGCCATGTCATTCTTATCAATTTTTAAGGAAATATTCTTCCTGTCCTGCATCTATTAATTATTACCCTCTACTTTCTTAAAGTATCATTCGCATATTATTCATGTTAAAACTGTATTAGCTATTGTTAGTCATACCTGTTATTGGGATACCATTTAATAATAGGCTTAACTACAATATTTAATTGAATATTAAAAATTATAAAATTTATATATCAAAATAACAAATCTAGAAATTATAGTATAATGACAAATACTTTCTCCGTTTTTTTCTACTTCAACAATTGGTTGGGACATGGTTTTTAAGGAAATAAAAAATCGGTAGTTTAGCATAGAGGTACCTCTTTAGTTAACTAGAATAGGGGACAGATAAATCCTTATTAAAGTAAACGCAACTTTATAAGGCAATTCGGTTAATTAATGATCGTTTTATTAACATAAAGTAAATGTAATATTGTCAACTGTAGTTTCTTTTTTTACCATAAGTGGAATGGTCCCAAAAGATGAAACTATCTAAAGTGGTAATTGTTGTAATAGAAAAAGAACGGAGGAAGTATGTAAATACAATGATCTTGAAAAATCTCATTTTACAACAACACAAAATCAACAATAATATTAACAAAAAATTTGCAATAAAATAAAATAAACAACAACCCGTGCAACGCACGGGCTTCAAACCTAGTATATATAAATAAGGAGGAACTTTTCGGGAGCATAGAGAGCTCCTCAAGATTTCGAGGTCATAGAGCGCGCCACGTAGGATTGCCACGTCATTAAATTTTATTTTTATCTTTTACAAAAATAGAGTTCTACATAGATTTAAATACATATAAAGAATTTTGGATAAGCGAAAATTAGAGTTTGGATTTGAATCAACAACCTAATTTTATAGAGTTTGGATTTGAATCAACTACCTAATTTATTATATCATGAAAAATGTGTATAACTTTTGCTGCATAATTCAGAATATTATAATTTTTGTACCATTGGAGAGCATTTGAAATATGCTTCGAAATAAGATCCATTTACAATATAATTGTACAACTTATGAAATATAAAGCGCCATGTAGGATTGTCATGTCATCAATTTTTATTTTTATTTTTTTCTATAAATAGAATTCTACATAGATTTAAATACATATAATGACTCTTGGATAAGCAGAAATTAGAGTTTTGTTTTGAATGAACAACCTAAATTATTATATTATGTAAATTGTGTATAACTTTTACTACTTAATTCAGAATAATATAATTTTTGTACCATTAAATATTGCTCGAAATATGCTTTGAAATAAAATCCATTTACAATATAGTTCTACAATTTATGAAATAAGGAGCGCCAACTAAGATTGCCATGTCATTAGTTTTTATTTTAAATATTTGAAAAAAATAGAATTCTACATATATTTAAATACATAAAAGAGTTTTGGATAGGGGAAATTAGAGTTGCGTTTTGAATAAACAACCTAAATTATTATATTATGTGAATTAAATTTAACTTTTGCTACCTAATTCAAAACATTATAAATTTTTTACCATTGGAGAGTGCTTGAAATATGCATCAAAATAGGATCTATTTACAATATAGTTTTACAACTCATGAAAATATATTAAATTAGATGCATTGTAGGACATTATTTAGTCTTTTTTTTAGATAAATATAATAATGGCTATAAGTATTAAGTATAGTGTATTATATGTGATTATAACATTTGATTATAGGTCCAATTTACAGGATTAAACATATTATCTTTCAAAACCTCAACCTTACTCAACCAAACTAAAACAATATAGTATTACAACAAAATTTATTAACTAAATTCTATAGCGATAAAGTTAAATAGATATTAGAGTTTTGGATTATGTAAAAATTAGAGTTTGATTTAAATAAAACAGTCTTAGAATATTATAAAGAGCTCCACCTAAGCATGCCATGTCATTCTTATCAATTTTTAAGAAAGTATTCTTTCTGTCATGCATCTATTAAATTATTACCCTCTACAATCTTAAAGTATCATTCGGATATTATTCATGTTAAAACTGTATTAGCTATTGTTAGTCATACCTGTTATTGGGATACCATTTAATAATAGACTTACCTAAAATATTCAATTGAATATTAAAAATTATAAAATTTATATATCAAAATAAAAAATCTAGAAATTATAGTACAATGACAAATACTTTCTCCATTTTTTTTCTACTTCAACAATTGGTTTGAACATGGTTTTTAAGGAAATAAAAAAATGGGTAGTTTAGCATAGAGGTACCTCTTTAGTTAACTAGAGTAGGGGATAAATAGATCATTTTTAAAGTAAATGCAACTTTATAAGGCAATTCGGGTAATTAATGATTGTTTTATTTACATATAGTAAAGATAATATTGTCAACTGTAGTTTCTTTTTTTACCAAAAGTGGAATGGTTCCAAAAGATGAAACTACATAAAGTAGTAATTGTTGTAATAGAAAAAGAATGGAGGAAGTATGTAAATACAATGATCTTGAAAAATCTCATTTTACAATAACACAAAATCAACAATAATATTAACAAAAAAATTTGCAATAAAATAAAATAAACAACAACCCGTGCAACGCACGGGCTTCAAACCTAGTATAATCTATTTAAAAAAATATTAATGTACAACTTTTTTTTTATGGCAATATACAACTTTTTAAAAAACAAACTAGTTATTAGGCCCGAACTATGCCTCGGGTAAGGAAAATTTTCATTTATTAATATTATACATTAAAATGATAACACTAAATAACACTTGGTCTAGTGGTTAAGACGTTAGTATATAACCTTGAAGTCACGGGATCAAACCTTATACTATGCAATTTCTAATTTTTTTTACTGTATGTGGATTACATGGAGTAAGATGCCTTTAGGAAGAGCGCCACGTGGCACCGTTCCTTGTTTAGGAACGTCTTTTAATATATTAGTATAGATTACGGTGTGAGTGTGTGACTGATACCCCCTATTGTGATCTATTTGCTTCATTAGGCCCAGTAAGTGCTTAGGTTCAATCATCTCTTTTTGGCTTCAAAGAAACATATAAGCCCACTGCTTTGATCAGCAGGGCACAACCCCTGTTTTTCGGGACTGACCTGTTCTATTAAAGAATCATACAGATGTACATAATCCAAAAACAAAAGTCCAAAGTCCAAACACCTCAAATATAAACACCTCTTAACATTTTATATTCTCTTCTCACCAAAAAAAAAAAAAAAAAAATCTTATATTCTCTTATGTTCTAAAATAAAAAAATTAACGAACATCTTATATTCTTATTACTTTATTAGAGATACTAGCCTTATATGCACGCTATGCATTCAAAATCGTTATAAAAATTAAATTAATTAGCACCATGGTTACATCTAGTATTAGTTTGAGGCTTTGAGCAAGAACGTGGATACTCGCTAAACTGATATTAGAAGAGGGAGAAGATCAAGGTAGAGGTACCTTCGAAACCATCCTTTTTCCTTTCCGCAATTTATGCTAGTCCTAAGTTCAATACTAGAAAGTTGTTGTGGGATAATTTATGTGATGTTGCTCAAATATTTGCATGCCTTGGTTAGTTCTTGGAGATTTCAATGAGATTATGTGTCAAAGTGAGAAATGAGGAGGTAGACCGATTAATCAAGGGAGAGCCAATTTGTTTAAACGAATTATTAATGCTTGTAATCTACTTGACCTTAGTTTCAATGGGACATGGACTAATAAACGTAAGAATAATCCTATTTTCGAGAGATTAGATAGAGGTTTTGGGAATGGGGAATGGATTGATAAGTTCCCGAATTCTTGCGTATGGCACCTAGCTAGAATCTCCTCCGATCACGCCCCAATCCTTTGTAAACTTGACACTCCCCCGCCTTCGGTTGGCACAAAACCATTTCGCTTTGAGCCTATGTGGTTGCAAGACCCCACTTTTGAACAAGTTGTCCTTGATGCGTGGAACATAGGAGATAGTGACATTAAGCAAAAACTTCAGAATGTAGGAGTTGAGCTAACTCAATAGAACATCCAAACCTTTGGAAACGTCTATGCTAGAAAGAAATGTATCCTGGCTAGGTTAAAAGGTGTTCACAATCTCCTTCAATTTAACCCCTCGTCTTGGTACCATTTAAACCTTGAAGAAGAACTTCAAAACGAATTTATTACAGTTCTCCAACAAGAGGAGTGGTTATGGCTTGTCAAAAGTAGAATTGAGTGGTCCACCCAAGGCGATAGATTTACGGCTTTCTTTCACCGTAGTGTTCTTATTAAGCGCCAAAAAAGTTCCATTAGGTGCCTCAAGGATAGTTGTGGGAACCTTATTAGTGATCCAATTGACCTTAGTAACCACATTAGGAATTTCTATGTGGGCATGTACTCTTCAAAGAAATGGCTAGCAGCTAGAAGTGAGCACAACTCTTATCATAATCAAATCAATATTAGTTCTCCTCCTTCTAATGTTGAAATAAAACAGGCCCTTTTTGCCATGAAACCTCTGAAAGCTCCGGGCCCTGATGGGTTCCACCCGATTTTCTTCCAAAATAAATGGTCTATTGTTGGGCCAGATATATGTGAGTCCATTAGAAATTGTTTTTTCAAGGGTGATATACCTAGTGATTTAGGCCATGCTCTTATTTGTTTAATTCCAAAACAGGCCAGTCCGGAGACTGTCAAGCAGTTATGTCCTATTAGCCTTTGCAATACCGTTTATAAGCTGGTCACAAAAATCCTGGTTAATCGAATCAAACCCCTAATCCCTAACTGGGTTTCTCCTAATCAAAATGGGTTTATTCAAGGTAGGGGAACCGACATTAATCTGGTGGTGGCGTCAGAAGTCCTACACTCTATGTTTAAAGAGAAAGGAAAAATGGGTTGGTTTGCACTGAAAGTAGACTTAGAAAATGCCTATGACCATTTGGAATGGGATTTCATCAGACAATGCCTCATTGACACTAACCTAGATCCTAGCTCTGTCACTCTCATCATGAATTGCATTAATAAGGCGAGCTCCTCGATCCTGGTCAATGGGAAAAAAACTGAAACCTTTAAACACTCTAGAGGTCTGAGACAAGAAGACCCCATATCCCCCTTGATTTTTAATATTTGCTTAGAATATCTGACTAATTTGATTAACCAAGCCTGCAATGAAAAATTTGTTTCGGTGCAAACTCACGCCAGTGAGTTTGTATCCAAATTGGTTACTTTGTTTTTTTTTTATCTTTTGGTTAATTAGCATCTAGACTATTTATCTTATGCAATATTTCCCTATTTTAGCTATATGATCATAAAGAAATAGTGTATCTTAGCTAAAATTAATTATCTTTTCTCAAAAATTCATCTTTTAGTTCTGAGTCCTAGTATGACTCTACTTGTCCAACTAGTATAAATAGGGGCCTCCACCCCTCATATTCTTCACACCAAATTTGAGGAATACATCTCTTTTCTCAAGTTTAAACTCTCTCTCCCTCTTAGCCTACCTTCTCTCTTCTCCCTAGTAGTTATTAATTTTCAAGGTGCGTGTATATGTAGATCTTTAAATATTGTTCTGCATGTGTAGTATCATGTTTTTAGGGTTGTTATTTTGAATTGAAATGCATGTTTATATGAGTTTTATTATGAACTTTATGAGTTTTATTATGAATATTATGAGTTTACATGAGCATATGAATTTTTGAATTAATTATGACAGTTAAATATTCTATTCGATCTCTAGAACTAATGACGCATAGTTTTTTTTCTCACGTTTAATAAAAGCGCCTAATACAAAATTAGGGCTTAAGTAGTGAAGTTAGTAACTTATCCTTAACTATATTATTGTCATTTGTCCATAGTATCACCTTTAGTGTGTAACTTGCGTCAAGTCTTCATGAGCTACTGTAGCAAGGGTATGACAAAATTGTTTCAGTATCATCTCTAGTATTATCACGATTAATATTATTACTATCTTGTTTTATCAAGTATCATTGCTATAGTTTTATTGTTATTATTAAGAGTTTTCAAGAGCAAGATTTTAATTATGCCACTATTTGGCTAAGTTTATAAGAATTTTTTTTTAGGAGGATTATTTCCGAAAGATTTTTATTAGTTATATGATCTTTTATTATCGCAATTATTAAATAGGCAACGGCTTGTTATTTATTAGCAAGAACGGTAGCCAGTATATTATATTTTACCCATGTACTTTTTGTATAAGTCATGTGGACAAGGTAGTTCCCCTCGTCATAGACTCATTAAGGAATACTAAACTTGGGGGGTGTGCACACTTTAGGAAAGGTACCTAGGCAAGGAAAGGAGTTTTATTAAAGTTATATACTTTATATTATATAAGTATTACAAGTATCCAAGGAAGGTTTATAGAAATATTTTGAATGTTTAATAAAGTATTTAAATTTCCGCATATACATGTACTCAGTATTTTTACTGACACGCGTTTTGTTTGTTTGTTTTATGGCTTTGTCCCTGTGATGACCCTTTTGGTGAGCAGAATTTACAAGTTGATTTGATGCATACTTCACATGGGGGAGCTAGTGAGGAATAATACTTAAGCTAGGAGTTGCTATTTTTATTTATTATAGGTTCTATTATTGTCATAGTTGAATAATAAAGTTTTTTTATACTATCAATAAAGAGAAGTTATTATTATTAGTAGTTTCCGCTGCATTGTTAAATTAGTAGTTAGTAGTTTTAGCCTTTAACGTTATCACGTGGCGGTAATACTCTCAAGTTTCTCAAGTGTTTTATATTAAAATATATTCTTCAAAAAGAGAGAAATTTGGGGGGTGTTACAAACTCGGCCAGAATCGCCAAGCTAACTCGGTCGGTTCCGACACTGACTGCATGTCTGTCCTTCGCCGCGCCGGTCGTTGGCCTTCCGTCGTAGTCGACGTCGCGGTGGTTCGTGGGTTGTTACACTATAAATTATGGTGTAACAGTTACATCAAAGAATTTATGTAAATTTCGTTAATAAATCTACTTTTATGCTCGCTCTTAGAATTTTAAGAATATATCAAGGGCCCAATTTGTTTGTTTGTGGCCCAAGGCCTCCATGAGGACCGTAATGGTTGAACCGTCCTTGATCTTACATCAGACGGATTTAAATTTACCGATTGAGACGACTCCTTACTATGATATGAAACTATATAAAGGTTGTATAATACTCTTTCCGTATAGGGAAGATTGACATGAATAATCCCACCTTTGAATGGTCTTCTCAAAATGATCATAATTCATACATTTCAATAATTTGGGAATAGTCCCAACTTTAGAGGATGTTTTCCTCAATTGGGCTTAAATAACTTACAATAAACAAAAAAGGGATTATTCCCAAATTATTGAAAGGTGAAACCATTTTAAGAAAGCCGGATAAAGTCGAAATTATATCACTAGTGGAAAAAAACGCAAGGGCTGCAGTGCAAGGGCTGCGGTTTATTGCAAAACGCAGCCCTTAATAGTGAAGGGATGCGGTTAAACTAAAACCGCAGCCCTTTAGTGATTAAAGGGCTGCGGTTAATTAAAAAACCGCAGCCCTTAAATTAAGGGCTGCGATTTTTGGGCTGACCGCAGCCCTTGAACAGCCCAAAAATGAAATAACCACGTACGCTTTACTCCCTTGGGCTTCTTATTCGCTGAACCCTATTTCTCTCTCTCCTCCTAATTCCCATTAACCCATCTCTCCCCTCTCACCGCATAATCTCTCTCCTCTCATCCTTCTTCGCCGGCGAGGGTTTGTAACGGTCAGTGGTTTGCGAGGGTTTAGGGTTCGCCGGCGAGGGCTCGCAAGGGTTTAGAGTTAGCAAGAGCTGGTGGTCCTCTTCTCTCTCACCACTGTCTCCCTCAACAAACATCTCCTCTGTGGCGGCTGCTCGTCAAGCCGCATCCATCACCAGGATCTCCTCGCACCACCCACCCACTCAACTCCTTCAACGCCGTGGGCTCGCTGGTGTCGCCGGTAAATCTATCAATTTCTTCTCAAAACTCTTGATAAAATTTGATTTCGATTTATAAATTATCTGTCATTATCAGGTTGAATCTTTTCGATCTTGTTATTGCCTACGCATTTTGTCCTCCGTATTTGTATATGTCGTGTTTTTCAGTAATTTTTAGAAGAAAAGTCAATCTAGTATGAATACTCGTGTGCAATATGGATTTTATTGTGATTTATTTGATTTGATAGATATGTTAGAAATCGAAACAATTTCTGATGTGTACATCTTGTAGGATTTTCAATTAAGCATAGATAGATCAAAACAATTTATTTGAGTATAAACGTGAATTGAAATTCCGTTACATTGATGTTATAAGCTATTTACAATTTCGATGTCTTCGGTTTGTAGGATGTTCGGTTGAGCTTAGATGTTTGTACGAAGAATCTAAAAAGAAAAACAAGAAGAAGAAAAATAAGCAGGCAGACGTAAATACCAGTCGCCGATGATACTGGCGTCGTCTAATGTCTGTAGAGACAAGCTCGTTAGTGGGGATCAAGATAATGTGTCAAACTCAAACATTGTAGTTGATCAAGATAACGACATGGAATCTCAAATTAAGTCCGCAATTCTCTCACGCTCCTCTTACTTCCAGGATCAAGCCGAGTACACCTCTTTCTCTCTCATCAATAGAATTTTCGAATCTAATGTTTTTCATCCTCCATTAATGTATGAATTGTAACTTAGATTTTGCAATTTGCAATGAAATCTAGCATTTTCCTATTGTTGTAGCCGACTAACATAGCATTTTCCTATTGCTTGTAGGCGGGCTACTCTTCCCCGTTCGGTCAAGAATCCTCGAAGACTTGCGCCTTACTACTGCAGAGGTAAATTGGTTGAACTTTTTTTTTTTGGTAGAAAGGGAGTAATTTAATTAATGATAATAGAGTTTCCTCAAAGATCTGTTGAGCTACTATAATGCTCAACGGAATCCAGCAAGGAGGTTAAACAACCAAGTCTATCAAAGTTATATTAGTCGCCTACTATACAAAGATCTGTTGAGCTACCTCTCTCGCTACGGCCGCCATAAAAAGCTGTTTCTTCTTTCACAAAACGTAAATCTTGATGCTATATATCGGGCTTAATTACTTTGTTTTACTCGCTGCAGTATTCGCTTTTCGGATCAATACCGACGGTTGGAGGACTGTTAGGTGCACTAGTATCTCGGAAAACTAGCCGATTCCATTGGTCGCCGTGGTGTAAGAGTCTTTTACCGCCCGCATGATGTCCGACCACTCGACCGTTTAGCTTCCTTTCTAATCGTAAACGTTGCGATCAACTCTTGATGCGACAATGGGGATATCAAGCATACTTGGCATTGGTGGGTGGCTTTCGTAGTATATACACGGGTTGTATTTTGTTGTTATATCAAGTCGTATACTAGTAGTACGCCTTGAAGTTTGGTTTTTAATTTTTATGGTCAATAGTTTGAGTGACATAAGTAGTTCACTTGCAACTGTAGGGTTCCGAATTCTTGATATCGGTAGACTAACTCTTGGTTTTGCATGCGGCATCATTTCTTATGTGGTAAGTTAGCTTTTATAGTGAAACTTTGTGGGAAAATTAATATTGGTGTACGAGAGAAATAGAAATATAATGTAATAATAATTAATATATATGAATGTGGAACAGGTTCCTGTGTATATAGCAGAAGTAACACCAAAGAATTATCGAAGGGGATCAGTGCTTCTCCATCAGGTAACACTAATCGTTTACAAATCCAGTGGATACTAAAGTTCATCACATACTGACATTTAAGTCTTCAATTTTGATTAATCATGCACCTAATCCTTGTGCTTTGCAGTTAATGAAGTTGCTTCGTTATAAACTGAAAGGTACATGTCTATTCTTTTTCATAATTTGTCTTGCGAATTGGATAAATATGTATGTAGTTGTAGGTCAATATTGGACCATCTCGTTGCTCTTATTTTATCCTACGTTCCGATCGTTTTATGGTAATCGTGTGTAAAAATTGCATATTGCGTAAATTGCTCTACCGAAATTAGCTCTATTCTTTCTCCCTTCTCCATGTCCCTTTGATAGTTGATTGTTTAGGAATGAAATGAATTTTTGACTTGGTTTACTTGTGCCTTTTCTTTTCAATTGTTCTAAATGTTGCTAAATGGCGAGATACTTCTTAAGTCCTGATTTGTATCGGATTATCTTGAATCCCAATTTTTTGGACAAATGTTCAATAACTCATGTATTATATAATTGGAGTTTCTCTGTGTGTACATTTCTCACCTAATTAGGGACCTATTCTTCTCTACTTATAAAATAAATAGATAGAAGGTATGCTATGTGTAGGTTGCCTGTTCAACAAAAAAAAATTGAAGGAGCGCCTACGTGGAGTTTAATATGCACATAGAATGGATTAACGTATGACCAAAGAGGGGTCTCTTGTGGCTGAGAGTGACTTGGAGTGCTAGCCTTGTATTCTTTTGTAAATGACAATTTTATTTGGTTTCAAACTTTAAGCCTTATGGCTAAAGCAGAGCCTTCATTTTTCTCTCTCTATCTTCTCTTTTTCATTGCTTCTGCCTCTCATTTTTGCTTGTGCTTTTCTCTTTTCTACCATGACTTCTTCTTCTCAATGTGACTGGAGCTCGTTCGTCATTATGACTCCGAAAATCAATCTTTCACCATCTTTTATTGAGGGTTTTTAGTGGGTTCTTTGAGCTCTTAGCCTTCGAGTTTTTAGGAGCCTGTTACTAATTTACTAATAGAAACCTGTTGTTAGGAACCTGCAGACCATAAATGGGAACCCGTTTATTCCGCACTTGGAAGAGATAGGCGACAACTTTTAAGTTCGATATTTGATTAGGGACCTGTATCCCTATAGACCTTAGTTATTCGGAATTTTGGGAGAAAATAAGAGTAGACCATCACTTTTCGTTTAAATTTCACGGACGGGGATAGGTAGAGAGTGAAAAATAGTAAAGGAGTTAAAAAAAAGATAGAGAGGCAAATAGCAGAGAAGGAGAGAGAGATGGGAAGGAGATGATGACGCTTTGGAGGCTCTTAATTATCAGCATGTTGATGTTAAGTCAAGGCTCCATTAATGGTGAAACAGATCATTTACATGGTTAACACTTTTACAGGTTGTTGTTTTATCTTTGTGTTTAGTTATGTACTTCTGGGTAATTATTCTATGTTTTTTAGATTATGTTGATTTCTGGGTATTTGTCTACTTCTCTTAGCTGACATTGATATTCTTGCATTTGTTTTGGCGGTGTCTTATCATGAAAATTGGTCCTTTATGTCTCTCTATTTTGGTTGTTATCAAAGATATGGATTATGTTTGTTGATGGTTTGCTTCTACAAATCGAGTTGTCATGCAACTTGACTTGATTTTTGCAAAGCCCCACCCCCCTCACCGACCCCCCGCAGCCCCACCCCGCTCACCGACCCCCCGCAATCCCCCCCTCACCGACCCCCCGCACAACCCCCCTTTCACCGACCCCCTGCAGCCCCACCCCCTCACCGACCCCCCTGCAGCCCCACCCCCTCCCCGACCCCCCGCAAGCCCCCCCTCCCCGACCCCCCGCAATCCCCCCCCTCCCCGACCCCCCGCAATCCCCCCCACCGACCCCCCGTGCCCCCCACCCCCTCACCGACCCCCCTGCAGCCCCACCCCCCTCCCCGACCCCCGCAGCCCCACCCCCCCTCCCCGACCCCCCCGCAATCCCCCCTCCCTCACCGACCCCCCGCACAACCCCCCCCGACCCCCCGCAGCCCCACCCCCTCGCCGACCCCCCGCAGCCCCCCACCCCCTCCCCGACCCCCCGCAAGCCCCCCCTCCCCGATAGTGCAATTTGAACTAGTACTCAAACGAGGGAGTATATAGTCGTACTTGATACTCTCTTGTACTTTGTCGCCTTCATAATACCCGTGTGTTTAAAGGTGTTGGGGCAATTGGATGAAGATATTTTTTGTTTCGTTCTTTGAGCAATGTTTGTCAATGCATACAAGTTCTTTTTCTTTTTCTTTGTGATCTTAGTTCTATGTTCCTTGAATCACTTAAATTTTTTGTTTATTATAGTTCTGGTTTTGGTCGCTTATTGGTTGATTTTCCTGTTATTTACTTCGAATTATTGGTGGCCAACGCGAACATAGACCAGTTGCGATGTGTTCACATTTAGCTTCAGTTGCATTATAGTACATGGCAAGCGTAAATTTTATTTATTTTAGCTTTGAAACTGTATACTCGTGATGCATTGGCAAAATCTATCTATTCTTGCTTGTTTAATTGGCTTGTAGAACAAATATGGTTTTGAATCATTTGATGTATGTTTTTATTCATTTATTTATTCATTCAGGTTTACATTGTTATATTTTGTATTCCATTTTACCTCTTTAACTATCTTCAATATTCATCTTGTACACCCTTGTTTTAGAAAAATAGCTTTGAGCAGTTCTGCATCAATTATGCGAATGAGAGATTGCAGCAGCACTTCAATCGTCATTTATTCAAATTAGAGCAGGAGGTAAGTTTGTTAGGAAAGTTTGAAATTTCAATTTCTGAGACTATAGCGCATCCTTATAGAATTCAAGATGTATAACATGGCCATGTGTGCTGCTAAACTGCTGATTGTTTTGGAAAGTTTTCCAGCTATAATACTTGCTTAAAGTTTTGTACGTGGGTACTTAATTTTTTGTCGTTTACTTGTGATATGTTTCAATAATTTTTATGGTGGGACACTGCTACTTGTTTCAGGTTATGTATGACACAACAAGGTTTTAGGATAAGAACAGAGACCTGATGCATTTTGGCTCTGTTCAACTTTTGTCTTCTTGTGAGACTTTCCTTCCTCAGAAATTTGCTTCAAGTATGCTGGTACAGTCCTAAAAAACCTGTTGTTGGTCCCTTATTCAAGTCTAGGGGAGCTGATTCACAAAAGTTGAGTGTTGCCACAAAATTTAAGGTATATGTGATGCCGTTTGCTTTATATTTAATATATGGATGTGAAGGTTGGTAATCTGGTTGCAGTATCAAAGCTACCAAGCACTAAGTGGTTGTTGGTTGTTTATTGGTTTAGTTAAGCTCTTGTGCGGTTGCACCTCAAACAATTTGAAAATTTTGCATCTAAGAATTTGTGAAGAAGAAAAAGATATGGATGGTGCATACAAGAGGATCTTTGCTCCTCAAGAAGAGAAAATATGAAGTCTGTCAAATTGAATTTAGCTGGAGTACCATATTTTTTTATAACTTCCTATATATTTGTAATGAAAAATGATACTTTTCTATATATATAATTGTTTGGGGGGTCATTTTGGGCTAAAAAATGCGAAAAAAAAAAATTTTTATTTTTATTTTTTTTTGGGTCACAAGGGCTGCGGTTCGGGCAAAGAAACCGACCCTTGGTTGGTTAAGGGCTGCGGTTAAGGAAAAACCGCAGCCCTTAACAAACTAAGGGCCGCGGTTTTGCCCTTAACCGCACTCTTAACCAACCAAGCGGCGGTTTTTGCCTTGACCGCAGCCCTTCCTAATTGCCAAGGGCTGCTAGTCTAATGGATGCGGTCAAAAAACGCAGCCCTTGGGCCCCTTTTGACCGCAGCCCTTGGGCTTTTTTCCTCTAGTGTATATTCCTTCAATTTTCTTCATTTTGCTAATTAAGATATTTATTTTTTCACTTAAACTACAAAAAAAGTGGAAAAAAATAGAGAGAAGGGTACTAAAGGTAAGAAAAAGGTGAAAGGAAGGGAATGAGAGTAAAACCAAAAGAGCTCTGTATCAATAATTTAATGGTTCAACCAACTATCTAAGAAAAAGACTAAAAGAGGGTTCAATGTCTTAATTTTAAAAATAAATTACACTTAAATTGCACAATGTTTCATACGACACTCCTGTATGATATTTTCTCCTACACTTTTCGCAACTTTAGCTTCCAAGTCCCACCTCGATTTTTGTCCGACGCTTAGCTAATTAACGTTTAACTGGAGACAGCCAACAAAAGTATTTAAATTATTTTATCTTTTTCTAAAACATGAAATATAAATTTATCATTTCATTGTACGCAATAGATGAGTTTCCACACATTTGAATTTGACTCTATAATTATTTATTGATCGTGGCCTATTTGTTGCCTCGTTTTCGAACTTTCTAAAAGAATTGCTGCATTATATAAAAGTGAAGCTGTCAATAATAGGCGAAAAAGAAAGGGAAGTATCTTACACTTATTTTTGTGAAACGTCCAAAGTTATCGTTTAAATAACGCAAAAAAAGTCACTAATACGGTAGAAAGTCACATCATCTCAAAATAAAACATCCAAGATCCTTTCAGACACCTTGGCAGATTGCAAAGTTAGTGGAGTATATGCGGTTTCTATCATAAAATCTCCACGAAGTTTGATTAAATCAGAATCTAATTATCCATAAGCTAAATCAAGCAGCAAATTGGTGTGTAAATCGTAGACATTTGATTTTTTTTTTCTCCCTTGATCTTAGATGATATAGATGGTTTAGCGCTCTGTAATATTTTGAACAATGGTGCTTTAGGTATTTCCCTCGTGAGCAGATTCTTCTAATCAATGCTTTATTTTATTTTTTTCTTACTGTTTATGAAAAATAAGTATTAGACTTTCTTAATCAATTATATATTGCTCAATTAACAAAATTAAAGCAAAATAGTGGAATGACCTAAAAGAAATAAAAAGTATGACAATAAAGTCTTAAAACTAAGTCCTTGTAGGAATAAAGACTGGTAATTGAAACAAACTTAGCTTATATAAGTCGTGGCATGAACTAACACTGCCCTAAAGTTGAATTTACCCCACTACGTACACACGACCTCATGGCAACCAACCACCAAGGTTATATGACGACTATATAGAACAAACTTAGCTTAAACAATAAAGTCCTGGCGTGAATTAATATTGCACTAAAATTTGAATTTGCCCCACTACGTACACACATGATGCAACCTCTTGACAACCGACCTTCAAAGATAGACAATGGCCATCTCTCGGATGTAGTATAGAGAAACAGTTTTAGTGAAGTGATCTACTAAAGTAAGATAGTTAATAACACAATTGCATGGTTAACTTATCTTATCCTAAGTCTTAAGCGATAAACTAATATTTTACAGTAAATTGACAACCACACTCGCTAAGGTTGTGTCCTAAATTGTCATAGTGAAGTGACTTATCAAAGTAAAATAACTAAGAAAGCGAATGCGTGTGATTAATTTATCAATACCTTTGTTTTTTTTAGTTGCAACATTTGCTTTTTGACACTATTCATCAACCAACATTGTTAAGTAATCTCGCACCATTATATAAGAGAAAACATAGTCAAGTGGGGTCTTGTTAGATTCGTCTCAATGCGATGATTCCAAATATCAAATTTTTATAATTTTTACTTACACCCAATATGAGATATTAACGTTCAAATAAGTGTCTCGGTAAATGTGAAAAGGCAAATGTTGCAGCTAAAAAAAAACAGAGGAAGTATATATGTGTGTGTGGAGAGTCATGATAGCATATAGCAATAATTTTAGCTTTCACGTATGCTAATACTTGCCTTAAATACAATGATGTGTACACCAATTTTGATCTATTCCTTATAGGAGATCGATCATTACGAAGGGTTATAATGTCATCTAGGAGAGAGTAGGTCTCGTCAAACTTATTTCTATGTGCGCCTGTGCGGTGAGGCATCTGTTGTAGGGCTGGCGATCAGGTCAGGTTGGGTCAATTTCAGGTTGATCTGATTTATATTTTAGGTCACTTACCCCAAACCCAAACCCGACCTGATTCTAATTTCAGGTCGAAAATCATAACCCAAACCCGACCTTATTGATTCGGGTTGACCCGAAACCAACCCAAAATGACCTAAAATGAAATTCAACTATACACGCTAAGTTATGAAAGTATGGGTAAATGACCTGAGATAAAATTTAGGTGATCCAAGAATTGGGCTTGGCCCAATACAAATAAGAATAACAAAAGATAGGTTTATAAGTTATGAAAGTCTGGGTTAATTTCAGGTCGACCCGACCTGAAAATAATCCGATTTCTAAATCAGGTTATTCGGGTTATTTCCAGGTTCAAAAAGTCAACCCGAACCTAACCCATTATATTTTCAGGTCGGGTTGGGTCCACCCATTTTTTTATTTCAAGTCGAAAATCTCAACCCAAACCTGGAATTTTCAAGTCAGTTTCAGGTCGGGTTATCGGGTTGGGTCAACTTTTACCAGCCCTAATCTGTTGTAACTATACTGAAATAAATTCCTGTTGTGGCTGAGAATTTTTGATAAAGACGTGGAATCTTAACTCGAACATATTATAGTTTGGGGGCAAGTCCCCTACCAGCCCCAACAAAGATCATCCTCTAAAAGGAAGTGCATCTCTTTATGAATTTTATTATAATTATTGTATATAATAATTATTGTACATCTCTTTGTTGTAAAAATATTGTATATACATTCCGGAATTCAGAATACTTTGTAATAAATTGGCAATTTTTGTACTAAGATGTTAGAAGTTAGGCACCTCTTTGTCTTTTTTTTTCCTTCATTCATGGACAATCATATGACAATATTCACAGTAGGAAGCTTCCTAAAGAAAGAAAAGAAAAAAGGGCTTCTCAATAGGAAGTAATCATGTAATGTGTCATTAGTTACTTATTGTGTCATGCATTATTTGATCTAACCGATCAAATATTTTAGTAACAATATTAGGTGGATTTATATGGCTTCAGAAAAAAAAATGGTGGATAATAAATAATAGCGATAACGTTTACATAATAGTAACGGTTAGCTTCCTTTACAAACAAAATACAGCTTTTCTGTGGGAAGAATCTAATTCGCAATTGTACTGTTCTGTTAACTCCTGCATCTGTGAATCCAAAATAGTATGATTATATTTGTTTAATGTAAACGACATGCAAAATCATGCTTTACATGTTTTGGTGCTATGCTTTACAGTTTCATAGTAATAACAATTAAGATTGAGTGATTAAAGGCAAACCATGTTATAGTTCCGGATGCACCGATACACCTTTTTTTTTTTTTTTTTGACAAGCACCTTTTCTTTTTTTATTTCCTTGACCAACGTCACTAAATATCCTAAAGAATACGCACTGCCTAAATTATTAAGGGGTAACACTCCAAGAGATTAAATCCACATTAGAACGAAGAACGAAAGGAACTTTTTTATGGACTATAACTATTTAAAACCCTCTCGTTCAAGTAATACATCACATAATTACCAAAAAATAAACGTATATATCACATATATTCTCCGTTTTGAAATAAGCGAAACACTTATCTCTATTATATAAGTGAAGGGGGGAGAAATATGGTGTCCTCTCACAAAAAGTCTAATATACCCTTAATGAATTTATATTGTCATATATATTAAATAATCTTTTTTTTCTACTTGCCATATATATTGAACAAGGTAACAATGGAATTGAATTTGAGATTTCAATTAAATATTAAATTAAGGAGATTGATTTCCTTTTCTTACATATGTGTGATAAACTCTGATCAAAAATTAAATTGACATTATAACTTGATTGACACAATCAGAAGAAAAAATAAAAACTTGAATTTCATTTAAATAATTCTACTGATAGTATTTTAAAACCTATATGTTGATTAAGGTAACAATGAAATTGAATTTGAGATTTCAATTAAATATTAAATTAAGGAGATTGATTTTCTTTTCTTACATATATATGTGTGAAAAACTCTGATCAAAAATTAAATTGACATTATAACTTGATTGACACAATCAGAAGAAAAAATAAAAACTTGAATTTCATATAAATAATTCTACTGATAATATTTTAAAACCTATATGCTGATTATTATTCGGTAATCTATATTATATAAATCAAACTCTTTCACTTTATTAATATTTAACAATTGAACCTGATACACAAATTATTCCACTTTATTTGAGCACAAGCTTTCTTCTGCTTTATATTTCCTTCTCTCAATACTATATTTGAATAATGATGAACAAACCAATTAAACATTGATTTAAGAAAAACATATTAAACAATTAAAGCTAATTATAAATGTTTGTTTGTATCAAATTTTTATAACACTGATGAATAACTAATTGAGAAAAAACCCATTAAAATGACAAGCACGCATAACGTGTAAAAAATGCTAGCCTCTTTTATGTGAAAGCTTTCTGAGTGAAGTGTTTCACTTATTTCAGAGCGGGAGAAGTATGATTTTTGTTGTCAAATGTTATATCACAATTCACAGCTAAATCATAAACAAATTAATGAAACACCATAGTTAGAGAAAATATATTTTAAAGTGAGATCATTTATATTATACCATATGACAAATTGGTTTATGGTCGAAACTATTGAATTTCGATGATGAAAGTGTGTATTAAGTTTGATATAGAGACAAAATAGGGGTGGGTAATCGATTTGTCCTCCTATAAATTCTACCTTTTGAATTTAAGTGTTTTTTATTGATTAATTAGGGGTACCAACCTTGTATATATGCACGTGATGCGTGCGAAAGTATATAAAAATTTGCATAAAAATACAATAGGTAACAATCATTGAAAGGGAGAAGAATGAGAATATTATGGAAGGGAGAAGAGGAAAAACCCATAGTTTGTCTAAGATGTGTAAATCTTTGATTTTCATCTTCATACGAATAACTACTTTCATTTTTTATGGATGGATACATTTTTTTTTTTTTCAAAATATCGGGGTCAAGCCATGTTATATTTATAAAGTGGAGTTCTTTATATGAGCGCACCCAACATTATAGTTGTTGGCTTGTTGCGATCTTTACCCATTTTTAAATTGGTGTCGCTCTGTACCCTAAATTATAATTGGTGTTATATAAGCCAATATTAGAAAATTGTGTGAAAGATTCGTATACCATGAAATCTCCAAAATTATGAAGGAAGAACATGAAATTTTGGAAAAAGAAAAATGGTTTTGGATTGGCCCAAAGTAACTATAACAATTAACACGATTACCCAAACCCCCCTAGATATTGCGTTCAACATTTAATTTCGGATTGTAATATTTTCAATAGTATTAATTAAGGAATGAAAGGCTTTGTTTAAAAATAAAAAAATTAACACGATTCACTGATCTGGACCACCTGTTGATTCATCACATCACAAGAGGGCAAAGGCTCATTCAAATTTGACAATTTTCATATTTGAGTTCACCCATGTGCTCTGATATTATTGGCTAATTATCCACATTATTAGTTCCTCCATTCTATCTTGGGTTGGGTTGGAGGTAGGGCGGGCAATGATGCGAGTCGAGCTCGAGTTTGACTAAACTCGACTCGAACTCGAAAACTCATACCCAAACTCGACTCGACTCGAAAACTCGCGAACTTGAAATTTTGAAGCTCGAACTCGAACTCGAAACCAAAACTCGAACTCGAACTCGTTTCAAGCTCGAACTCGAACTCGGTTAAAGCTCGAACTCGAACTCGGTTCCAGCTCGAAGTCCCTATTCCAACTGCATATTTGCATTGTTTGTAGATTTTTTATGAACAAAAAATATCAAATTGAAAATGAATCCCCTTAAAAAACATCAAACTTCAACATGAGAAGTTTTTCCGGATCAATCCCAAACAACTAATACAAATTCATTATCATCATATCACTACAAATCCACAACTAATACAATTTGCAAACAATATATTTTCTTTTCTAAAAGCTCAAAACTAACTTCATATTGGAAAACTAGGTTACAAAATGCAAAGAAAACGAAACACAAGAACCAGCCATAAGGACCATAACTCAAACATCATTAATCTAGTAGTTTCATGAATTTACCATTACATGAAGAACTTGAGAGTCATACCATCACAACTCTCCATCTTCAGGCAAAAATAACTGTGAATTCACTCTCCAAACAACTCACCATAAATTTCATCTGTACTTGAATTAAGGCCTTAAGGACGTGTAGGAAAATTAACGCCTGAAGTAGTGGACGCGTGGTGTTCGGCTTGCAGCGTCGCCTGAAGTGACCCGCTGTCGTGGTATGCGGGCAGTGTGGTGGGCTGAAGCATCGCCTGAATTAGGGAGATGGAGTCATGGAGATTGGAGAGGGAGGGGAGATTGGAGAGGGAGGCGTGCTACTGGAGTAGTGTTATTTTGTTTTGGGGTGAGTTTGTGACTTTGTGTCTTTCACTCTTTCCTCACAATGGACGGCTAAGATTATATTGTTGGGTTTCTTTAAATCACATCCATTGATATAGTTCTATTCCTTCACTTTGCTTTTTGGTTATTTAATGTACTTTTTCTTCATTTTTTTTAAAATAAAAATTCAAGTATTTTTTTAGAAAAAAAGGTTAAACTTTCTTAAAAAAATAAATAGTATATATATATATATATATATATATATATATATATATATATATATATATATATATATATATATATATATGTGTGTGTGTGTGTGTGTATAATTTTTTTCGAGTATCTCACGAGTTTTCGAGTCGAGTATTGAGTTGCTCGACTCGACTCGTTAACATTCGAGTCGAGTTCGAGCTCGAGTCGAGCTTTGACCGAGCTTTGACCGAGTCGAGTTCGAGTAGCTCGCGAGCTGTCTCAACTCATTGCCAGCCCTAGTTGGAGGCTTGGAGCCTACACTAGTGGAATGTGGTTATGTGGGGCTCAAATATTTGGTGAAATGTAACAACTAACAGTGAGCTTGATTCAATAACGTTTTTTGTGATTATAAGGGCAAAGTTGGCCTACTTTAATGCCTGGATTTTTCATTATGATTGTTTTTCTTAGGAATGGGGAAAGTAAAATCGAAAAAGTATTTCAATAGGGTGTGTTTTAGGTGTAACGTGTTATACTATAACCTATTGTGTAACATGCATAATGACATAGATTTCAACAAGAATGACATGGACTATACAAATAATGACATGAATCACATGTCATTTTGTCATTTATTTCATGTCATTTGAGTTTTTTTTACAAAATAAGCAGGGATTCATAGGTTGTTACACTATAAATTATGGTGTAACTATTACACCCAAGGATTTGTGATTTCAATATATCTCCTAATTAACTAATATATATTCTTAAACCTAAAAGCAAAAATGTTGTAATAATTTTTTCCTCTAATGTTCATTATTTCCGGATTTTTTATCCTAATCTATGGAATTTAGGACAATAATATGATCTGTATATATAATCATTATCCAATAAACTATGGAATTATGGTTGATGGCTAGTTTTGCATGCATATAATAGAGTTCATCTAATAATTATTGCATGTATTGTTGCGTGTCTGATGTCTCACATGACCGAAGAATCTTTTGATTATTTGACATACCACCAGTTTTGGGCCCAAGCTAAACAAGGCCAACACGCCAAAGTAAAATAACGAAAATCCAGAAAGGAGCACATATCTCTATTATCTACTCCCTTTGTATATCTATGCTACTGTAAAAAAAATACTCCCTCTGTTTTTCTTTTATCATTCTCATTTTCCTATGCACATCTATCAATGTACCTCTTTGAACTTAAATATCTTTCATTATATATTAGTTAAATTATAACGATTGAATATTAATATAAAGTACTAACTGAGACGAATCAAACAAGACCTCATATGATTATATTTTTTTTATAAATTGAGAAAAATTGAGAATATTCTTTCCAGATATGAATAGTGTCAAGATTCAAAGTAAAAAATATTAAAAAAAATGGTTTTTTCACCAAGTACCACCGAGTTTTCAGAATATTCACCACGTAACCTCGCACTTTTCAAAATTCACCAGGTACCCCCGAGTTTCATGTTAATACATCAAAATGCTCTTAATAACTAATGGCGGTTAACTCCGTTAGTCATTAACCCTAATTTTTTGTTTTAAAACCTAATTAACCCCCCTCTTTCTCCCTAACTCCTAACCCCTAACCCTAACCTCTAACCTTAACTCTAACCCTAAACCCCAACCCTAACCACCACCTGAACCCTAACCACCACCCGAACCCTAACCACCACCACCCCCCTCCACCCCCGTAGCCCCCCCCCCCCTCCACCCCCTCGTAGCCCCCCACCCTTTCCCCCCAACCCCCACGGCCCTCCCACGCAGACTCCCCACCCCCCACCCACACGGACCCCCCACCACCCCCACAAGACTCACCAACCCCCTTCAATTTCCACATCCCCCACCCCTCCCCCAACCTCCTTCGAATTCTGCAGCCCCCACCCCTCCCCCCCACCCCCGTTAAATGCTACTACAATGCTACCTCTGTTTCACAATACATGTATCATTTCTCATCTGAGCACTATCATCAACCAACTTTGACAATATTTTTCTCACCATTATGTAAGAAAAAACATAGTTAACTGGGATCTTGTTAAATTCGTATCAGTGTGAGAATTCCATATATCAACTTTTTCTTATAATTTTCACTTATATGCAATTAGAGATATTAATGTCCAAAGAAGCGTGTTGGAGTACGTGAAAAAGCAAATGGTACATGTATTGTAAAACGGAGTTAGTATAATATAATATAGATAATCGATAGGAAACAAAAACGATAACAAAAAAAAATACTAACAAACAAGCAGATGGACGATATATGTGCAAAGAATGATATGGGAGATAATGAACATAAATGGAAAAGAAATGAAACCATAACTCATTCACCTGTCAAATGCGTCTAATGGGTTACATTGGTTTTGGGTTTAGTTATACGGGTAGAATAGTAAACGGGTTGGGTTATAAAGAGTCCCTGGTGAACTAAATGCCAAAATATGGGTCAATAACAAATTTTTTTTGTGCCATTTTCGATTTCAAAGATGAGTGAAATGTTTTTATAATGACGGTGATATCATTAGAATTTCATAATAATCATATATGCAACATATAACACTAACACTAGTTGAACCAATATAATAACTAAAACTAGTTTTTAGGTCCGGGCTATGCCCCGAGTAACTATACTTTTTATTTATTAATATTTAACTTTGAAATTATATCACCAAACATTACTTGGTTTAGTGGTTAAGACTTTAATATACTGACTTGGAAGTCATGGGATCAAATCTTATACCATGTATTTTCTAACTCAAAAGTGTATGTGGAGTACATGAATTAAACACTCCAAGGGATAGCGCCACGTGGCACACTTCCTTGTTTAGGCACGCCTTTTAATATATTAGTATAGATTATATTGACGATAGTAATGGGACAAAACTAGTGAGGTTGTGGCCGAACCTATCAAATGAACAACCGATCCAATGAGACTCAAAAG
Organism: Beta corolliflora; assembly: GCA_947648045.1. Taxonomy (NCBI): domain Eukaryota; kingdom Viridiplantae; phylum Streptophyta; class Magnoliopsida; order Caryophyllales; family Amaranthaceae; genus Beta; species Beta corolliflora. The sequence goes on from CANSZD010000458.1 coordinate 487,222, forward strand.
TCGATGTAATAGATTTTATATGATATATTTTCAAAAATAAGAAACTTTAAAATATGTTCAAACTGACCCGCTTCAATCAAAGCCTAGCAACTCTTGAATGGGTCTTCCATGGTGTTTTTTTTGGTGTGAAAAAATTGGGTGATCGACCAACTCACCATTGTATGGTTCGGTCTACTTTGACCTTCAAAACATTATTAGGATAGTCTGAAAAAAGCAACCAATAATAAACCAAAATTTGTTTCATCAGTTCAACTAGTCGTGTCTCGGGTTAAAACCAAACATTAGTTGTACGGGTTGAATAGGTTCGGGTAACTTCATGTCTCGAGACGAAAACGCCTGGTGCTCTGGTTCAAGTGTATCAGGGTTCAAGTCGAGTAAGCTTTTGATGACAAGTCTAATTGCACTTCATCCGCTAGCTAAAAAGTTGTCATGCTACGTATTCATAGACCATAGTCTACAGATATAACCAAATCAAGTCAACACATCCAATATAAGTTGATTTCATGTATTTGCAATAATAATTACAACGGAATAGTGATAATGGCTAGTGTATACTGTATAGTTTCTAGCATAAACTAAAAATTAATAAGCTCCCGAAAGGCCAAAAGGTTACATCTTTACAACATAAGTACAAATTAAACCTTTATCTCAAATACTTCGGCCTTCCATAGAAGAATTCACATTACATTATATACTAGAGGAAGTTCTAATGATATCATCAATGAACTCTTGAATATTCCGATCTGATGAGCCGCCACCGGCCACCGCACCCCTAGCGGTGTCCATCCACTCTGCTGCCTTGGCCCGAATCTCCATTGCTTTTGGCCCATCCATGATGTCCTTGATGCACTCCACAATAGTCTCACTTTTAACATTCCCTTCATCATTGGGCCACAATCTAAGCCCAACACCTAAAACCTCAAACATAAGCTTAGCATTTGTGGGCTGGTCAGTCCACAGAGGATAAGCAATGATAGGAACTCCAACACTAATAGTCTCCAACATAGAATTCCATCCACAATGTGTTAAGAAACAAGCAATAGATTTGTGTGACAAAACCAAACTTTGGTGACACCATGGTACAACTACCCCTTGTTCCTTAGTTTCGTTCAAGAATCCCTCGGGAAATTCTCCTGCACCCTCCGGTACCGGATAATTGGACGGTTTCACCACCCAAAGAAATGGCCTCTTACTCTTCTTCAACGCGATTGCAATACTCTCCATTTGTTTTTTCGAAAGGACTACTAAACTACCAAAAGACACGTAAATTACAGACTTAGGCTCCTTTTGATTAAGCCACTCGATGCATTGATCATCGGCTTTCCACATATCTATCCCTACAAAATCGCGATCTTCATGATCTTGGCCTAAGAGTTTCAACGGGACTAATGGACCAACCGCCTTGATCATGACGAATTTAGACATAGAATCAATAACTTCTTTTTCAAGCTCATAGAAAGAATTAGCCAAAACCCACCTTAACTTATGAATGTTTTTCAAGGCTTCCAAAAATGCTTTTGTTATGCTCCCAAAAGGACTAGAAGGGAGCACAAAAGAAGGAAGATCACAAGTTTGTAACAACGATAGACCTGGTAATTTTACGCTCTTCTTAGGGTTTTCTTTTGTAGGAAAATCGTGAACATTATTAAAGAAGCTATGGTAGATTGTAAAGAGGGTGCAAGGTTGAATCCATAGCATGCCACATGGTATTCCTACTTGACTTGCCACATCAGCAACCCATGGAACAAAAGGATTGTTGATTATGCATGAGAATTTCTTTGGCATAATATTGTCACAAGCTAGGGATGTAATAAGGTTTGTTAAATGTATTGGACCAGCTTTGGCTAGGGTGTCCATGTATATATCTAGGTTGTTCTTCCTGTCATACTCTAGACTAAGCCCGTCGGAAAAGAACACGATATCGATCCCGGAAATTGCAGGGATGATCTGGTCCGTGGTGGTGGTCGTGGCGATGCCCGTATGGTGGTGCTTGATTATCCGCTGGCGGAAAGTTTCAGTGGTGGCAAGAGTGACATGAAGGCCTTTGGTTTGTAAGTGTTTTCCTAGTCTAAGCAAGGGGTTGATGTGACCTTGGGATGCAAATGCTACCATCAACACATGAATTGTTTGCTTTTTTAATTCTTCCTCCATAGGAATGAAGTTGGATGAGTAAGCAAGGTAGGAAATGGGTTTTGAGAGAATGGGATAAGGGCACTATATTTTGTTGTGTGTATATATGGCCCTAATTAACTTAATGAATCTATATATAATTGCTCCAATCACTGGTGTGCGAATAAAGTCGATCTTTTTGCTCTAAGGTGGACCAATACAGCACTGTCGGGACTCGGGAGATTCCTTTTATGAGTTTATATTGTTTGTATTGAGAAGATCTGTTTTTTACTAATTTTATTTAAGTAGATAAGAAGAAGGATCCTACTAAGTTAACATGTCTCACATGATGATAAAGGAAACCTCACTCATAACAATCTTTAGCCAGTAGGATTTGACCCCATGACTTTAAAGCTATAAAGATGATTATAGAAAAAAAGATATGCTTTTACTAATTGAAATTACTTTTATTGATTAAAGTGATTCTCGTAAAAAAATTATGAATATCATATTTAAAATTTGAAGGGAAGAGAGCTTTTGTTAAAACTCAAAGTTCGACAATAATTTTCTTCAAAAAATTCTTTTGCGTGCCGGCTATTAGCAGGAGCAGCCTGAGCGACGGCTCAGGGCCCCTGAATTTATGGGCCCCGAAATGCTATAACATAATTTCGCACATCAAAACGTATAGCAGATGCTCTACAGCGCAGCGGTAGAAACATGATCTCTTTGAGCAGAGGACCAAGGTTCGACTCTCACGTCCTTTTTTATTTGAAATAAAATTGCATTTTGCCAAGGGTTAAAGTTTTTTTTTTAGGGGAAAAGCGAAAATTTTATTAGTTTAAGGACAAAGTGTCCACTAATACATAGGGGGCAACCACTTTAGGGCAGTGATTCTCCCACACTTGTTCAGTGCCAAAAGGAATAATTTTCGCTAAATGATGTGCAACATAATTGCCATCTCTACGAACATGGGACCAAACTACATAATTGAAACTAGAACAAAGCGAGAAAATGTCTTCCAAAATAATATCTAGATCAGCAAGGAAAGTGATTCCTTTTGAGAGGCGGTTTATTAAACCTTCACAATCAGACTCCAAGATCCCATCTTTGATTCCATACTTCTTCCCCAGACGAGCAGCCATTGCCAAGGCCTTAGCTTCAGCAATTTCAGGAGACCACTCGGCTCTCACTCTTCGTGTTTCAGCAAACATAATTCTTCCTTCACAATCACGCGCAACCACGCCCAACCCAACCCACCCATCACCTGCTACAGCTGCGTCTGCATTGAGCTTAGTCACGCCAGCAGGCGGGGCTGTCCATAGCTTCGAACTGGGTTTGCTGCGTCCAACATACGGACCATAAATGCGAGTCCCATATATATGTGTTGTGGTCTTCTACGAGCCTTGCCACCCGATTCAGCAAATGGGGCTTTGGAGTGACTTTGTTTTCAAACACCTTGTTATTCCGTTCCCACCATACACACCACGCAAGAAATGCCGCTCTTTGTATCAGTTATTTATCACCATTCTTCCAGCTAGCAATCAGCTCTTTGATGCCTCCTACTTCTTCCCAATTTGCATAGGCCATGCATCCACTGTCAATCCACAATTCTTTCACACCTGGGCAGTCAAAAATAGCATGCGTATCAGATTCATCCTCATTTGAACAGCAGGGACAGCTTGCTTCATCCATCAAATGGCGGTGCTTCAGGAGCCTTTTCACCGGGAGAGTTCCAGTACACAATCTCCAGAGGAAGTGGCGAACTTTTGGGCTCACATTAAGCTCCCAAATCACGACCCATGCTTGGTGAAAATCTTCTAAACTTCCTCCCTTCCCAAGCATGTATGCAGTCTTTACGGAATAATGGCCATCCTTAGTAAGAGCCCATGTAATTTCATCTTGCCTCCCTGTGTTGCTGATTGGAATTGAAAAAATACAGCGCGCATCTCTCTCATTACAATGGCTAGTAACTGATTCATGTTTCCAATCCGAGGTCTCCGAGGCAATTAACTCCTTCACTCGCGTGAGAGAATCAGTGGGGGTGCTAGTGACAAAGCGCCCTTCCTCATCCGCTAGCCAAGGGTCTCTCCAGATATTAATATTCTCACCACTCCCAACACGCCATAACACACCTTCCTTAAGGAGGGCTTTAACACTCCATATGCTACGCCACGAATAGCCTCCCGCATACCCAAGAGACAACTCCAGGAAAGTACTCCTAGGGTAGTATTTCGCTTTCATGACTCGTCCTAAGAGAGAGTCCGAAAACCGCACCAAACGCCAAGCTTGACGCCCCAAGAGTGCTTCATTGAACACCGAAAGATCTTTGAACCCCATTCCACCGAAACATTTCAGAGTGCATAAAGATTCCCAACTTTTCCAATGAATCTTACGTTGGGTACCTGTTTGACCCCATCAAAATCTTGCCATGGCCGAATGAATATTTTGGATAACAGAACTAGGCAGCTTATAAACACCCATCAGATAAGTAGGAATAGCTTGTATTACCGATTTTAGGAGAATTTCTTTCCCGACTCGAGATAGAAATTTTTCCTTCCAACCACTAAGCTTCTTCCAAATCCATTCCAAGAGCGCTTCAAAGACCACTCGTTTGGATCTCCCTGCAACAGTTGGGATGCCTAGATACTTCTCATGTTTCTCCACAAGCCGCATATTAAGGATTTGTAACAAGGGTTAAAGTTGTTTGTCCGTTTGCATGTCAATACGATTTTCATTTACAAAAAGCAATCAATGCTAAGCATATTAATTTCAGCTATTGGTATTCGATAGTCGTTTCCAATTTTCAATTTTTCAAATCCTTTCTCTTTATTTACATCTTCATTATTCATATCATTTACCCCTTTCTGTTAAATCTTACCTTCAACAAATAAATCCACTACCATTTCTCATCTCTACATACAATTTAATTCGAAGATTGAAAAAATGATAAATCTCCCTATTCCCTCAAAAATGGGGGATACTCCTAATTTAAATCCCTTTTATATTATTATGGAGAATGAAGAAGTAGAGAAATTCAAAAGGTTGGAGAAAATAAAAGGAAATCACAGGGGAGATGATATGCAAAAGCTTTAAAGAGAGACCCATAGTACAATTTATATATATGCACTATAACCTCCGGGTAAGTTTCTCTTAAATTATTTAAATCAATGTGTATTAATTTATATATTGTTGATTTTTTCATGAATCAGTCGTATCCCTCATTAATTCTATAGTTTACTTTGGCAGTATCACCTTATCGAAGTTATAGTTTAATTTTATACCATAATTTAAATAGAACGGTACTATTTTTGGTCACATTAATAACAATGTTTTTTTAACACCACGTACTTATGGCGGCAAAAGAAAATTTTACACTGATAGAGGGCATAGGGTCCAATTTCTTCGAGACGGCACTGTTTGCGTCCGTTTCTTAGTTACTTTGTCGCAATAGACCTCTTTTAGCTTTGGCATGATCTCTATATTGGATTTTCTTTTCGTCTCCTTCTAGTAAGGAACATACATATGGATAGTGCTCTAAATAAGAGTAATGTTATGTTTATAAATACTTAAATGACACATGAACACATCCCTTCAGTCTTCTTTTCATTGGCGAAATGATACAGTTTGTCCATCTTCAAAGATTTTTTTGACATACGATAATTCATGTATACTACTTCTATAGCTACAATTTGAATTTTAGTTGTACCAACTTTTTTCTTAAAAGAAAGACATTAGAATTTTAAATACAAGATTAAAAGCTTGAGTGAAATAGATACCACAAATTCGGTCTCTTGCGGATAAAATTTTTAGATTTAATATTTCTCATACTCCACCCATTTCTCAAGTAGTTTAATAGTACTTACTAAGAAGTAGTATGATTTTATAATAAGATCAATAACCAAGGACTATCCTTAAGTAAAGGTCAAATTTTCAAAACCACCCCGCCCTTGCAAATTAGTAGGTGCACACGTCCGTATGGTAAGGAAGGTGCGCACGATGAACATCAAGCACTAGGTTATGAACATAAAGACCAATACCAATGAACGTATACTAATAGAGATGTACATATGTTCATTTGGCTTGTTAGCCATGTACATGTATTCATTTGACCTGTTATTCATGTACATTCGGCTCGTTAGTATATGTTCATTGGTACATCTGTGTTAGTATATGTTCATTGGTATTGGTCTCTATGTTCATAACCTAGTGCTTAATGTTCATCGTTTCCTCACTATACGGACGTTTGCACCATCTACGGATTGCTAGGCCTAACTATAAAAAAAATTATTTGAAACTACCCATAAGTCTTTCGTTACATTTTCAAATTCACCCCCATAAACTTGGCCATAATATCAATTATCCAATCAACAATGAAGATCCACTAGATAAACACGACAAACTTTAATTAATGAAGTAGATAAAAACTTGAGGAGGAGAGAGAAATCGTGGGTTTTTGCTTCTGATGATGATGGAGTTGAAATTAGTCATCATTGTTGGTAGAGGGAGGCAGAGCTATGATAAACATCTAATTGCTAGATGTTTACTAACATCTAGCAAGGAATAAAAAAGTAATAAAATACAATATAAAAAAAGAAAAAAATATTTTTTTTTGTTTGCAGATTTTTATTTACCTTTTAATATATAAAAACATCATTTGGTTTCATGAACACTATTTATACTTCATGAACACTATTTGTTAGTTGCATAAACACTACTTACAACACATGAACACTTTTTGTAGTTGCATGAACACTATTTGTTAACATCGCATTTTCGAGGTCAACCTTTTTGTTAGACTGACAACTTTTTGTTAGACTGACGCTATTTGTAAACACTATTTATATTTTATAAACACTATTTGTTACTTGCATAAATACTATTTGTAATTACATGAACACTATTTGTAATTGCATGAACACTTATTTGTTTGCATTACATTTTTCGAGGTGTTGACTGACAACTTTATCTTTCTTGTCCCATGTAAGTTAACAACTTTACCCCTGCTAGATGTTAGTAAACATCTAGCAATTAGATGTTTATCATAGCTCGAGGGAGGCAATGTTAGAGGAGGAGGGTAAAGGTAGGAAAGGGATAAAGCGGATTTGGGACAATCGATATATAGGGATCTAATGTAAGTAGGGATGGCAACGAGTCGGACTTGGACCGGATTATGCATAATCTGACTCCGATCCTACAAGAAGTCGGATTTTAAATCCGAGTCTGACTCCGACATCCGACTCCGAAAATTCGAATCCGACCCGACTTAAAATCCGAACATCCGAATCCGAACCCGTTCTGACTTAAAATTCGAACATCCGACTCCGAACCTGATCCGACTTATTTTTCTGCCCATTTTTTATAATAGAATAGTCTTCTATAATACAATAATCTAATCATTACAATTTATTCTAATAATCATATGAAAATCTTATATAGTACAAATAATCTAAATATTACTATTATTTTTAACAATCATTTCTTCAATGGGAAAATCCTATATAATACAATTGGCTGAAAGTCGAAGTCAGATTATACATAAATAATACATTAACATAAATAAGAAAAAAGGATTGATTGACTCAAAGTCGGAGTCGGATTCGGATGTCGGATTATTTTATGAGATCCGACTCCGACCCTCCTCCGACTCAGAGTCGGACTTTTTAAACTGAGTCGGAGTCGGATTACTTTTTTGTCGGAGTCAACTCGGATTTTTTCCTTCGGATCGGAGCGGACTAGGGTCGGATCGGGACTGAGTTGTCATCCTTAGATGTAAGGGTAAGGGTGGGAATGATTTATTTTACGTAGTTAAGAAATCTTAATTAATTTAATTAATCCCTTAAGTGTTAGGCTCTGTTTCTTTGGACTGAACTGTTTAGTTCAGTTCAATTCAGACAACTTAAATTGAGTTCAGCTCAGTTCAAAACTTATATTGTTATTTTTTTTTGAGGGGAAAGAGAAGTGCATTAATCAAGGGACAAAGTGTCCATGAGTACATAAGGAGTTACATCTCTAGGACAATGATTCTCCCAACATTGTTCGACTCCGAAAGGCACTACTCTAGCGAGATTATGGGCAACAGTACTCCCATCTCTCTTAACATGAATAAACTTAATTGAAATAAAATCATTACACATCTCAAGCACATCACCTAGTATAGTATCCAGGTCAGAAAAAAAGAGAGCAGCTCTAGATAACCTTGTTGTGACCACCTGCGAGTCCGACTCAATTATCACATTTGTAATACCATGTGACCGAGCAAGTCTAACTGCCATGTGGATTGCTTTGCACTCGGCTACCTCCGGGGGCCAAAATGCGCGAACTCGTCTCAAGCCGAGAAAGCAACCTTCCCTGTCGAGTCACGAGCCACAACTCCAAGGCCAATCCATCCCTCCTCTCCCACACTTGCATTCGTGTTCAGTTTCAGCACGTCAAGTGGAGGAGCGCACCACCGAGAGGGGTTGCACACCGTCTTCTTCCCTGTACCTCCATAAATGCGAGTGGTGTACTGATTATAATCTTCAACCTGCCGAACAATGCGTTGATACATCACTTGGTTAGGTTGGCTTTTACCCTCAAAAACACGCCCATTTCTTTCTGCCCATATATTCCGCATCAGGTAGCATCCTTTTTGCACAACTTTTGGGTCTAAATCCTTCCACCTCACCAAGGACTCACTCATTTCTTCCCCCTTAATATTTCGCAGCATCTCTTTGCAGCCAACATCTTCCCATAATTTCGAAAAGCTCGTGCAACCAAACAACAAATGTTGTTGGGTTTCGACCTCACAAGAGCAGCAAGGGCACACTAATACATCAGTCAAGTGCCGCCTATTTAAAACATACCTCATGGGGAGAGAGTTTGTGCAAGCTCGCCAAAGAAAGTGACGGACTTTTGGGGTTACTTCCAAGCTCCATAGAATACTCCAAGCACGATGAAAGTCATCCAAATTCCCGCCTTTCCCTAACATATATGCAGTTTTTACCGAATAGAGCCCATCTTTAGAATACGCCCATGTCAATTCATCTTGAACATCTCTTGAACTCAAGGGGATAGAAAGAATGCATCTTTGATCTCTCTCATTAAAATATCGTTCTAAGATTGTCACATTCCACTCCTTTCTTTCTTCATCAATTAAATCTCCCACAACCTTTAATTCTTCCACCCTCTCACTTTTAATGAACCTTCCCTCCTCATCCCCCACCCAAGGAGCCGACCATAAATCAATCTCCTTTCCATTCCCTACTCTCCAAATTAGCCCCTCCTTCACCAAGCTCTTCGCACTCCAAATACTCCTCCAAGCATAGCTATTCGAATAGCCAAGCCTAGCTTCAAAGATGTCACCATGAGGATAATATTTAGCACTCATCACACGACTCAAAAGAGAATTATTGTGGTGTAATAAGCGTCAAACTTGTTTGCGCAATAAAGCATCATTGAACACAACAAGATCCTTAAAACCCATGCCCCCCATACACTTCGGTTTACACATTTTCTCCCAACTAATCCAATGCATCTTCCTCTCCTCACCCTTCCCTCCCCACCAAAAGCGAGCCATAGCCGAATGAATTTCCTGAATAACAGCCACAGGAATTTTATACACACCCATGAGATATATTGGTAAAGCTTGAATCACAGCCTTGATGAGCACCAATTTTCCCGCCCTAGATAACAACTTTTCTTTCCATCCTCTCAACTTTTTCCACATCCTATCTAACAGTTCCCGAAACACCACTTTCTTAGATCTTCCACTGATGGTAGGAATACCAAGATACTTATAATGTTTATCAACTTGCCTCATATGGAGCAAATCAGTCAACTCTTCTTTTTCTCACAGCTTACACCTTTACTAAAAGATACCTCTGACTTTTCATAGTTAATTTTCTGCCCATATGCTGCTTCATATTTGTTGAGAATATCAACTATCGTCAATCATTCCTGTCGGGTAGCTCTTGTAAAGAGGAGACTGTCATCTGCAAAAAGAAGATGTGAAATTTCTAGACCACATCGGCTAGCTCTTGCACCATGAAGTGCTTTGGTTGTCACCTTCTGTTGAATCATCTGAGAAAATGCGTCAGCAACCAAAATAAATAGAAAAGGAGATAGAGGATCACCCTGCCGCAACCCTCTCGAAAGGGTCACTGAACCACAGACTCTTCCATTAACAATGAATAGGATACCGATGATACACAGCTCATCACCAGATTAACCCATCTCCCATCGAAACCCATCGTCAAAAGAAGCTTGCGAAGAAAGCACCACTCCACTCTATCATAGCCTTTACTCATATCTAGCTTCATTGCTATCAAGCCCTTCCTGCTATTATTTCTCTTTTTCATGGAGTGGAAAATCTCCAGAGCAATAAGTGAATTATCATATATCAACCTTCCCGGCACAAAAGCACTCTGATATTCCGTTACAATACAAGGGAGGAATTTTTTAAGCCTCAAAACAATAGCTTTAGAAGCTATTTTATACAAAACATTACAGAGACTTATAGGTCTAAATTCAGATACAACAGTAGGAGATTTAAGTTTTAGGATAAGAGCAATATTAGTCCCTGGATAAGAAAAGTTATGTAAAATATAACTAACAAAATTAAATACCTCGTCTCCAATGATGTGCCAGAATCTCTGATAAAATATAGCATGCATCCCATCAGGCCCGGGGGCCTTGAAAGGGTGCATTTCACTCAAAGCTGCAAAAATCTCCTCTTTGAATATGGACGAAGAAGGATATCGTTATACTCATGGGTCACAGTGGCTCTCACATGCTGCAAAACCTCCTGAAAATTTTATGCAGATGGCTCAGATGAGGTAAAAATAGTATCAAATTATTTCTCCACCTCTGCTTCTATGTTATCTTCCTCTGTATGCCACACCCCATCACTATCCTTTATGTCATAGATGTAATTTCTTTTCTTCGTTGTGAAGCCTTGTGATGAAAATATGAAGTATTTCTATCACCATCTTTCACTTCTGTAACTCTAGATCTGAGATACCAGTAAGCCTCATTTTTCGCATGTAACTCATCTAGTTTCAACTCAAGGGTCGCACACCTCTCACAACTGTCAACGGTGGTTGCTTCACCCTGCGCTTCATGAAGCTCTTTCTTTACTCTCTCGATTTGCTTTTTAAGAGTCCCGACATTTTTCTTACTCCAACCTTGCAAACCTCTCGCCACCGCACCTCCTCTCACAAATCCGCTCTTCCTCCGCCTCCCTTCAAGCCTCCCTCACAACCTCCTCACAAGATTCCTCAAGCAACCAGAAAGTCTCAAATCGAAAGCCTCTCATTCGAGGCCTCTGCGTAGTGGTGTCAATCTGGGTCACTGGGTGGGTTTGGGTTGACCCAACCTGGGTCGAAATTGTTTGGGTCGGAATAATCTGGGTGAGAGTGTGCCATGGGCCAGAACTGGGTGGGTCGGGTGGACGTGGGTCGGGTTCAACTGTGTGAGAGGGCTCTCGGAACTGGGTCGCAACTGGGTCGGCTGGGACTGGGTCGGCCGGTATCTGGGTTGGGTGAATTTGGGTCGGAATGGAATAAGGTGAAGTCGGCCCAAATCGGCTTTCTGAATAACTTGGGTCGGAATAAATCGGCTTCCGAAATAACTTGGGTCGGAAGAAATCGACTTTCAGCTTTCGGAATGACTTGGGTCGGAAGAAATCGGCTTTCGGAATGACTTGGGTCGGAAGAAATCGGCTTTCGGAATGACTTTGATCGGAAGAAATCGGCTTTCGGAATGACTTGGGTCGGAATAAATCGGCTCTCGGTAGGACTTGGGTCGGCTAAAGCCTCAAACCGGCGGCGTATTGACTTGGGTCGGAACAAATCGGCTCTCGGAATGACTTGGGTCGGAATTATATATATATTAAGTTACGAAGTCGAAAGTTATAACAATTAACATGTGATATACTGATATTGTGAATTGTGATTGAGTCATTGTGAATTTTGTGATAATACATTGATACTTATTATATTACTAATTTAAAAAGTTACTAAACTAAGACTTATAATTTATATAGTTATATTATTGGCTATTGCCCATCGGGTTATTCATATTCATGATTGCATAAGTATTCAAGTAACAACCATAAGGGCTAAGGCATAAGTCCATATCGATTATTGATTAGAGTCAATAAACTATTAATCTTAAATATTTAGTTAGTTAGTGACTTACTCACTCTCACTGAGTCACTATATAGCAACAAAAAGAGTTAGAATTAAAGAATTAAAGAATCTAGGCTTAGGTTTTTCTAATTTTATGTTAAAATTAGACCGCCTATTCTAATGATTTATGAAATAATTATGATTGTTTGGAAACGGGATTATAGGGTATGAGAATTGGGTTTGAAGTTTAGGGATTAGGAGCATGTAGTTTAGCCGTTTAGAATGAAAATTTAGGAGGGAACTTTCCCTCCAAAATTATAAACATATTTACCAAGGGAAAAAAAAGCGGGGTAAATACTAAATACCCTCCAATACAAAACTTGGTGTAGATATCTTTCTGATTGGATTTTACTAATGTTCCACAAAATAGAAATAATCAATTTTTGCATCTTATAAGCCCCCTCAATTATTTACAAAGATACCTCCTGGTTCCTTCTCTGTTCTCTAAGGTTTCCAATTTCCATCTCCTCTTTCATTCCCCCAAACCCCTAATCGTAGATCCTAACAATTTTCACTTATGGTCTCCATTTATGAACAATATGTGTTGTTGGATACTTCTAATCTTGAAATTTTAACCAAATTCATGGAATCCGATAATTGGTCTTCATACCAAGAGTTTCTTCAATGTTGGGGGGTAATTTATCTACACATGTTTTTTAATTCTTGATTTTCTATATGTATTAATGATTTACCCCCAAACCTTATATTTTCTGTTTTGCCTTTTTTTATTCCCGGTTTTTTCTGTTGACTCTTGCTAATTTTGGGTTTCAATTTTATTCGAATTGCAAGTTTCGGGCTTCCCCTTCAATTTATCTTCTTTCGTTCCTTTGTAAACTTTTGATATCTAAATATTTTGAGGTTTTTTTTTTGTGTGTGTATCTGAAAGTTTTTAACCAACTGGGTCTTTCTAATTTTTCTACATTTGTTGAATCTGAAACATCTCTTTTTTTTTCAATCTGAAATTTGGGAGACTCCCACTTCTCTCTCGTCAGTCACGCCGGAGTACAGGTTGGATACCGGAGTTCAAACAACCAGATGGCCAAGATCCGTCCAGTTCCGGGTAAGTTAACACTTCACACATATTATTTGTTCCCTTCTTCAATTCTCAATTGCTGATTAGAAAAATTGGAAGTTGAATTAACCTAAACTGTGGTCGTATGTCTGTGCTACTTGAACAACAAAGGATCGCGACAAAGGGCGGGGAAGTTCTTGGATGTAGCTTGAAAGACTTTTTCTATTGATTTGTTTTAATGTTGCCTGCATCTTACTTACTGATAATATGCAATAGCTATGGATTGCAGCATATGGGCATCATCTTTTGATGATAATTATTATATAATTGATTGTGAGAGGACTATAACAATGACTTTTATATCTAAAAATTGCAATCAAATAGAAAAAAGAAAAAGATGAGAATGTAGACATCATAACTCATATTATTGCAATAAGAAGTCCTTAAAGAACAATCAAGATGAATAAGGAACAAGAAAAAGGTCACGTGTCATGAGAATTTGATAATAATCGAGTTTCAGTTGGAAATTTGGATAAATTTATGAGTCATGGATGCGAAAATGTAATGAAATTGGATGCGAAAATGATTAAATCCACTCATAATTCTTCATTCACATCCACACAACCACCTACATCTTTATAACATGGTGAAATTGGGTCGGAATGGTTTTGGGTCGGGTTGTATTGGGTCGGAATGGTTTTGGGTCGGGTTTAGTTGGGTCGGGTGATAACTGGGTTGGGTCACAACTGGGTCGGGTGCTAATTGGGTTGGGTCACAACTGGGTTGGGTGATAACTAAGTGGGTTTAACTGGGTCTTTGGCGGGTGAAGTTGGGTGCGGGTTAGTTTTGGGTCGGAAACAGGTTGGGTTTGGGTCATTGTTCACGGGTGCAACTGGCCACGGGTCCACTTGGGTCGGTCCAGTTCAGGTTGGGTTACTAATTCCACGGGTTCAACTGGCCACGGGTGGACGCTGGGTCGGAATGGGTCGACTTTCCAACCGACCACTCTCGGCTCGAAACAGGTTGGGTCTGGGTCGCATGCGGGTTCACCCGTGGGTCGGCCCAGTTTTTGAAACCTCTACCTCTGCGCTCCTTCATTCATAGAACTCCTCAAAACAATTGCAGCATGATCCGAGCAATATCTCACCATATGGTCAATGTAAGCATCGGGAAATAAACTCATCCAAGAATATGACACTATAAAACTATCAAGTCGTTCTCTAATGCGAGTCTCCGGACTTCTTCCCCTCTCCCAAGTATACTACTGCCCAACAAACCTCAAATCACCAAGACTACTACTCGCCGTCACCTCACGAAATCCCTCCATAGCCCTTCTCTCCCTAGTAGCTCCCCCTCTTTCTCATCATAGCTTAAAATTTCATTAAAATCACCCCCAAAAACAATAGGACCCTCAAAATCCTCACACAAATTTTTTATCAAGGTCCAAGTTTTATGCTTATTTTCCTCCTCCGGCCATCCATAAACACCAACAAATCTCCAGTGAACATCCCCCCTACTAACCACATCACCACATATATAATTCTGAGAAAAATAAACCAAAGTGAAAAAAATAGTATCCTCCTTCCAGAACATACATAAACCACCTGCTCTTCCCACACACGACACACCAAAAGCACTAGAAAAGCCAAAGCTCTCCTTTTTTTGCTCATCAATGTCTTTTGTAACCTTTGTTTCCGACACAAAGAAAATGTCGAGGGTATTGATATGACATATTTATATTTAGTTTTTGGGTGCATTTAGGTTGCATTTTAGAGCATTTAGATTCATATTTAGGTTCATTATTGCATCATATTCTTAAGTTATGTTATTCTACTCCTATTCGGTATGTTTTCTTGTTTTTGATGAATTTCAGGTAATGAGAATGTATTTGGAGTATATTTAGCTAAACTTGAGGATTATGAGCACTTGTAAAGAAGCTACGATGCATAAGGATCGTATGGATATGTCATAGTACGAGTTTGAGCGAAAACGAAGCGGAAAATCATTAGAAGAAATGTGAAAAAAGAGTCATGTCTACTATTTTGATCATAACTTTTGATGTACTTGTTAGAATCAAGAAATTCTAGTTGGGTTGGAAACTAGACTTGAAGGGCTTTCCAACGATAGGTCACACGTCCCAAACGGACACCTGGTTTGAGAGATACAGCTTTCGCAAGTTGACGTAAAATCGCAGTTTTCCCGCCCGGTCGACCGGGCGGTTTCGCCCGACCGGGCGAAATAAAATTTTCACAGGATGCAAGGCATGTTAGCCCGGTCAACCGGGCGTGAAAGGAGCCAAAATCGCTTGCGCGCCCGACCGGGCGGGCTCGCCCGGTTGACCGGGCGGATTTGCTGTTCTGTCGTAGTTCCTCAATCACCGTCGCCCGACCGGGCGGATTTCGCCCGGTCGACCGGGCGGTTTCTCGAGACGGGTTTATTTGTTTTTTTTAGCCGGTTTTGTAAAAAGTATAAATAGGCTTTTAGTATTTTCGATTAGATATTATTATTTTTCTGCGTTTTTAGTTTAGTTTTCTTCTTTTCTCTCTCTTTAGTTTAAACCCTAGTTTTTCATGGTCTTCTTTAATTCATTAGTTTTATTATTTCATTCTCTCTCTTTCATTGATTTCTTTTAATTATGTTTTCCTTTCTCTTTCTAGATGTAGTTTTTATTCTTTATTTCATGATTGAGTAATTTTATTTCTAGGGTTTGGGAATCCATGTTTATATGCTATAATTCTTGATGGATGTTTATTGATGGTTTCATTAGTCATTGTTATTTCTAATTGATTAGTGTTTATATTATTAATCTTGTAATCTGATCAATTGTCTAATTAAATATTGCTAATATCGAGTCATAGATCGAGAGATAGTACTCTTTAGAGGCTTGCCTACAATTAGCAAATCTGATTATGTTGAGCGACCGTACTAGCATATGTTGATTTGAGAGCGTTAAGGTCCGACCGTAGGATTAACACGTGCTCTAGATATCTGATTCATTGAACCATTGATGACATTTTGATAGATTATAGTTATAAACATGGTAAACCATTGCCCTAGATCCTTTTTAGTTTGATTTTCGTAGTTTGATTAGTTTAGAACTTTAATTCAATATTCCTGATTTTGTTTAGTTTCTCTATACCTTATAAGCTAGATTAAAACGACCATCTCTCTGTGGATTTGACCCTACTTACCCTACTACATTGTTAGAAGGTTTGCAGGAATTATTTTTGACAGGTGTACGACAACCTATATCAGGTATTAGAAGCAACAAGTCTTCTCATTTGACGAACTGTCCAAGGGTTACCCATACCCTGACAGTTCCAACATAGTATTTTCATAACTCCCGGCGGGGTTGGTTAAGACCAACCTCCGCCTCGACAATGTTATTAATACTGCCAGTTCCAGAACAAACATTCATTTTTATTTTCTTTAAGCCACCATCAGATATTTCCTCCCCACCATCTACTATCATATTATCAACTAATTTTCTCTTTTCACCAGACATTAAACCAGGAGCTATATTACAAGGAAACTCAATTAATGAATCATCACGAAAAGCCACATCCACAAGCTTAGTCACACGTGCCTTTACTTTTTGCTTTTTAACTTTTGTAGCAACCCCACCAGACCCAGCATTAAAAGTAATAGGAGGAGTTAATTCACCTGACCTGGCACACAAGTCTCCTGGGAGCAAGGGGACGCTGCAATTTGCTTCGGGATTTGTGCTTTACCACATGTGGAATCAACCTGCACAAGTGGAGAAGGATTTTCGAGAGAAATAACCTCCACAACAGCCTTGGTATTTTGCTCCTTCACTTCACAAACTTTCTCCCCAAAATCAATACTTCTCACCCCCTTCAAAAAGACCCTTGCTTCCTCTTCTAGTTTCTGTCTGCCTTTCTTTGGGGAGGCCCTAAGCCACGTCCCCCCATTGCTTATCATCTTCTTTTATCTCCTCACTCTGTAAACAGTCACATTCTATATGACCAATTACTCCACAGGCGAAGCAAAAGGTCGACAAACGTTCGTATTTGATTTCTACCATTGTCGTGCTGCCGTTTTTCATGGAAATGCGTTGAACCCTTCGAAGGGGCTTGGTTATGTCAAGAAGAACTCGAATACGAGCCGACTTATCCCAAGATACACCATCTGAATCCAGTTCTAAAACATCACCCAAACTTCCTCCAATCATGCGAATATGAGCCTCCGATCGACTACGCATTGGCAAGTTATATAATCGAATCCAAAAAGGGCATTTATTCATCACAAGGTTCGACGGCTAAACATCCTCATCGACCTCCTGCAGCATGACGAGGCTTTGATCGAAGGTCCATGGGCGCCCAGCCATGACCTTTTCTTTGTCACGCTTACACCCAAACTGAACCACAAACAGATCATTCTCTATCTTGCGAAAAAGGGCGCCTTTAGATATTGCCCAGATCTGATTTAGGGTTCGTTTTAATGCCTCAAAATTAAAAGATCGTCAAGTCATCACTTTACCCACCAAAGCTAGGGCAAAATCATGGTGGTTTTCGGTTTCGGGGATATCATCCAAAGCTATGGTCTGATTCTCCTCTGCTGTAATTTTTAATGCGGATACCTTCAAAGCAATATCATCTGCCATACACTAGTAGAATAATTGTTTATTGCTACGGTCATTAAGTGGCTTTATTCTTTGCGGTTTTAGCCAAGCAAATTGAAGGCAAAGAAATAGGTAATATATTCTTTTTGCGGTTTTTAACCATGATAATAAAGCCCTTATTGCTGCGGTTCTTACCCAAAACCGCAAAGAATAGGTGTTTTTTTAATTAAAAAAATGATACCTATTTCTTTGTTTTTGGTAGAAACAAGAACCAATAGGTATTTTTTAATTAAAAAAATAAAACCTATTCTTCTTTTTTTTTGAGTAACAAGAAGAATAGATATTTTTTTATTAAAAAAATAAAACCTATTGCTGCTGTTTTTGGTAGGAATAGCATCAATAGGTGTGAGTGGAGATTTTTTTTTCACTAGCTTAACTTTTTCACTAGATTCTGGTAACATTTTCGTTGCAATAACCTACTACTACTCTTTACATTCCATGCAATCCATTACATAAAAATTACCACATCATATAACCAACAAATTACTAGTGGCAGCTACTCGGAAGTCGGAACTAAAAGGATTAGAATAAAATAAAATTACTCTCTTAAAACCTTCAATATATCTCATATGAATACCGATGATAAATCACTATACCTAGGTTAGAAACAAGCTCTGCGCCAAAGTTACGCTAAATTCCAGATTGTAAATCAGCATCAAACAAAAATTTCGAATCAAAATTGAAGCAAAATTCAGCATATTATGAACCGTTGAAGAAAATTGACCGCCTGCTTTGAGCGACCTCTGAAAGAGAGAAAAGCTGACCTATACATTGGTTTTCAAGAACTTGAAAAAGGGAGAAAGAAAGGTAAACTGAGTAATTTCATCTCTTAAAATGAAACACACATATTATGAACTAATCAGATCTGAGCTATGATAAATCATAAAAAAAAAATCAGATCTAAAATAAAAATAACTCGAGCAAACTAAAAATCAGATCCCGGTTTTCTTGTGGTCATCTTGCGGTGGTCGAACGAAGGGTGACGAGCGCTGGTTTTCTTGTGGTCGGAGCGACGAGCGCCGGTTTTCTTGTGGTCGGAGGGACGAGCGTCGGTTTTCTTGTGGTCGGTTCGGCGGTTGGAAGAGAGGATGAGAGATGATGATAGAGGAGGACGAGAGATGCGAGGGAGATCTGAGATGATGGAAGATATGAGAGTGAGAGAGGAAGAAGAGAGGATGAGCGGAAGAGAGAGAAGAATGAAAATGGTGAGATCCAGGATGAGAGAGGCGAGAATAATGTGAGGGAGGAACCCTAGCGTGCTGCATTGTTTCCTCTAATAAAGAACCTGCCGTATTTTTTTATTTTAGATCTTAGATCTATTGCTGCGGTTCTTACAAAAAACCGCAGCAATATATTAAAATAATATTTTTTTAATATTATTTTAATATATTGATGCGGTTTCTGTCAGAAACCGCAGCAATATATCTGGCCAAATAGTCAAACTTTTTCCTATATTGCTGCGGTTTTCATCCGAAACCGCAGCAATATGGTTATTTTATAATTTACCTTTTCTTTTTACGTGATATATTGATGCGTATGAGTAAAATCGCAGCAATACCACCGCAGCAATAAGCATTTATTCTACTAGTGATAGCGACAATCCCAAGAGGGATCACAAAGATCGAAGTCTCGAGTAGAAGGAATGGAGTTCCAAGACTTTCACTCAAACCCTAGCACAGCCAGAGAGAGACTATTGATATTAGTTCATATTGTGTTAAACTTTTATTGTTATTGTTGTTGTTATTGTTGTTGTTAATTATTATCATTATTGTTAATATTATTAATTATTATCATTATCATTATTAATGATAATAAAAATATTATTCTACTTATTTTTATTAATATTACTCAATTCATAAAATATAAGTTTAGTCTAGTTCAGATAAATTAAGTTCAGTTAAGTTCAGACAAATTAAGTTCATTTCAGTGCAGTCCAAAAGAATAGAGTCTGTCATATAGAGTTTTCTGTAGTTTTAAATAATCTATATCTATACTAATCTATTAATAGGTATTTCTAAGTAAGGAATGGTGTCACGTGACGCTCTCCCTAAGGGCGTTTTACTCCATGTAATCCACATACGATAAAAAAAATAGAAATTGCATAGTATAGGGTTTGATCATGTGACTTCAAGTTCATATATTAAAGTCATAACCACTAGACCAAGTGATATTTAGTATTATCATTTCAAAGTATAATATTATTAAATGAAATTTTCCCTTACCCGGTCATAGCTCGGGTCTAATAACTAATCTATATATATATATCTAAAACTCAAAGCAAACAAATGTCATGCTACCACATGTACCTCCCCCTCCCAAACAAATGATATAGAGTAATCAACAAAAATATATGTATGAAGGCTCGAACACGCAACCTCTCACTTGAAATACAAACATACTAACCACTAATCTACAATATTTTTTTTGGTTTTTATGGGGAGAAAAAAAACTATAACATATATCTAAGAAAAACATTTAAAGATATGGTAACTTACATCCCACAATATACCCCACAATTATTAAGGAGACCCAACATTACATGCAATTAACTACATTGCTATAAACTACATTGCTTCTAATTTAAGAACCAAATTGTAAGTAGGGAGTGTTCAGAAACCCTGATACGTTTGACCCATCATGTTGACATGTTACCCGAAAAATGTATAAATATGAAATTTCATTTTTATGGGTCGGGTACCTGACTCGGGAAAAAGATGCAAAAATCGGGTCGGTTAATGAGATTGCTTTTAAGTTACACTTGTATCCCGAATAAACGCATCGTTATATTTTTTTTCATTTTCATTTTCTTTTTTCACGGTAACTTTAATCTCCTCTTAAAAGATCAGAAACAATTGTGAAAATGTATTGAGTTATCTTATAAGCTACCCAATACCACGTTGTTGTGCTTGTGACTTTCAGAGGGGAAAGAAAATATGAATAATAAAAAGAATTAATATTTTACAGGAGAAGTTGGATCAGATGAATCAACATGTAAAAAAATGGATCGGATGAATCAACATGTTAATGAAAAAATTAGTTGTGATGCAATATGCAAGTGAGAATATTTACGTTATGGTTGATTGGTAGTAGATCCTTTTGAGGAATGAGGATTAGAGTTGGCATGCAATTGACAATTGTCACTCATGGTAGTACCCCAAAATACTGTAATCAATATGGATCGGCAATTGATACTCATAGTAGTAGCTTCTTCTATAGCTCTTCCAATGATTTTTTTTTTCATAAAAAAAAGCTATGACACTTTTACGGGTACCCGGTTATTCAGGGTCGAGTCATGAGCTGCTTTTCTAGCTACCCGAAAAGGGGGTAATACCCACGTATTCTGGTACCGCATATTTGGTACCCGAATAACTAGGTAACCGATTATGAACACCCCTAAACAACAAACTCTCATTAATCGGTTACATTCTTTAACGAAACAAGAAAAAAAAGGAACGACATTAACCATCTTAAATAACTAAAATGTAATGCAATATACTCCCTCCGGTCTTTATTAGTTTACCCCTTTCTACGGGGCACATTTGCCGATACACTAATTTGAACCTTAATATCTCTAATTATCAATAAGCAAAAATTACAAAAAGTTGATATTTGGATACTATACATTGAGATGAATCTAACAAGATCTCACATGACTATATTTTTCCTTAAGTACAAATCACAAGAGATAGTCAAAGTCATGTATGTGAATAGTGTCAAAAGTCAAAAGGGGTAAACTAATAAAGACCAGAGGGAGTATAAATTAACCTCGGGGTATAGCCCGGGTCAACAACTAGTTAATGTTGATAAGGTGGAACTAGATATATGATTAAATATTTATCATATTATCAAGAAAAAGGTAGCAATAATAAATATAATCTAACTAAAAAAATATTAATGTACAACTTTTTTTTTTATGGCAATATACAACTTTTAAAAAAACAAATTACGGTGTGAATGTGTGACCTATTGAAAAGTGAATTTTTGCAACTAAAATAACATAGATCAGGTTTTACCGTTTTATGTCTTTTAAGGATACCCCCTATGGTGATCTATTTGCTTCATTAGGCCCAGTAGCTTAGGTTCAATCATCTCTTATTTGCTTCAAAGAAACATATAAAGCCCACTGCGTTGATCAGCAGGGCAGAACCCCTGTTTTTCGGACTGACCTGTTCTATTAAAGAATCATACAGATGTACATAATCCAAAAACAAAAGTCCAAACACCTCAAATATAAAACAACACCTCTTAACATCTTATAATATTCTCTTCTCACCAAAAAAATATTAAAAAAACATTTTATAAGTAGAAAAAAAAAGTCATGTATAAATTTGTTAGATTCTTTTCGATATGTAGATTCATAATATCAAATTTTTATATTTTTACTTAAAAGGAATAATAAAAGATATTAAGAATTATAAAATATCTTAAAAATGTGCTTAAACCATATAACAATTAAAAAGAAACAGATGAAGTATATGTTTAAGAGAATATAGGCTTATAGCCGTCAACACTCAACACCCACCCCATCTCCCCCTTGCTAAAATGTTTGCCCCCAACTTTTCCCGGTGAGAAGACGAGCCTTGCTCTTAATTTGTATTTCTCTTTCTTCCAGTTATCCATGCCTCAATTAAGACCTATGGAGCATAGAGACAACTAGGATTTTGGACGAAAAAAAATTTAAAAAGGAGAAATTTGAGGTTCCAGCTAATTCTGAGCTTCATCAGCTCAGAAACAGCTTGCATTTTGGAAATGAAAACCTTTCAAATTGAGAAAACTTCAAGTGTTAGAAGTTTTCGTGCTTCATAGATTAGGACTCCCCAAGTCCCCATTATAGATGCTTCATGAGCTGCCTAAACATAGATTCACTCAAAAATTATCATGTGTGGTAGAACTCTAGACTATCCACTGAAAATAGATAATTAAAAAATAATTAATTCTGCTAAGTTATACTCCACTAATTATTAATGTTTATCTCTAATGGGTGAATAAAGTTTTTTCCCAAT
Source organism: Beta corolliflora (assembly GCA_947648045.1). Classification (NCBI taxonomy): domain Eukaryota; kingdom Viridiplantae; phylum Streptophyta; class Magnoliopsida; order Caryophyllales; family Amaranthaceae; genus Beta; species Beta corolliflora. Next base: position 510,154 of record CANSZD010000458.1, read on the forward strand.
GGGTGTGTGTATTAGTATATATATAATCATTAGCTTTAATAATTTTAATTTAGTACTTCACCAATTAAGTATCATTGCAAACGTTGGGATTGTTGTAATAAAAATAAGAAACGGAAAGGGAAAAAAGAGTTGAGAATACTTTTTCTGTTTATTTGATGGGTGATTAAAGCTCAGTCTAACAAAATGACATGACATTAATTAGTCCAATCCACTTATCAGAAATTTCTTCTTACTGCTAAGTTTTGGTAATGGTCCAGGTCGTCTTATCTTGTGCTCTATCAAAACTTTATTTGCTTTGAAATAATGGTTGTTAATACTTTGGCTTTTAGGTTTGTCAAACCATAATTTTTAATGAGTGTGTTTTGGGTGTAAGATGTTACACCATATCTTATTGTGTAACAATATTTCATATGTGTAACTAATATAACTGTTTCATGTCATTGTACAACTCGTTCATGTCATTGATGGTGTATCATTTTGGAGTTGTTTCATGTCATTTCCCCTATTTCATTATTATTTTTCAACTCTTTATATATCTTATCATTATTACACAAACTGATATCGTTTGTAAGATAAATGGTATCATTATTACTCACATCTATGCCATTTTCTAGCAAAATTGTATTACTTTCCCCTGTTTTTTTTATCATTTGTCAACTCTTTATATACCTTATGATTATTACACAAATTGATATCATTATTACTCACTTTTTATGTCATTTTTCAACAAATTTATTTCATTTTTTCCATTTTCAATATTATTTTTAACTCTTTATATACCTTATCACAGAAACTGATATTATGTATGCTATCACTATTACTCACTTCTATGTTATTTTCCAGTAAACTTGTATCATTTTTCCTTATTTCATTATCATATGTCAACTCTTTATATACCTTATCATTATTACACAAATTGATATTATTATTACTCACTTTTATGTCATTTTTCAGCAAACTTGTATCATTATTCCCTTTTTCATTATTATTTTTCATCTCTTTATATACCTTATCATTATAGCACAAAATAATATCATTCTTAAGAGAAATGCTATCATTATTAAGTACTTACTTTTATGTCATTTTTCAGCAAATTTGTACTTCATTTTCCCACATTTCATTATGATTCGTCAACTCTTTATATACCTTATCATTATTATACAAATTGATATCATTTGCAAGACAATATCATTAAAACTCCTTTTATGTAATTTTTCAGCAAACTTGAACTGAATTAATCTTAATTTCGCTGAATTTAACATAGTTAGATAAAAAATGGCGTAGTAGTTTCAAGTAAATACTGCAACAAAATTCTTCGTTTCACTCTATAAAAAATCAAGAACTCAAAACCTAAAATTCGAACAAAGAACTAGAAGAAGAAGAGGAGGAAAGAGAAAATTTAACAGTTTTCCTCTAATCAATCTCTATTATATATGACAACACATGGACACCAAAAAAAAAGAAAAAGGAAAAAAAAAATAAGAGGATAACTAACTGCTTCATTTAAACGAAAAAGGGAAAAAAAAGTACCACATTAAAATTGAACGACATTTGTTTTTAAAAAAAAAAAATTGAAAAGACAGTTCTTTTAAATTTCTATATGCATTTGCTATAAGGCTAGTATCTTAGAAAGCAACATTGCAGCAACTGAATTTGTATCCATGAAATTCCTAAAAATCACAAATTCCTAGATAACATATTCTTCATCGCTAACCACATTCAGCTCAACAACCAGAAATTTCAACAAATTCATGCAACTGATGCAAGTCTCCAAGAATTGGTCACGGAGTTTTAAGGGTCCGTTTGATTCAACTTATTTTGTCTTGTCTTATTTTATCTTTTCTTATCTCATCTTATCTGAACTTATATTCTAGTTTATTGTATTGTCTCACACCGTATCTTATCTATCTGTATCTTATCTTATCTTATTTTTTCAGAGATAAATTCAAATAAGTTGAACAGAACAGAGCCTAAGAGAGAGAAAAACAATAGAAGAAAACACGACAATGAAGACGAATTATAATTCACTGAGTCTCAACCAATGTCAAACTCGTTCACCAAAAAAAAAACTCGCCTTCTTTATGCTTCTCACTATAAGGGTTTGTTCTCCCCAACTTATTTTCAGTTCAATTCAGTTCAGTTCAGTTCCTGAATTATGATCATTACTATTAATTAGTTATAATTTAATTCAGTTCAGTTCAATTCAGTTCAGTTGTTTTATACCGAAGAGAACATGCCCTAAACCTCCTCATCGTACTCTTTCTTTCTCTGTCCTCCATCTTTTACCGTTTCTATCCATTTTATATAATTCTAAAACTCCACCTTTGTTTTCTTACAGTTGAAAAAAATCCAATCGAAGGTTAATAAACAATTTGAAGATGATATGATCTTTGATACGCTCAAGTTATACGGTGTTTATATTATATTTTGGGTGCTTTTTGCTAAGGGTCTTGATCATAATTGTTAACGTTTGCGTTTTATTTAGCTCTTAGCGGAAGTTCGGAATTTTGTATATTAAGTATAGTTAAAGTTGTAAGTTCCGAGCTCCTAGAAGCATTAGTGTTTGGTTCCACAACATCGTCTCACCAACCAAGCTCCGCCACAAGCAAGCTCCACCAGCCGCATCGCAAGCATGCCCAGCATCGCAAGCCCAAGCACCGCATGCCTAGCAAGCTCGGCAGCATCGCCCAGCTCTCGCGCATGCTCGCCCAGCGCTCGAAGCAGCAGACGCCCAGCAGCTCGCACCTCGCGAGCTAGCTCGCACCTCGCGACTTTCTTGCTCGCACCTCGCGAGTTCCTTCGCACCTCGCGACTTCCTTTGCCCAGCCAAGTTTGCGGTAGACAGAGCACTCTTCGCACCTCGCGACCCCTAGGTCGGTGTATTTGTCGGCTGATTTCTGAGCTTTAGTATAAATACTAAACTCTATTTTTGGACCTAGGGGGCAGCAGCCACAAGGAGAGGGAGTCTCCAAAACTCCACTCCTCTCTTGTTGTCTTCTCTTTTTAGTTTTTATTTTCTAGTTTAGTTTTAGGAGATTTCAACTATGGGATTGGCTTATGCTATGCCGATTGTAGCTTGAACCGTTCTTGAACGAGATTAATATGGAGCTTCAAGCATTATTGTGAGATCTTTCCTCTCTATTTAGTTTCTTTGATTATGGTTTAATTTCTATGCTTGCTTTCTATGATTTTTACATGATTATGCTAGGAACGTTACTAGTTTGATTGTGTAATTAATCTAATGCTAGATTTAAGAATAGAATCGGATTGTTTTATTCTTTTATCAATTGGTAGCAAACAAGGGAGTAACTTAGATGCTGATCGTCTTGGTTATTTCTTGGGGAAATTGAATAAACTGTTGAATGTTTATCGATTGTATGACGTTAGCAGGTCTGTTGGTTCTCTGTGTTTATTGCTGCTATTGGATTGAACTTAGACGCTATCGGACTAGGTTATCTTTAGTTAGGGTTTTATAGTCACGCTGATCGTGCTATTCAAATAAGAATAAGGAGAACGCGAGATTAATTCTCAACAATAGATAATCATGGAAATAATTAGAGTTGAGGTTCAAGGATCGATAATGAATTGAAGTGGATGTTAATCGGATTCAAGATCTTTCCATATTGATTTCTCATTTTATCTAATTATGCTAGTTAGTTTTAGTTTGTTTATAATCTACTTGAAACCCCCCTTGTTATTAGGTTTCTCGGCCCTTAGCTTAATCTAGGTATTGAATCCCGCTAAGTATTAAACTCGTCCCTGTTCCCCTGTGGATACGACCCCTACTTCCATTATACTAGCTTAGTGTAAAAGAGAGTAGGAGAAATTTTATCTTTGGCCGGGTGCGGTGCACAACGACACATCCGCGCCCGCCAATCTTTCTCACTTCTCAATCCCTGGTTTCGATTCTTCTGCCGGTATTTTCTTTTTCCGACATTTGGTGACGACGAGAGAGAAGTGGGATTGGCTGGTTTTGAGGAGAATGTGCAACTTGCAAGAGGGGGAAGAAATACTTTCAACTTTCCTTTATTTCAGAGCGGAGGAAATATTAGAAATCATAATGTTTTGTTCATACATTGACTTGCACAAGGTAATTACTAACAATTTAGGATTTAATACTAGCTAGCTAGTTATGGGATGTACATTTATTGAACAAATGATATTTTTATATGTTTTAAAAAAATATAATTCAACTAGTTAAGAGCAACTATAATAGTAAGCTACAACACCTTGTACCTTGACTTGTCACATCTGCTTTTTAAGCAATATTGCTTTCTAACTACAAAGTCTTCCAATGGTAGCCAGTAGAGATGGCAATTATCCATGGGTGAGTGGATTATCCACCCACCCACCCGAATAAATGGGTGATCACCCGCGGTGAAGCGGGTGATGGATGGATCGGGTGGTGGGTCGGGTCGGATATGAATGATATTTTTTGGATCCATCACCCGCACCATCACCCGCACCATCCATCCATCCATTAATATTTTCATCCATCGACCCATATTATATATATATATATATATATATATATATATATATATATATATATATATATATATATATATATATATATATATATATATATATATATATATATATAAACGGTTTTTTCACCATATACCCCTGACAAATTGGAAAATTCACCATATACCCTCAATGTTCCAGATATGCACCATATACCCCTGAGTTTTCGAAAACGTTCACCATATACCCTTGACATTTCAAAACTGTTCACCAAATGCCCTTTTTGGTAACTGCCGTTAACTCACCGTTAGCTTTATTTACTATTTTGCCATTATTAACCCTAACCCTAAGTCTAATTTAACCCTAACCCTAATCTAACCCTAACCTTAATCCTAATCTAACCCCTAACCCTCCCCCCCCCTCAACCCCCTGACCCCCACCCCCTCCCCCCTCTACTCCACCACCACTTGCCCCCCCCACCCCCATTCCCTTCCCCGTCGCTGCTCCCCACCCCCACCCCTCCCCTTCCCCGTCGCCTTGCTCCCTTCCCCGTCTGTCGCCGCCATTGCCTCTGTTCCCCTCTCCCCCCTCCCCTTCCGCGTCGCCGAATTTCACTCAAGTTGCGGGAAGAGGGAGAGAGAAAGACGCATAGATTTCGTCCCTAAATTTTCCGCCATTAGAATCGGATTTTCCTCCCTTCCCCGTCATTTGCTCCCTCCCCCTCCCCCTCTCCGTCGTTGAATTTCACTCAAGTTGCGGGAAGAGGAGAGAGAAAGATGCATGGATTTCGTCCCCGAATTTTCCGCCATTGAATTTTCGATTTAGGGTTTTTGATTTAGCGAACAATGTTGATGAAGATGTTTGATTTCTTCGACGGGGAGCGGCGACGGGGAAGGGGAGGGGGGGAAAATCGACCTGGGAGCAACGACGGGGACGGGGAGGGGAGGGTGGGGGAGCAGCGGACGGGAAGGGGAGGGGGGAGGGGGCGACGGGGAAGGGGACGTGGGTGGGGGGGGGGGCGGTGGTGGGTAGAGAGGGAGGAGTGGGGGGCTGGGGCTGGCGGAGGGGGAGGGGAGGGGGTTGCGGCGGTGGAGGGGGGTGGGGTAGGGTGGAGGGGTAGGGGGGGAGGGGGCTGGGTGGGGGTGGAGGGGAGGGTGGTGGGTCAATGGGGGTGGAGGGGAGGGAGGAGGGGGGGAGTTAGGGTTAGAATTAGGGTTAGGATTAGGGTTAGAATTAGGGGTTAGGGGTTAATGGTGGCAAAATTGTAAATACAGCTAACGGTGAGTTAGCGGTAGTTAGGAAAAGGGTATATGGTGAACGTTTTCGAAAACTCAGGGGTATATGGTGCATATCTGAAACATTGAGGGTATATGGTGAATTTTTCAATTTGTCGGGGGTATATGGTGAAAAAACCGTAAAAAAAAAAATTACTGCAACGTGTCATTTAAGGTAATTAAAAAAGATACTTAATTTTTTTAAGGGATAAAAAAATACTTACAATTACTTTTCGATGTGTAATAAGATTGATATTTTGTCGCTTTATTGTTAATCTATGAGACTATGATTAATTTTTCATGTATTAATTTCTTTAAAATTATTAAGTCTAAAAAATAGTTTTTGTTTCTCTAATGGTAGGCTATAACACATTGTTGCTTGAATGGTCCCACATCTCATTTAATATTTTCAACTTTAATTTTTTATTCAATTATAATTAGGTAGGAAACAAAAAAAAATTGTGCCTTTATTATTGTTGATGGAGATGCACTCACCAATCATATAGAGTGTGAACATCACCTTTTTTCTTTTTCCAGTTTCATGTCATATTGCCTTTATAAAGTCAAGCAACTAGCTTGGTGGAGCAGGTGTTGCTCTCAAGCAGTTATCAATTATCTTGCTCCAATGGTTGAGCAACTTGCTTAATTACTACTTTCAAATATTGCAAGCAGGTCCAAAATTACAACCATTAGAGTTGCTCTTAACTCCCTAGTATTCGGCTGTAATTTAGAATTTGAATTCATTATTAAATGTATTTTTGTTAACTCCCTATAGTATTTGACTTAACCCACATGAGTCAATTATTAGATCAGTCATTGATTATATATCGTAGTATCGTACCATTCTACACGAATAATGTAAAAGTTGTCAATAATCCAATTTGTTATTATTAATTTTTAGCTCGTCTTTCATATGACATGCTAACGTTCAGAGGAGGGTGCAACATAATTTATCTATTTTTTGCGCAAAAGAGAGGGAAGCTCCAATAAGAAGGGTGCAACTTAATAAGTAACCACATCAAGACATTATCAACAACTCCTTTAGAACTATGTACTTTATATTAAATTACCCCTTTGTATGCATTAACAATTACTATATTGTTAGTGATGCTTATCATAGCCCTATATATGCATTATTGGTTAACCTCATGCTATAAGTTTGTGAGGCACCCACGTCATACCATCAAACAATGGTGCAACCATTGTTGCTAAAATCCTGATCCGGATCTTACGATTCTACAATCCGAAAGGAGCTCACCAATCCCGATCCTACATAGGATCTTTATTTTGTAGAATCTTTTGATCCTACCTAACCACAAAAAATCACATGGTAGGATCTTAATACGATTCTACGATCCTACGACTCTACGATCCGATCCTATCGTAAAAAAATCACAAAGTAATTTCACATATTATTTTTCTCCTATTAGATTTTGGTTGCATGTTACTTCTATCTTATAGTATTGAAAAACTATCACCATTTGCTAATGAAGTAAGTCATTATTAATATGTGTAAACTTTTAACATGAGGTTCTCACCATATTATAGCATATTTATCTCTATTTTACCGAATTGTAGGATCTTACGATCCTACGATCCGATCTTACCGATTCGATCCTACCAACTCCTACGATCCAAAGTAGGATTCCGATCCTGATAACATTGGGTGCAACAATCACGTATAAAAATTTGTGGTTATTATTGTTACACCATTACATATAAAATACATCTCTATTCAAATTTATTGAAATGCACGTTCAAGTCTAACATAGAATTTGAGGGAGTTTTATCTTCCGTTAACTCCAAAATGAAACCCATACTAGTTTTTCAAACACTCAAAAGTTTGTCAAGTCATTTTCCTAAACCAATGTTTCACTGTATTCCTCCCATAAAGCTCGGTTAATTTTCCACTTATGCGAATCTGCCTTGTTGGTTTCCTACTTTGAAACCAAATTAAATGTATATGGGAGGCGGCCAAAGAAATACGCAATGACTCAATTAACTAGTCTCAAATTTTCACGTACATATTGTTTTCTGAACAGTATTACTTTCTTTTTCTTTTTTTCCAGGCCCAAAAAAATCAAACACAATTTTCTGTACTCCAAATCCTATATAAAAACCCCTACAACAAGCATTGTTTCATGCAAATTGCACAAAGCACGAGCACAAGTTTTTTGCCTTCAACGCTACGGCACACAACCTCTATTGTCCTTAATAACTATATATGTTTATATATATTTATACATTCAATCCTTTTCATGCATAATATGCATTCCACTCTTACACATATTGTATACTATATGAGTAGAATGCTTGCATTTTTGTTTCTCCTCTCTCTAATTTTCTGCTCTATTCTCCCGGAGATGGAGGCTCGGCGATTGCATTCCGATGGCAAAGACGGCGAGAAATTCGCTTTCGGGTCCATGATGAGCTCGGGTCCCAGCAGAGGAGGTGCAGGGCATAAGAGATTCAAGCACTTTGAAATATTCAGGGTAAGCAAGGACTCTGGTCCTAGTCCTGGGGTAGGACATAAATGAAGTATATGTTAATGACAATCATAATTAGTTTCTTTCTTTCCTACCCTCTAATTTTGCAAAACTCAAAAGTAAATATATTTTGTAATTTTGTTTGTTTCATTCATAGATTTTAGTTACTTGTAAGCAGTTGATAGTATATATAAGTTATAAATATACTTTTGCAGACGTTAATTTTATGCTCTTGGTTAAGCGTCATTCATTGGTTTATTCAAATAAATTCTCGCCTAAAATGGAGTGCTTAAGCAAGAAGGGAGAATAGAAAAGTATTGTCAATAATCAGGGTATTTTGGTTGATGATATTTTAATATGGTCAATATTCTAGGTATCATCCTTAAAGTTAAAACTTTACCAACTTAATTAGCTGACATCACTATCATAGCGGACTAGCGGTAACAGAGGTAGTGTATCCTATTCCTGTCACTTTTGTCTGGCCTAATCAATGACATGATGACCAAGCTTAGCTTGGCTCAATTGGTAGGAATTCCACCTCATGACCTCAAGGTCAAGGGTTCGACTCCCACCAAGTGAGGGGCACTTGAAGGAGAATTCCCCTTGCAACTCCCCCCCTTCCAAGTGCTTGGGCCTCTGGGTTGGGCCGTGCGCGAGGGCAACCCAGAGGTTATTCATCTTACCAAATCAAAAAAAAAAAAATTAATGACGTGATGATACTTTTCTATTATAATCAATTATTAAGCTTAAATCATGATCTAATATGGATCCTCCAGTACTTAGTTACGTATTGCAGTTCATGATGTCATTGTCTTTTAAATTAAAAGAGCTAGGGAGATTAGAAATTCTGTGCAATGGTGATAGGAGTAAAAAACAAATCAATATCGTGTACGTAAGTTTTAATCCCATTTACGCCTTTTGAATAAATTACTTAATATGATAAAATGTGTCACGCACCCGGAATTTGCAATCAATAATATAAGTATTTATAAGCTATGTTATTCTCTACTACTATCTTAATATAAGTTTCAACAAATATAAATTAAGTTCATAAAAAAATCCAGAAAAAATAAGTTTACTTTAACAAAAGATAAGCTAGTCCCACAAAAGTAGTTAAGTTAGTTTGAGCAAAAATAAGTTTAGTAAGTTCATCTATAATAAGTTGACGACAACATAACCGCAACCTGTTTTTGTTTATGAATATACAGGGTTACTTATTAGTCTAACTCTCCTAATATGCACGCAATGTGTGCGAAAGCATATACAAAAATATATTTAATTGTGTAGAGAACTATCTTTGCATTTTGTTTTTTTCAAAAAACTGTTGTTCAATTTAAATGTGGTATTTTTTTTATTTTTTTCCCCCTTTTTCGTTTGAATGAAGCGATAGTTATCCCCTTTTTTCTTTTTCTATTTTTTGGTGTCCCACATGTGTTGCCATATATAATAGCGATTAATAAGTTAATGTGTATTATATTCACTCTTAGCCATCTCTCTATTAATTAAGAACTGCAATTGCCAAAAACACTTGTAAGACTAGGTTAAAACTGTGACTTCGTGAGTAATATGGTTAATTTGAATGTACATATGCCATAAATTGATTGGCTATCTACCATTCTCTCCGTTCTTTTAAACCCTTTTCATTTGCAAATTTGGCACGATTCATAAGTAAAGAGAATCTTCAAAATTATTTTCAATATATAAGAAAAAACATAGTCATGTGCGGTTTTGTTTGAATCGTGTAAACGAGTACATTAAGAATATCAAATTTTTATTAAGATGTAATTAATAATATTAATCATATAAAACGTGCATTGGCAAAGTGAGAAGTGGAAATAGGAAAATCTTTATAAAACGGAGGGAGTGTATATTAAAAAGCATGGAAAAAAAAGAGTAATCTAGCATGTCTTATGTGATACTCTCCCCTTTTCCAATAGCATTGTATCAATGTCATCATCGCACAATTAAATAAATACAAATAATGTCAATATAAAATTTTGAACCACACTCTCAAGTGTTGAAAGTGGATTTTATTCACCGCTCTACTATCCTCTTATTGCTTCTCTTATCAAAGATAGAAAGGATATTAATAGGTTTCCAATGAAACCCAAAAAAAAAGCTACAGTATTTTGTATGCTCTCTTTTTGCTAATACAATTAGAAAGCATAACATAGAACATCACCAAGAGTCTAAAATTTAGTTATCAATACAAAAGGTGTGTTCCGGTATGGAATATCAGGTTGGGGTGAACCGATACCAAGGTTTTAAGCAATCAAGCTGGTTGGATCCTGCAAGAGAGAACACGCAAACTAACCTCGCGGGTGGATCTGAGGAACGCCTGTCCGGTGCATGCATAAGTCAGTAAAGGAAACTGTTAGCTCTCAAGTATTGCTTACTTGTGATGGAAACGTACTTGAATGACTCGGATCATGGGGTATTTATAGCGGCCGTGAGTATTTCGCTAGCATTAGGACACTTCCTTATTGGCTCAATTAATACTTATTATATATTCATTGTTTATCCTCTTGGTCCAACGCATCTAGCCCATGACCTTGTTTAGTATAATGGATCAAGCCCAGGCCCAATATACATGGCCTACGGCTACAAGGATCCCACCGGTATCTTTAGGATAAGACCGACATGTATGGGTCAGTTCCTGGAATCACGACTAATATCTTGGCAGAGTACTCATGACAATTTAGGTGATCTAAAAAACCGGTAGGGAACTTAGACAACCCCCATATATCGTGTATCATATCTCTATTATATAAGGGAAGGCCGAAGGGGGGAGCTATGATATCTCCCTATAAATTTACTTAACTGCCCATTAGTAAATCAACTACTACAAAAAAATAATGGGAAAAACAAAGTCAAACTCAAATATAGCATTAAAAAATTAACTTAAATGTTGAAGACAATTAAGTTATAATTGAGTCACCAAAAAAGAAATATTGACTATAAGATTTAGTATATTTACGCTGAAAAAAGTAAAAAGGAATATTACATCAATCAAATATCTTATCAATCAATTCACAAACACAATCAAGTATTACATAAAAAGCGGAATATTCAATCAATTAACAAAGTGAAATGATTTATTTAACACAAAAGACTATGTTAATACTCCCTCCGTTTTCTTTTGTTGTTTCTATTTGGAATCGGGGAGCAAACCAATGTAACTAAAAAATGGGCAAGATTCTACTATTTTAAATAAAATTAAATAAACAAAAAAACAAAGATTCTAGCCATTTGAGTTACTCTATGTTAAACAACCAATGATACAAAAAGTTTGAGGGGTAAAAGAGTAAAGTAACTACAAACTAGTGTGAACACATTTATTGTTCTTTGAGTTACTCTATGTTAGACAACCAATTAGACAAAAGTTTGAGGGATAAAAAGGTAAATAATGACTACTCAATAGTGTGAACACATTTATTGCAACTCAAAACTAATGGGAAATTTAATTCATATATTATACTATATATGGAAAGATTCAAAATAGGAACAACATATTGAAAATTTTCAATGGGGAATACAGGAACAACAAAAGAAAACGGAGGGAGTACAACATAAGAAATCCTAAATAAATTCACTTAACATTCTTTTATCGTTCATCAAGTTTAATTTTAAAAACCTAAAAGAAAGAATAAGTAAAAAAAAATTAATAAAAGAAGGGTTAAGTGATAGAGGTTTAACCTACGAAAATTTAGCCCAGAAAATGTCTATTGTTCAAGTTTTTAACCTTATGCCCAAAAGGCTAGAAATTATGTTTGAAAAAATAAAATAAAAACAGGCAAGCATCGCGTGCATAATTTGCTAGTGTGTGTGTATATATATATATAAAACTTTCCAGAGCAGCAGTTGGTAGCTTAGTGATATTGACATCATCGAGTGTCAGTCCTTGTAAAAAAGGGATCCCCAATTTCCCCCTGCTTGCAAGAGATTTAAATTTATATATTCTTTTATGGAGTATAGATCAAGCTCTAAATATACTTTAATTATATTAGGCAACTTTGCTACCATATTGAAAGAAATACCCAAAACAAAATGTATTTAATTAAGAGCATGATAAAGCATAAAGGGACTGTAATTAATTTCATAAATCTCTATTATATAAGTGAAGGGAGGGGAAGATGGTGTCCCCTTACACTAGTGGAAAAAAGTCTATCCGATGCGGTCAAAATCGGACATACTGATGCGGTTTTGATCCGCATCGGATAGGCTCGCAGCAGCTCACTAATGTTTTCTGATGCGGTCCAAAACCGCATCAGAAAACGATAATCTGATGCGGTTTTACCTTAAAACCGTATCAGTTAATTTGATTAACTGATGCGGTTTTAAGGTAAAACCGCATAAGATTATCATTTTCTGATGCGGTTTTACTATAGAACCGCATCAGTATGTAGTATTTGATGTCAAAAAAAAAGTTGCAGATCTGCAGCTGCAGGTCTGCACATTTAACAATGCTCAATTTTATGTAACTCATCTCAATTTTTGGCGCAATACTTTCCCACTATATTAGTCTAAAAATATACCAAACCAAACATATATATACAACAATAATAAATTATACAGAAACAATATTATACAAAATACATATAAATAAGAATTTATACATAGAAACTAAATAAATTCATAGAAATAACATTATGATATAAATAAAGAAAATTACATAAACATACAAAAATAAAAATTTAACATATATACAGAATATTACAAACCTAAAAATTGAGACTATACGAAAATTAAGAACTAAATCCTAAAATAATCGATAATAATGAGAATTTATATATAAAAACGAAACGAAAATTAGATCTAAAAACTCATTATACAAAAATTGCAATATACGAAACGAAATAATTGAAACGAAATCGAAAATTAGATCTAAAAACTAAAATTAGTAAACGAAGGAACTAAAAACGAAAATTAGAAACAAAATTAAGATACGAAAAAAAAAACGAAAATTAGAAAACGAAGGAACTAAAAAACACTACCCAGATAAAACGAAAATTAAGAATCGAACAAAAAAATCAAACGAAAATGAAGCCTAAAAAAAACGAAACGAAATAAAAACCTAAACCAAAACTAGATCTAAAAACAAAATCCAAAATAAACGAAAAAAAACACCTAAAACCAGATCCAAAAACTAAATCCCATAAAAACTCAAACGAACCAATTTCTTGTGTATCTTCGATTCTTCGTTTCGCTCGTCATTTTGTTCTTCATTTTAGATCTTCAATATTCGCTCTCCATTTTGTTCTTCATTTTCACCCTTCTTTTTGGATCTTCTTAATTGCGATTCATTCGTTCTTCGCTCTTAATTCGTTCTAATTTCTTCGCGATTCATTCGTTTTGTGAGGGAAGAGTAGAGAGGAGGGAGAGAGGTGAGTGAGAATTTGGTCTGTGAGGGAGTTAGGGTTTGAGGAAGTGGCTGGGACGAAGAGAGTGAGGGGGAGGAGAATGGGGGCTGCGTGTGAGGGAGGTGTAGAGAGGAGGGAGTTAGGGTTTGAGGAGTGACGAAATGAATAGAGGAGAGAGGGAAGAGAATGGGTCGCGCTTTTAGGACGAAATAAAATGAGGCGGAATTTGGGCCGCGCTTTAGGTTTAAGTGAATGCTTCATTTGGGCCGCGCATGTTGTTTCATGGGTTGTTTTATGGAACGATTTTCGGATGCGGTCCCATGAACCGCAACAGGCTCATGAAAAACCGCATCAGATTTAAAATCTGATGCGGTTTTTGAAAGACCGCATCAGATTTAAAATCTGATGCGGTTTTTTAAAGACCGCATCAGATTTTGTTTGCCAAATTTTCCTCATATTTTTTGGTTGATTTTCGGATGCGGTTTTACAAAAACCGCATCTGTTACTAAGTGACATATAAGGTTTTTTCCACTAGTGTTACAAAAAGTCTTATATACCCTTAATGAATTTAAATTGCCATATATACTAAATAATATTTTCTTCTTTCTACTTGCCATATATATTGAACAAGTTAACAATCGAAATGAATATAAAATTTCAATTAAATATTAAATTAAGGAGAATTATTTCCTCTTCTTGCATATGTGTGAAAAACTCTGATAAAAAATTAAATTTACAATATAACTTAATTGACACAATCAGAAGAAAAAAAACAAAAAACCTTGAATTTCATATTAATAATTATACTGATAATATTCTACAACCTAAATGTTGATTATTATTCGGTAAACTCTATTATATAAATCAAACTCTTCCACTTTATTAATATTCAACGATTAAACCTGATACACAAATTCTTCCACTTTATTTGAGCACAATCTTTATTCTACTTTATATTTCCTTCTCTCAATACTATATTTGAATAATGATAAACAAATAACTAAAAAAAACTAACGAAACATTGATTTAAGAAAAACATAAAAAAAAATTACAAATGTCTGTTTGAATTAAAATTTGTGTAACACTGATGAATAACTAATCGAGAAAAAAAAACGCTAATATGACAAGCACGCATAGCGTGCAAAAAATGCTAGTTCACATTAGTTAATGAAAGGATTCTTTTCTAATTTCTACTATTAGTTTTATAATGTTACACATAAGGAATCTAGTTATTGTAATTGTGTGTGCCCTTAGGCACACATTTGAAAATGTTTGGAAAGTATTGTATTTGGTAATCAATTTGGTATAAAAAAAAGAAAAAAAGTTATATTTTTGGGGCGAAGATCAGGGGCAAGCCCCAACAGAACAAGAAAAGAAAGAATAACCTATAATATCCTCATCTAAGATTCTGCGCACCTCAAAGTCGTAGGGGTGTTCACGACCGTACCGAAAAATCGAAAAACTGGCCAAAATGGGCGGTTACCGAACCGGAAAATTTGGGATTAAACGATTCGGTATGTAAAAATTACGGTTAAACGGTACGGTTACGATTATGATTTTTTATAAAAACGGTTAAACGAAAAACCGGATATATTTATTTTATTTTATTTTATTATTATTTACTTTTTTATAATAATTATATTAATTAATTATTTTATTTTAAATGCAGTGATTTAGTAAGTAATGTAGTGTAGAGTGTAGAGTCTGTAGACTGATTTATGTGAGAAAACATAAGTCAGTAACTATTAAGTATCTTAGAACTTTGAGATATGTATTATATGGTGTGTAATGTTTTTAGAGATGATTATCTTTGATAGAGAATCTTGGTATTAATGGTATATTATTCATGTTGAGAAAAATTTGAAATCTAATATATAAATTTAGTAAAATAATTTAATAAAATTTGAGTAATGGTTAATGGTTAACCAAAAATTCGTACCGAAAAACTGGTTAACCGTTTATGCAGTTACCGGTTTGAACGGTTACGGTTCGCAAAAATGGTGAACCGATATTTTCGGTTACCGAACCGAAATGTTATTTCGGGACGATTAACCACCCATGAACACCCCTACCTCAAACGGGGTTGTAAGTTAATAGTGAACCAATTTTCATGCTCCACACCTTAATTTGTGAGTCATCCTGCAGCTTAGTTTCCCTCCCTTATAAACTTGGATGAATTAAATGTTGGAGTTAGTTGTCGTTTGGTATACATGGGAATTAAATACATAAGAATTTAATTCCCATGGGAAGTTCCATTTACTAGGAAGTTATTTCCTTTTTGTAATTCCTAGGAAATTGACTAATGTGTTTGGTTGACATCAAGAAATTTGTAATTCCCATGAATTAATGTGGGAATTTTGAATAACCAAGGGGGGTTAGGTGAATAAATTCCCATGTTTTGTAGGAATTTCAATTTCCCATGAATTTTCATTGCCCCCATTTTCCCCATTTTCAGTCAACCAAACAACTACCTAATTTAAAAAATCATGGGAATTTCTATTGCCTACATAATTTACCTAATTTAAAAAATCATGGGAATTTCTATTGCCTACGTACTATACCTAATTTAAAAAATCATAGTATATGGAGTGTTGGTTTTCTCACTCCAAAAGTTGTTTCACAAGAACAAAAAGCTAGTTGTCCCACATTGTTAGTTTAGAGGTTTTTCCCTTCGTTATATAGAGTTTCCTTCTTTATACATTTGTTGAAGGTTGAGTGGAAAGAAACTAGTCACCACATGCGCGCCAGCCGGGCGGTTGTGGGATATTTTAATTTAGTTACTTAATTTTTGTCGGAAATCAGCATTCATATCTTCACTGATTTCGTAACCATTATCCTTGATTGAATCTTGCTTTATTAACTTCTCCGTTTTCCCATTAATCGCTCCCTAATTTTTGGCCTGCCGTACTTTTATCTTCAGTCAGCCTCTTTATAAGAGGGGGCTACGGTTTTCTTCAGACACAGAAAAGTCCAACTCTCCTAAAAGCTAAAACACATTCTTTTCATTATCTAGGCATTGTTCGAGGTGTTCTCAAACTGTGACTCTGTACTACACCGGAGGAGCAGTAGTCGTGTATCCCTAGAGGTTGGTTGCCAAGAGTCCGTGTGTACATAACGAGGCAAATTCAACTTTAGAACAGTGTTCACTTACGCCACGACTTTCAGATAAGTTAATTCGTATGGTTCTACCAATTTTAGTTCCTACAGGTCTCATAAGAGCTGGACACAAGCAAGACTTTCCATTTGTATTAATTAAGAATTTGATTGAACCCAGTTGCCAGGCCCGGCTGATAGCATGTGCAACTGGTGCACCAAAACAGGGCCTCCAATAAAATGGGGCCTCCAAAACTGAAAACTAATATATACACTCTGCTGCGACATACATACAAATAGTTGAATGTAGTGTGGTGGTTTTGCATATTAGTATTTTTTAGTGTTGTTAAACTAAAAGAAGGCAGGTGTTCGAATCTAGTATTGCTCAATTTTTTTTTCTTTTCCCAAGTCAATGCTACTGTATTTATGTCCATCTTTTCCCTAGTAAATGCAGTTGAACTAATTTGGAAAACAAACAATAAAACGCTTGATTATTTTTTACTTGTTTTTACTTTTATTGCATTAAATATCTAACACTACCTAGTAGCAATTAACACTAATAATTATTCTTGAGAACTCCAATCCTTTACAAGCACTAATTATACTTTGATGTGGATGCCATCTAACTTTGATAGTAAAGTCTTGTGGGGGTCGTATCCAAGATTTGGGATCAAACCCATCCACATCATTGCTCTTAATCGCTCTCTAATACCAAAAACAATTATACTTTGATATTGATACTAATATGAAGGTAGACTAGTTTTATAAATAAAATAAGGGTATAAGAAGGAGCTTCTCTATGCCATCTGATTTGATGATGAAACAACGTTTCAGACTTAGTAAAATATTCAAAAAATTAATAAATGAATAATTATAAATTCACGAAAGGAGAAAATGATATTACAAATTAAGGGCCCCATTTTATATTAGTTGCACAGGGCCTCCTTATTGATTGGGACGGCCCTGCCAGTTGCTTTGCCATTTCTTCGAGCAAGGGCAAGTACTATTAAAATTGTATATATTCATCAGTCCATAATCCATATAACAAAATCAATTTTATAATTTATATCATTAGAAACAACTCAAAGTCTGCTTTCAAATATGATTCATGTCATTTACTTGTAAAACATATGAATCATACAAAGGAGGACAATTTTATCACATAATTAGTATTTATATTTTTTATGTTTAAATTAGGTTTTGTATATGATAGATATGGATGTTCAAGAGCATAGATGATGTCACTAGGATCAACAACCTAAATTATTAGGAAATAAATGTATCAAAAAAAATTAATTGAAAAAAAATCATTTGATAACGTAACTAAAATTCTATGCGTTTCCCAGTTAACAACCCAACATCAATGAACTTAATAACCTAATCTTTATTTTTGTTTTTTCAGCCCACAAGTTTAAAGCTAGTTTACTAGATTTTTGACCCAAGGAAAAAAAACAAATTAAAGTCTTAAGTGACCATTAATCATAGAATATCCTCACATACATTTATATATGCTAATATAAAAGCGTTTCTAATAAAGTATATAGGTCATGCGGAACCCCACATTTGTTGTATTGTAGTGTAAAATTTGAACATACGACCAACATATTGTAATGTAGAAGTCTTACCGTCTTATTCAACTACTCCTATTAGATATGCTTTCTTATTGCATGCACACACAAGCGCGAGCGCCACACACACTCATACACATACACATACACAGACATACACGCGCACACACGCAATAAGAAGTTTCTTAATATGAGAACGATTGATATGCTTATTTTATAGATAAGATGCACATTATGTTAGAAAAAATACACATGATAAAAAAAATCCATATTTAGTACAAAAACTATGCGCATTTAATACAAAAGTTATGCAAACAAATCCTTCTCAACCATCTTATTTTAAGAATCTTCTCATCTAATCCTAAATCAAATGTTTACTAACTTTTTTAAAATTATTTTCATATTACTTCGTTTTCGCTTATCTAGCTTCACAAGGTATTGATAGCAAGACATTTTAATTTTGATACCAAATAACTTTAACACTTTTATGGCTTTGAACAATACTTATTCAAAAAAATACAACAAATCAATCTAAAATGAATATAAGCTTTAACAATAGTTATATAAATAAGTCAAAGTCAAAGTCAAATTATATTATTTAAAGTAAATAATTAAGTCACGTCGATTAAAAGGAACCACTATTCTTTAGGCTATGTTCAGTTTACCTTATTTTTGCTTATTTCAGATCCGATCGGATCGACCGCATCGGATCGACTGCACTGCATCGATCGATCGAGAAAAAATAAGTTCAGATCAGATCAGATCAGATCAGATAAGTTCAGATCAGATCAGATCAGATAAGTTCAGATTATGCTTATATTTAAAAACTTTTTATTATTGTTATTATTATCATGATTATTATGATTATTAGTATTACTAATGCTATTATTGTTATTGTTATTATTATTATTATTATTATTATTATTATTATTATTATTATTATTATTATTATACAATTACTATTACTATTAATATTACTATTTACTAGTACATTTGTTCAAAAAGATTATTATTATTGTCGTTGTTGTACTTATTAATTATTAATATTGATAAATGTCATTGCTATTATTATAAATGTCATTGATGTCACTATTTGAAGCTATTTGTGTTCAAGAATAAGAATGTTCTTTTGGCATTTGTACGTGTTCTTTTTTTATATTTTATCTAATTATTAATTTTGATATGTGATGTTTTTTTTGATGTTGTACATGTAATGAACATGACAATAGTATATGATGTTTATTTTTTAAAATAATATTGGTAGAATAATATAAATTATATATTACTAGTTTATATAAAACATGAGTAGCACGGGATAACCTAATGGTGTTGTCATCACGTTCAAAAAATTTCCTACAAAGGATTTCAACTTATCTTTAAAAACAAAGTTTATATAGAACAAGACAACGATATAAGAAGAATATTTAACCATTTTGTTCTAGATCATATAATTATATATATTTATAGGTTTATTTATAATAAAAAAGAACAATTTATTGATATAACAAAGAACATGTTGTTAGTTAAATCCAAACATGTCATCATTATAAAAAAAACATCTATCTTTTATTTTTAAAATGTGTTTTTTAAATAGATCTTGTATGCTATTTCAGTATATGTTCTTTTTTTTTAATATCATTATATGTTCTTTTCATTACTACCTAAATTCTTATTATTAACGGACCTTGAACATGAACAATTTTTTTTCTTGACCATGAACAATATGTTTTTTTTACCTAAAATGTGTGTTCTTTTATTTTTAATTTTTTTGGACCCCTTTCGGGAACCCCGTGGTAAGATGAATTTCCTCTGGGCTGCCTTTGCACAGGGTCACTCACCTAGAGACCCAACAAGCCCCAACCCCCCTCCCCCACCCACAACAATATTGAAATATATGCTTCCACCAAGATTTGAACCTTGGTCTCCCATGTGGGAGGTAAGAAGCCATACCATTGGACCCAAGAGTCCTTAGTCTTTAATTTTTAATTGTATGTTCATATACTAATGTGTTCTTTTTCAAAAAAAAAAAAACTAATTATGCTATAATAATAATAATAATAATAAGGGATATTATCTCAGATAACCCTGACATATAGGCCTTTTTCCCAAATAACCCTGACATATTTTTTTTTTCTTAGATGACCCTAAACTTGTATTTTGTCATTAAACCTGACGGAATTGTTAACGGCGTTAACTATTTTCAAACAACCCAACTTACTGCCTTTTTAAAAAAAAAAAAAACCAAACTCATCTCTTTCTCTCTCTTGTTCTTCATCTCTTCTCAAGCATTCATCAATGGTTTCCACCACCTCTGAAACCACCACCCTCCAACCGGAACTCCAGCCATCCCCGAACACCCTCGGCCCATCCCCGGACACCCTCAGCCCATCCCCAAACACCCTCGGCCCAACCCCGAAACCCAGCAACCCCTCCCACGTTTCCCTCCCTCACTCACGCTTCTCACCTACCACCCCTGAACCGGCGACCCAACACTTGAACTCGCGCACAACCAACGCACCCAAACACCCTCCAATGGCGCACCACCAGCGAACCCAACCACCCTCCACTGGCGCACCACCGCGCGCGCCCTCGCGCACCACACTCGCGCGCCTCGCGCACTCCTCGCGTGCCCTCGCGCACTCCTTTTAGCCACCGACCTACCTCCCCCACCTCCGTCGCACCACAACCCACCTCCCACCACCGGTCTGCTTGGCGCACACCGGCGCGCCTCCACCGCTTTGGGTAGCCGCCTCATCCCTAGCAAAGAAACCCTAGGCTTTGCAATTGATTTGGGGATTTTTGCATTGATTTAAGGATTGTTACAATTTGAATTTATTTTGTGATTTCTTGGATATCTTGAATTTGTGGCGTAATTAAGTGATTTCTTGAATTTGATTTTGTGGCTTTTTGTTTTGTTTTGTTATGTTTTGGATGTTTTGATTTGGAGAATTGATTGAGAAAAAAAATGAGAATGATGGGCTTGAGAAGAGATGAAGAACAAGAGAGAGAAAAGATGAAGAACAAGAGAGAGAAAGAGATGAATTTCGCAAAAGTCAAACAAAATTAGAGAGTACTTAACGCCGTCTCTAATTCTGTCCAATTTAATGACAAAAACCAAGTTTAGGGTTATCGGAGACAGGGCTGTCAAAGTCGGGGTTATATTGGAAAAAGGCCAATATGTCAGGGTTACCTGAGATAATATCCCTAATAATAATAATAATAATAATAATAATAATTATTATTATTATTATTATTATTATGTTATCTATATTATTATTATTATTATTATTATTATTATTGTTGTTGCTATTATTGTTATTATTATTATAATATTATTTATATTATTATTATTTTATATTATTATTATAGAATTATTATTATTATTATTATTATTATTATTATTATTATTATTATTGAAAGTTGTGCATAGTAATAAAATGATAGTAATAGTAATACTAGTAATGAAATACAAAGTAATAATAATATTAGTAATAATATGTTTTGTAAAAGATAAGTTCAGATCAGATCAGATCAGATCAGATCAGATCAGATCAGATCAGTTCAGATCAGAAAAAATAAGTTCAGATCAGATCAGATCAGATCAGATAAGTTCAGATCAGAAAATTTCAGGTGAACTAAACATAGCCTTAGTCGGCTCCGAATAAGTTGGCCTCTACCACTTAAAATGTATTGTCATCTGCTCTCTTAGCTTTCTTTTTCTCTACACTGTTGTGTACATTTTTGTTTTCATGGTAGTTGTGAGGGTGATATAACATGACTATTGTTTCCACATAACTAGCATGTTGTAGCACCCAAAGAAAAAACATAACTAGCATGTTAATCTCCAACGCTCCCTCTTTCTTAAAAAAAATTGTACAAACCGAGTCATATTTAAATTATGCTTTTCTTTTCTAAAATAACTCATGTCTTCTATTCCCCAATTTGGGATCTGGTTTCTAATGGATTGATTATTATATTATTTGTA
This sequence comes from Beta corolliflora, assembly GCA_947648045.1. Classification (NCBI taxonomy): domain Eukaryota; kingdom Viridiplantae; phylum Streptophyta; class Magnoliopsida; order Caryophyllales; family Amaranthaceae; genus Beta; species Beta corolliflora. The sequence continues at coordinate 532,387 of CANSZD010000458.1, forward strand.
AAATCTCATTTTAAAAAAATAGTGAGTCATTATAAAAATAACTTCAATTCAGTAAGATGATGCACACAAGTGGTACACAACTTATAGAATAGAGAAGAATTTAATTCATTATAAAATAACCATGTCAAGTAAATTATATTGGAGTTACCCTTTTATGTCCAAGTCACGTATATAAATAAGGTGACATTTAGGGTTATAAATTTAGGGCTGGCAATGAGTCGAGACAGCTCGCGAGCTACTCGACCTCGATTCGGTCAAAGCTCGGTCAAAGCTCGACTCGAGCTCGAACTCGACTCGACATGTTAACGAGTCGAGTCGAGCAACCCAATACTCGACTCGAAAAGCTCGTGAGATACTCGAAAAAATTATTTATATACTTTTTATTTTTTTTAAGAAAGTTTAACCTTTTTTTTCTAAAAAAATACTTGAAATTTTCTTTAAAAAAACATGAAAAAAATACATTAAATGACTAAAAGGCAAAGTGAAGGAATTTTACCCTATAAGAAATAGAACTATATCAATGGATGGGATTTAAAGAAATCCAACAATATAATCTTTGCCATCCATTGTAAAGAAAGAGTGAAAGAGAACAAACCCAACCCTAATTCCCTAAACAAGTTAGTATCAGTCACACATGTCAAACTAGCACGTCGTCCATACTCCATCCAACTCCCCTCCCTCTCCAATCTCCATCTCCCTAATTCAGGCGAGTAGGCAACGCTGCAAGCCACACACCACGCGTCCACGCCAGCGGCCACTTCAGGCGACGCTGCAAGCCCACCACGCGTCCACGTCAGCAGCCACCAATCCAGGCGACGCTGCAAGCCCACCACGCATCCACGACAGACTTCACCACCTCACCTCGACGCCGCTCAGTCTGAGGTAAACTCGACTTGAAATTGTTCTTTTTCGAATTGAAATTGTTATTTACGGATACCCCCACACTATTTGAATTGAAATTGTTCTTTTTGTTGTTGATGTTGTTGTGGATATTGTGAATTGTGGAATTCAATAAGGGATGTTGTGAAATCTGAGTTGTGGAATTTAGAATGTTAGAAGCTGATTACACTATTTCAATTTAGAATGTTATGAGAAATCAGATTGTGGGTTTTATTTCAAATGCTAGAAACTGATTACACTATTTGAATTTAGAATGTTATGAGAAATCAGATTGGTTGTAGCTGGTGTGATTTCTGATGGAATTCTTTGTTAAGTTGATAAAATTAATGAGTAGAATTTATTTTCATTTTTGCAAGTTAATTATGTCAACTACAAATAGTGTTATTATGAATAACCCCTATTAACAAGGTTTCATTTTATTTCTTGGCAGGTTCTTGTGGAAAAACTTTGAGCTAGGTGCATGATTTGGTGTTAAGGTTGCAGAACCTAAAATGTGGTCATCATGTGATGTGCAAATTATATTAGATGTTGTGGATTTGTATTGATATGATGATAATGAATTTGTATTAGTTGTTTCATGTTTGGGATTGATCCGATTTTTTTTTCATGTTGATGTTTAATGTATGGTTAAGTACTTTTAGGGGAATTATTTTCAATTTGATATTTCTTGTTCATAATAAAAAATCTACAAAGAATGCAGATGTGCAGCTGGAATCGAGTCCGAGCGGGAACCGAGTCCGAGTCCGAGCTTTAATCGAGTTCGAGTTCGAGCTTTAACCGAGTTCGAGTTCGAGTTCGAGTTCGAGCTCGAGTTTGGGTTTCCGAGTTCGATTCGAGCTTGAAAATTTCAAGCTTGCGAGTTTTCGAGTCGAGTTTGGTTATGAGTTTTCGAGTTCGAGTCGAGTATAGTCAAACTCGAGCTCGACTCGCATCATTGCCAACCCTAGTTATATTTGGCCTCATGACGTGTGATCCGTATCTTTTATATGAGCCTTACCAATCATTCTATGATTCTTCATATGGGTTGCTAGGGACGGGAATAGCAAAAGTAGCGGATAGTCAATTTTTTTATTAACACGAGGACTTTTGTTCCAAACTTTGAGCCCCTCGTTGATGGGCAACATCCCTTAGAAACATGACTGCTGGTGTACGTGTCAGCTCTAGTTTAATTACATACCTCAATATATATTGACCCGAACTTAATTGAGAATATAAACCTTAGAATCCAAATTGCTATTCTTCCCATAGTTCCCAACATGAAATGGAGCTATGAATACTTACAGATCCTCGTCCCTAACTACATTACTAATATAATTGAAGGCAGCCCTCTACCATCTATATACGCCCCAACCTGGAACTCCTTGCCGCGGAATAACTTTCACTAGCGATTTCTCAATCATATCTGCAACTTGGTTAAGTCACAATAAAAATCACAATAAAAATCATTTTAATCAAGAAAAATAGTCTTATGCATGAATTTGGAAAAATGAAATTCCCCCCAAAATTAAGATTTTTATTTGGCAAATTCTCCAAAATGATCTTCCCACTTGAGATAATCTCAGTATTCGCCACATCCCTGTTAGTACCTCATGCCCATTATATAGTATGTGCCTCAACTGAAAATATAAACCACTTAATCATGTCATGCCCCCAAAATCAAAGAGTATTCAACAAATACTATCCAACTTTTGCAAACCAAAGTCCCGAACACTAATATCTCACACTGTCTCTCATATTTAAAACAAAATAATACAACCTCCCTTCCAAAAGTCCCCTTCTTTCTTTGGAGCATATAAAATAAACGATACCAAATGATTTTTCAAAATGATTCCTATTTAGTAGAAGAATTTTATGGAGGAAACAAATTTTAATTTGCACCTTGAATGGCAAGCCCTAAGTAACATTTTTTACCATATTTCTACTAATTAACTTCTTTCAAATTACATACACACTCTCCCAATCAAAGTTCATTGGAAAACCTCCCCCTCAATAAGTTCAAACTCAGTTTCGATGGCTCCTCAGGAGCCGAATTGTCATCCGCAACTCATATGACCATGCCATAACATATGAAGCGAGACCGTGATCCTTGATTGATAATCGGGGCAGTATATCTAATGACCTGAACTGATTGAAGCAAAAAAATATATAGGTACAAAAAATGTAATCATTGAAAGAGACAACATTGTTGTCATCAACATTATGAAAGGAATTTTCAATTGACCATGGGACTTCAGTGTTATCATAGAAGACATAATATATCGCCTCATTGAATCCTTCTTCATCATCACGTGCAAATTTTCAGGAAGCAAATCAAGTTGCTGACTATCTCTCAAAACTTGGACACCATATTCAAACAACGACAATAAAAATTGGTGTCCATAGTAATGATGCTCTTTCACAATCTATGTGATTTTGATAATCTAGGTATGCTCCTTGTGAGAAGAAAGAACTAAATTTTTCTTGTATATCTCAAAAAGAAAGAAGTAATAGGGTAATTGTCACTAGGTTGTGTTGGTGAGTTGTTATTTTGGGTTGGGCAAAATTTAATCAAGAGAATATTGGTAATCCATATAGACATATGTTGCTATATTCGGTTTGATTGTAATTGATGTGACATTTATTTAAAAGAATAATGATACAAATGTATTGAAACCGGTGGGGAAAAATAAAAGAAAATTAAATGTCAACAATTTCGTGCATTGATCTTTTTTTTTTAAATACTTTAATATTTAACTTAAAGTAGTACGAACTTTAAAAGATGTCTTAGATAAAGTCTGGAATTCAAGGTGGTATTTTAATTTTTTTTTTTTGAAATTAAAATTAATTCATTGATTCAAAGTCATACGACATCTACAATAGAAGTCAAAACTAAACAAATACATATCAAAATGAAATAAATACAATTCTAAAATGACAAAACCACGATCGTTGAATAGATCTAACACTTCTGAAAACCCTCGTCTTTCACATCGCTGTCTGATACAACATTCTACAAGGGGGTCTGTCGATCTTTTGTAGTTTTGAAGTAGAACTGGACTCAATTCAAGTGATTGTAAATGAAGTACTGACATTTGTTGCAACCCCGCACAAATTTCGATCAACAAATCAACCTCTTGAATTACACAAAAAACCAAAAACAAAGTCTCCAAATTCTCACATGGAGAGAGAAAAAAAACCCAATATATGGGTAGATATAACCCAATATATGAGTAGAAAAACTCTCCATTAAAGAGAGACTGAAGTTTATTAGAAACATTAACATAAAAAAACTAGTAACAAAGGGTGAAAATGGGCTTACCACCGCCCAAAAGGATGGCGGTAGCCCCTAGGTTGAAAATTAGGGTTTTGTGGGAGAAGAGAGAGATGAGAGAAAAAAAAGGAGAGAGGAGGTATTTCATTAATCTACCACATTTACACAATCCGTAGATGGTGCACACGTCCGTATAGTGAGGAAGATGCGCACGATGAACATCAAGCACTAGGTTATGAACATAAAGACCAATACCAATGAACATATACTAACAGAGATGTACCAGTGAACATATATTAACAAGCCAAATGTATACGCATGAATAAGAGTCAAATGAACACATGTATATGGCTAACAAGCCAAATGAACATATGTACCTCTCTATTAGTATATGTTCATTAGTATTGGTCTTTATATTCATAACCTAGTGCTTGATGTTCATCGTGCGCACCTTCCTCACCATACGGACATGTGCACCTAGTAATTTGCAACCTTTACATCATTTTGTTTGCTCTATTACGATGATGTTATTATCTTTTTAAAAAAAAATTAATTGAGTTATGTCCGAATTGAAAAAATGGGGCAAACAAAAAGGAACGAGAAAGATGAATTGAACACTCACACACTCACACTCCATATACGTTATTGAAATTTTGACCTTTTCTTTCTACTACTCCACCTGAGGAAATCGTATAATGGGCAAACCTTCCGTTTTCCGGCAACTTCTGCGTTCTCCGGCAGCCAACGACGCCGCCACGCAAATTGAAACTTTGTTCAAACAACAATGTTATTGTTTCACCTCCGCCGCCGTTAAAGTAGAAGCCGGTGAATCACCGGAGAATAACGCCGGTGGAAGTGAGAGAAGCAAAGGCAAGTGGGTCACTTTAACGCCGTTTATTCCTACCGTTAACGCCGCTTCATTAGGTAGAAGATTAAGCCGCCGGAATTTGGAAGAAGGAAATGAGTCTATTGAAACGACAACGTCTGCTCTCAAATGGGTTCTTCGTTGTTGTCCCCACCTTCCTCAGTCACTTGTTCAGAAACTATTTCGTCTTAGACAGGTTTATTTTTCTCTCTCTCTCTCTCTCTTAAAATAATTTACAGAGAATTTTTGCTGACAAAAGAATGAAAATTTGTTATTATTACATGTATTTATGTTTGTGAATTTGGGGTATCCATTATTCTCCAAATTAAATTTTTATGTGATGTTATTGGAGCAAATGACCCACACTGATTTTTTTTGGTGAACAAGGAGATAAATTACATTAAGCCGAAAATAGAGTTATTACAATCCGAGATGTAAGCATTCATGCAAAAATGAAGAGGGAAGGGCAATGCGATGTCCTATTTACATTCATGAATTCATCTAAACTTTTTGCTTCCTTGGCTAGATTATCCGCAAGTTAGTTCTTCGTCCGATGATGTGGATGACCCGTAGGGGACTAAACTCCTTGCATAATTCCCTGCATTCAATGATAAGATTGGATTGGTATACATGTTAGGGTTTTTAGGCTCGCTTTGGAGAAGCTGTGTTGCCTGCAAGGTATCTGAGAAAAGGACACACTGTAGAATGTTTTCATCTTTTGCTAACTGAAGTCCCTCTTTAATACTTATTAACTCGGTCATCAAGGGAGAAGCTGCATAAGTTTGCTTACAAAAGCCCTTAGTCCATTGCCCTCATTTGTGTCTAATAATCCCGCCAAGGCCCACTTGTGAGGAGATATCCCTATAAGAGGCATCCGTGTGAATCATGGAGGAGAGAATCCCATTTGAATTAAGTTGGGGAGATGGGTGAGGGGGGGGGGTATGTGTTTGCATTTGAGGTTGGAGGACATGCTTTGCAAAAGCCCAAGCGTGACTCTTGGCTCCGTAGATGATGTTAGAAGGGTTGCTAGGGGGTTTCCTTTAAAAACTATCAAATTTCTAGCCTTCCGCAACTTGAAGCATAACCAGGGAAAGAGAGAGTTCCAGGCTATACCCTGCACCAATTATATTATACCAGATTTTATGTCATGTATTAATGTCTGGGAAAAAGATAGTCATTTTTTCCGAGATATGATTTATGACTGCATTTCCCGAGAGGAAGCTAATTTGAATAGCTTACGGAAGAGTGTCTGAATTATACAGCTATTGTAATGATGTTAATAAAGAAAAGTTTGTGTTATCCTTAACTATGAGTAATTAGGAGAACGGGACTATTATTTCGGAATGGAGGGAGTGTTTGAAATTCGTTTTCGTAAATGTTAGTACAAGGAGAAGTTGGTTTAGGGTGGGAGGAGGGGTGTCAGAAAAACTCATACTTCAAAAAAAACTCACTTTTTGAGGCTGTGATCAGGTTAGAAGAGAATGCATGGAAGAAGATGTGGACTGCAGTGCTGATGCCAAAGAACGCCGGCTGAGAAGGGTAATTAAATGATATAGCTGATATAGTGTGTATGTGTCTTAATTGAAAGTGATAGTTGTGAAGTGTTCAATGCCATGTATATCTAAGTAGTAGTTTCAATATTTGGAAGGTGGGAGCTAAGGACTTGATGAAGAAAGGAGAGCGTATCTTTCTTCCTATAACTGTTCAGGGATCACCTGTGAAGAAGCGGGAGTATAAATGCAGTGACGAAGAATTGGACTTCATCCGTGGCCTTGAGTTGTATAAGGTGCAATATCGTGAAATTTGAATTTTGAATTTTGATTGTTGTCTTCTTAGTTTTACTTAGATAATGACTCTCGGTACTGTGTGTAATCAGGATTCTGCCGTTATTGCCATTAATAAACCTCCGAAATTGCCAGTACAGGTAATGGGCAGGTATAGCATGTTTAATTTTTTATTCTCTGGTTTGTTATGCAAGGAACTAAGCATCCATGCTCCACTTTTACTGGGGTCAATATTTATCAGGGTGGCCTTGGGATAAAAAAGAGTTTAGATGAGCTGGCTGCAACATGCCTTAAATATGACTTCAAGGATCCTCCGAGGCTGGTGAGTCATTCAGGAACTTCTTGCTGTGTTATTATTGCTATAAATCTATTACTTTTTTGGGTGCAGGCCTATAGAACATGTTCTAGTATTATGGCCTTTGGTGACTTAACATCAAATGCTAACATGATTTCAAGAATCTTGTGTTCTTTGAGAGTTAAACAGCTTCACTATTCACAATGACTTTACTGGTGGGACTCGAGAGGCAAGATATCTTACTTGTAGATCACTCGAGTTGGCCAGCCATGTACCTGAGTTGGTGGCTACAAATTTTCTGATGATATGTGAAATTTGGGATAGAGTTCTGTGCTTTACTATTATAGCTTATGCTACTTGGGTTCCTTCATTGCACCTGCATGTAGAAAATTAGAATGGGGGAGAAACTGTGTGAGAGAAGAGTAAATATAGTTGGCTGGGGTAACAGAAATCGAGAGGTGGAATGGACTATTGTCTAATATCTGTAACAAATATTACTGCTTGCTTCTGCCCATTTTCAGCAATGCGGAAAGAGTCACTAAGGTGGTTAGTAAGTCTGTTACTTCCTTTCCTGTTATAACAGAAACAACCACTTTGCCATCTTCCAGCGCAAGGGTGAACTAAGCTCTTTACATCAAAGCTCCTTTGTTACCCTGCGCTTTTTTGTTGTGAGGATTAATGGGGGTGATGGTATCGTAAGCCGTCATGTGCATTGCTACTTGCTGATGCTCTTGGTTGACTAGAAGCCTAGAACACTTGGTGGATTCAGTGTTTGTTGTGTGAACAATAAATTCAGTATGGAACTCATGAACTATTGTGTCAACCTTGTGAGTTGTGACTAATTGCAAGGTGTGCTGAATTGCATGAACCTTTCTGGAGAATGTCAATAATATATTCTGTATCTCTCTCCTCAATTTTTTTTCTATATTTGGTTCTTGGACATGGCTTCTTAAATCCTTTATCCCGCTAAAGTTTTACCCAGAGAGCTATTGTTAGCTACCTGAATTGGTATTCTTTAGGTGGAGTTGCAAATTTCTTTACATTCAGACTTCTCCGGTTTTAATTCTAAATTTCTCTTTTGTGAACCCCGGGGGGGGTTGTAAGAAGTAGCCCTCTGGAAAGGAATGAATGAGAAAATTATATAGTTTTATGAAAGAACTTGGTCCCTTTTGGAAGATGTTGAAATATATACTCACTAGAATTTGTTAGAAACAGCAAGTTATTTGCAGAATTGGATTAGTTTAAGGCAGAACAGAAGTGATATGGTTGTATTGATAGAAAAAGCTGATGATTTAGGAACAAATACAACCTACTCACATTTGGGAGGTGGAAACTTCCCTAAGGTATAATTCTCCCGTCAACTTTCTGAATGACCTCCAATACAAGCTTCCCCTTACTATTGATCATCTCAATTTCCCTTCCTCCCCTCTGCTAACGAACCCATTTCATCATTTTCCAAACTACCCCTTTCTACTCCTTTTGTAAATCGGTTCTTTGTGCACTTTCATCCTTACCCCATATTCCTTTGCTTTGCATGTGTCATCAAGGGTGATGGATTATGCTTATGTTCTTGCATGTTAACCTGAAATAGTGTACATATAGAGCAAAATCAAACCACTGAATGACTTTTCTCATGATGAGAGGGTGCATGAAAATCTCTGAAGCTTATTGAATATGCAAGGCTGAATAGAAGCAAACTCTGAGCAATTATCAGTATTTAAAGTCTGAGAACAAGGTTGAACCATCTACAGTGTCTTGCTTTCATGTTTAAGTAAGCCTGTTGCTGAACAGTTCATGTTTCCTTAAGGTCCACAGACTCGATAGCGATAGTAGTGGAGTCTTGGTGATGGGAAGAACACAAACAAGCGCAACAATTCTTCACTCAGTTTTTCGCGAGAAAACTATTGGTACATCAGAAGATGTAAGTTGCTGTATGTTTCACTTTTAGTAATGTCTGCTTGACACTTGACAGTCATCACATAAGTAATCTAATTCAATAGTTGTTTCTGTTTCCTGAGGTTTTTTTGTCTACATTGCTTTAGGATTAACCGTGACAAAGAAGCTAAAGTCATTTGTTATTTTCAGCGAGAGATTGACTGGGGAAAGAAAATTCTACAGAAGAGATACTTGGCCCTTGTCTTTGGGGTTCCTAAACAGTCCAAAGGATTGATCTCAGTACCACTGACAAAGGTGCTTGCTCTTGCCCTTAACCTCTTACATCAACTATTGATCTTATGCCTACTCTGTTTCCTTATTTAATTTTTGAACTCTTAACCCGTAACCAGAAGTACTTGGTACTAGTTAGTAGTTAGTCTTGGATCAGGTGTACACAGCCTGTGTTGTTCTGTTACTTTTTTCCACTCTTTGAAGCCGTCTTAACTATAATACATTTGCAGTGACGCTTTGGATGAACTTTCAAGAGCTGGTCATTAAATATCCGATCTCCATATAATGTTCTCCCTCCGATACTAATTAATCTACACACTTTGCTTTTCACCATAATCAAGGAAAAATGACAATGTATGAGAGATGGAGAGGAAAAGCATGAGAGAGAAGAGTAAGTAACTAGAAAGTACATCACATGGGGTTCGATTGGCAAAAGGTGTGGGGGCCCACATCCTAGAAAGGTATAATAACAGTGTGTAATATAAAAGGAAACGATCCCTAAAAAGGAAAGTGTGTAGATTAAAAAGAAACAGATAAAGTATCAACTAAATACTTAGAATAATTATTAGTTACCCATATGCAATTTACATACTTCCTCCGTTCTGTTTTAAATGAAATGTAGGGCCTTAGCACGGGGATATAGGCGAAGATAGATAGAGAGAAAGAAAAGGAGGGACACATGTGATGAAGAGAGAATTAGAGAGAAGTAAGTACCAAATGTAGTAATGTTTCATTTGTATAATGATAAGTGTTTAATATTTTAGAACGTAGGAAGTATTATATTTGTATACCTTCCAGGTATTTATATTCTTATGTTACATAACTTCATATGTTTGCTCTAGCTAAAAGAATAGCAAACATCTTTTTGATTGGAGTTATGAACACACTTGAACAAATTAATTAGAATTTAGCGTGACCAGAGTCCAGAAGAAGCGTATTCTGAAGCTAAATTTGTGCCTATAGGACACATTTTTTTAAAAGGTGAGAAGTTGATATAATCTGGCTTAGTTTATAGCACGGGATCAAAGATCTACTTCCCTTGACAAATGCCAAAGACTGATATTTGAATTTAATAGAAGGGCCTCACAAAAATTGGACTTTAGGCTCTTAAATTGTCTTTCCATGTTGCTTAGGGTCCGTTCACCCTCAGTTACTAGATGACAAAGCTGTGTTATAAGCCTCCTTTGGGCTTTAGGTGTGGAGAAGAAAGTTAACAGGAATTAGAAGGAAACCTAGGTTCGGATAATTGCTAATCAATCCATATGTTTTCTGGGCCCGGGGATATTTTATCCGGGGCCTTCCTTGGGATGTCTTGGGTTGAATCTTAGGTGTTTGGGGCCCTCTGCATTGCCTTAAAATGTCATACACACCTTCATATGCATCTTTCCGTTTTTCCACCCCGAAATAGCTCCGAAGCCTATATATGTCCATTCTAAGGCATAAATATGATTTCAAACAACATCCTATTTCCCAAGGGTTCATTCCGTGGGGCCAGTTGTCGAGGACCTTGAATGTTCAAAAGCGTTTTATAGCCTTTAAATTTAGTTTTTTTTTTTTAAAAAAACTTTTCGGGGACTAGTGATGTTTTTTTTTATCCAGGGCCTTCTCGATTCTCGAGGTCCTTAGGATGACTTCCAAATGATAAAAACCATCTGCATTGCCTTAAAATGTCTTTCGGTGCTTCATTTGCATCTTTCCAGGTCAACCTTGAAATAGCTCTGAAGGCTACCGTATATGTATGTTTTAAGGCATAAAATGATTTCAAATGGTCTGTCATGTCCCTAGGATGCATTTCGTTGGGTAAGTTGCTTGGGCACGGAGGATGTTCGAAAGCGTGTATTATAACCTATAAAACTTGGCTATTGGGATGCTATTTTGGACGATTTCAATCCCAACGATGTTTTTTATCCAGAATATATCCAAGGGTCTCAGGATCTCTTGGGAGGATTGCAGGGGTGATTGAACCTTTGCGTTTCCTTAAAATACCTTCATGGCTTCTTTCGTATCTTTCTAGTTCGATCCCAAAATAGCTATGAAGGCACCATATATCCGTTCAATTGCATGGAAATCACTTCAATCGGTCTGCCATGACCCAAGGATGCGTCCTATTTTGTCAGGTTTTTGGGCCTTGGGAATGTCTGAAAACGTGAATGTAGTGTCCAAATTTAGTTTTTCCTTGGGTTATTTCTAGGCTTTTCTAGGTCCAATTATTATTTTTTATCCGGGACCTTCCCTAGAGCCACAGGATTTCTTTGGGTAACTCCTGGGTGATTCGGACCTTCATTATTGCCTTAAAATGCTTACTAGGCTTCATTTGCATCTCTCTAGTTCAACACTGAAAAACTCCAAAGGACAACATATGTCTATTTTAAGGCATGACAATGTTTTTAAATGGCTTCCCATGATTTTAGGAGGCCTCTCATGGTATCATAGCCTTCAAATTTAGCCATCCGGACTTTCTTGAGTTCCTCGGGATGCCTTGCGATTACTCCTGGGTGATTGGGACCCTTTATATTACCTTAAATTGCCGTACACTGCTTCATTTGCATCTTTTCGATGAAACCCCGAAAAGGCCCACATAATGTCTGTTGTAAGGCTTCAAAATGATTTTAAATGCCTAGCCACGTCCCTCAGAGCCAATCCTTTTCTGGAAGTTACCCCTGTCAACATCACATAATCCACGTCATTTACGCCAAAACCTGCATGTTCCTCACCAAGGCAATTCACATATGTTATATGTACCCAACTCCAACACCATTCAATGCCAATACTAAAAGTAACATATTAGAGCATTGGACAATTCATATGACACCTGCCATTTGCACAATTGCACTTAAAGCAACATGACAATCTCAGAAGAGGGAAATCAAACTTTCGTCACCCTTAAATCTCATAAGGATAGTGAACTAGTGGGCCCTGGTGTAGTGGCCTTTATGACCTCGTCTCCCGATATGGTTCTAGCTAGATTTATTCTAATGCTCGATCCTTGTACGAGACTACCTCCAGATGAAGAAATTGCAACAAGAACGAGAGGGAAAGTCTCTCCAAATCCTCTATTTGAAGGTTTCAACACTTTCTGATCTTATTAAACAGTATGAGTGTCAACTGCCTGTGAAGCAGTATAAAATTGGACATGTTCACATTCTTCCTTTATAATTTTGAAAAGTTTATGACCTTGTCAAGCATTATTTCCTGGAGCTGGAACTAAACGATCATTCTTACTCTATCATTGCAAAAACATATAGTAGAACCCCCTTAAATATAGCTTCCATCTTTCCGAGATGACTGGACAAGCCTTAGTGCATCTTCACATCTTCAGACTCTGTCCTTGGTTCATTAATTTTCTTGTTATGCTTTTGTTGTTTATAGGTGGTGCTAAATGATGGAAAGTCAGAGAGAATTACGATTACAGATAGTTCTTCCTCATCTCAGCATGCTGTGACAGAGTATAGAGTCATCGCGACTTCTGCTTACGGTATTCTTTAATTTTTGGTTCATTATCTGCTACAAAAATGTTAAATGCTGTATGATCAGCTAGCTTAAAGGCTTCATTCTGAATGGTAGTTTAGCTTCACTGGAGTCTTAGAAGTAGGAAGCAAATCTTCTGCTCAACCTGTTCTAGATTTTAACTTGTTTCTATAGGATGATAATTAAAGATCAGGTGGTGGTTGTTTTTAAATAAGATATGGTTATTCCAGGGTATACATGGTTAGAGCTATGCCCAGTCACTGGCAGGAAACACCAGGTATATTCTGATGGAAATAATTACTCATAAATCGTAACATTATGGATTATTCTAACATTAACACCTGTGGATTTGCCATTTTTATGTAAATGCAGCTTCGAGTGCATTGTGCTGAGGTGCTACGTACACCTATTGTAGGAGACTATAAGTACGGCTGGCAAGCTCATCGGCGATGGGAACCTTTACAACCAAGTCCTAATGAGCAGTCCGGTGTAACAAAGCTGCATCCCCTTGGCATTGGTCCAGAGTGTGGAAGCATATCTGAGAAGCAACCCCACCTGCACCTGCACTGTAAGCAGATGGTTTTGCCGAACATCTCTACCATTCTTGAGCAAGTCTCTCTTGATTCGGAGTACGACTTCTCTAAGTTGGAGAGCCTAAACTTGGTAGCCCCCTTGCCATCTCACATGCAGAGGAGTTGGAACCTTTTGAATTCCCTAGCTCAGCAAAGTTCTTGACTATCCTTCTTCAGTGTATGATACTCCCTCTATCCTTCTTCAGTGTATTATTCTAGGGGTGTTCGGTTCAATTGTTTTTATGCGAAGAGAAACAAACCCTTAATTAAACATGGGCACATGGCTTATTTAGGGCGGTTTCTTGATACTTCCTCCGTTCCAATTTAGTTGTGACACTTTCCATTTTAGGAAGTTTCAAATTAGTTATTCACTTTCATTTTGGGTAATAACTTCTCTCTATCTCTCTCCTATCACATGGGACCTTATTATTTTGTTTCTCTATCTCTCTCCTCTACAAAAATTGCGCAGGAAAAGTGATTTGAAAAGTGTCACAACTAAATTGAAACGGAGGAAGTATTCATTTTATACAAAACTTATCTTTACTGTCCATGGCATTTTTTTAATTTCATTTTATATTATTATAGGTTAGTGGAGGAGAAAAAGGGTTGCTAAAAGAAAATCTCTAAATCTTCCAAGTGTTTTTCCTAATTTGAGGCTTGTAGTGTAAGAAGAGGAGATCAAATATTTGTATGAATTTAGCTTGAAACAAATCTATAGTCGAATCATGTTAAATATAGTAGTCCTATACTCCTATATATCGTTGATTCTTTGTTGGACACTTGGATAGTTGGATGGAACATGGAAGCTTGACTAGTGCATGGCGTGTTCCCCACGATGATTTGATTGGAACTTGATTCTGCGTTTGGTTATCACCTAATTAGTTCCAATATCTTTTGCACTCCCCTTCAAAACCAAACCAAGATTACCTGATTTTGATTTGAGCTTATAAGGACTAAATTTGTCAATTGAAATTATTCTTAATCAGTAAAAAGTAATTTGGACCTAGAGAAAGACTCTTATTATATCTCCTTTTACTGTTGCTTAGTTCATTACTGGTGGGCCAGACACTTGGGAGCGAGAGAGAAGGTAAAACGATTCTCAGCTCAAAGCACCATCACTTCTGTAAAATTCGAAGTTCATACGTTTAGGATATGAATATGACTTAATTAACATTATCTCAACTGACTTTTACTCAATCTACTATAAACTTGTCTTGAGCTATTCATAGTATGACCTTTGAATTTACTTTACCCTAATCGGATGTATAATTTGCCATTTATGTCTTTTGCTTTTTTTCTTGAGTGGGTAAAGACCGGAAGAATTTGAGAATTAGGTAACAGGGTATATTTAAAGAATTTAAGGAAGACTATTGTATAATCTATGAATCTAACTTTAAATTTTGTCGCAAAACAAGTAAAATTTTAATGTAAAACATCTATATAATTTACCTAATTGGCTATCTTCTGACCTTGGATTAAAAAGAAGAGCACCCATCAACTATTTACAGACAAATAGTTTGGCCTTACTTTTTCTTAACCAAAAAAAAAACAAATGACAGATGTTTCCATTTCAACCTTATATAAATATATTTTGAATAAGGTCCGTAATTCTCTTGACTTCAACTGCGAGTCATATCAAATTATTATAAAAAAAAAAATATTATTACATAATATATCAGGTCTTAGGACTACTATATAAATGCATTTAATGAAAAATAGATAAAAACAAGGAAATAGCTGCTGCGTTGAACATGGAGTGCAAATCTCCTGGTACCGAATTGTATCAACTTACCTACTACAATTCCCAAATTTCAGAATTTTCAGTTAAAGAGAATTTTGTGCAGCAAAACAATCTTTTTCTCGTACCAACTATTGGAGTTGGTGTGGTGGGGTTGGGGGCTCTCAATTCTTCATTTCTACTACTACTACTTTTCTATGCAAGTTATGTCTAGTCAATTATGGAACTAGTTTAATTGTGGCTGTGATACTTTTGGAGAGTGCATGAAAAGCATTATGATTTATGCTTCCACAGACCACAATAGCGATTGCGAGGTTGGTTTTTGGTGGATGTTAATGCAAAAAAAGAGAACATATTCCAGGCAAACAAGCTAATTAAATTAATCATGTTTTCTACGCGAGGTTTTAGTCGATGAACCACCTGACCCATCTGCTAGAGATGGATAGTTTTTTCAAAATTAACTCTTTTTATACATGTCACTAGAGATGACAGTGGCCAATGAGTGATGTTATGCGGATCTCTTTTCCATGTAGTGGCGTCTAGGTGTTATAGCCTACATAATATTCGCTATGTCGGGTCGTGTTGATCCATATATCTCTATAATTTAAATTATACACCTGGGTGTATCGTACAGTAAGACTATTTCTTTGCTTATTTGGATTTGTAGAGCTTTAAATAAGCATATAAATAGCCTTGGGTGTACGGTACACCTGAGTGCATGGTATACGACTTAATATACCACCTAAATCATTTTCCTTATGGGCTGAATATGATAGTATGTGGTTGTCTATTAAACATGTGACGTGTCAGTTTTTGATAATCACAACCAATGCATTAGCCACAAGGGGAAACTCATGCCAAGCTGCTACCAATTGGCACGACCTATTTCCATCATTACATAAAACATTAAGATAACTTTATCAAAAAGAAACAATACCCTTCATAATCATTTAGTAGAAAATCTAATCCTAACACCAATAATCTATTACTCCTGTTTTTTTATCTTTCTCACTTAGAATCTTCACACTATTCATACTTAGAGAGAATCTTCTCATTTTTTTTTTCAATTTATAAGAAAAAATATAATCATGTGGGGTCTTGTTTGATTCGTCTCAATTAGTAGTTTATTAATATTCAATCGTTATAATTTTTACTAATATATAATGAAAAATATTCAAGTTCAAAGATGTGCATTGGGAGACGCGCACAGGAAAGTGAGAAGGGTAAAAAAACATAGGGAAGGTTTGTTCTCTTCGGCATAAAACAACTGAAATGAATTAAATTATAACTAATTAATAGTAATGATAATAATTTAGGAATCGAACCGACCGAACCGAACCGAACCGAAAATAAGTTTGGAGAAAACAGTAGAGGTACCTTTCAATTCCTATGGACTACGATAGATACATAGAGTGATTTATGATGTGGGCCTTATTATTTTGAACCGAATTTCATTACATTGAATTCAACCAAACTTATAAGCTTATAAAACTAACTAAATTGAATCAAACCGAATTAAATGATTGATTAGCCTAACTAAACTGGACTGAAAAACTAAAAAATAAGTCCTAACGAACAGAACCTGATACTCCATATCCTAGGCTTTGCTTTGCTGGTGATGACGACTAAATGACGTAGCAACCACTTGCGGGCTTTACCTACCACAAAACCCTCTTTTTGGTAACGGTAGACGGAAAGACCCTTTGGTATCATATGTGCTCGCTTATTTTGCTCATTTTGTTGTTGTTCTGTTGCTAGACTCACCAAACTTTACTTGTAACGCAACATACAAAAGCGTATCACAGGCTTATGGCTTATCCATCAATTCTTCTTTCTTGTTTCTTTGTAATTTGACAAATTTATAAGATAAATTAATACCCACACCTTTTTCCTTATATATTCCCATTTCCGTGCTTCTTTCTCCTTCCACCTCATTTCCAACAATTCCCATCAAGAGTGAAGACAACAACCTTTTAATTCCAAATCACATTCTTCCTTAACTCAGCTTCAAATTTTCTTCTCACTACACTAAAAAGAATATATTAAGATGGGTAGCCAAGAATCAGAAAGAGTCATCACAGGGTGGGCTGCTAGAGATCCCTCTGGAATTCTTTCTCCTTACTCCTACTCTATCAGGTACTCTATGGACTAGCTATATTCTCCTCACTCTCTCAACTCTCGAGATTCTATTCTGTTATTGGTATATGTGAGTGTACAAGACCTCCATGGTTCCACCCTCATAGCCAACATTATGATCTTGTACACCACGTAGTACTCGCTCACTGTAGCACGGGTACTTCTTCTAGGTCACGTACCCGTACCCGATGGCTTTATAGTATACTATACGTTTCGGGTATGGATACGCGTACCCATTCTTAAATTTCGAAATCTTGTTGTTTTCTGTCCCCGTACTTGAATTCGAACTCGTACCTGTCTCTGTGCAACTTGCTAGCTGGTAAAGGTTTCACCTGAGTAGCTAGGTTCGTGTCGACTAGTATTGTTGATCTCCTTGTAATATCAGAATAATATCGCGATGTTGACTATACTACATGAGATTTAAGGTGAATAGGTGATTAAAAAAAATTGGTTGATGTGCTAAACAGGAATCCAGGAGCAGAAGATGTGTACATAAAGGTGCTATCATGTGGAATATGTCACACAGATCTTCATCAGGCCAAGAATGACCTTGGCATGTCTCAATACCCCATGGTTCCTGGGTTAGTAGTCTTAGTACTCATAAAGTCATACCTTTTATTTTACCTCTATATCTTCATCGATCTCTTTGTTGATGTAATTATTATCATTTAACAGCAAAATGAAATTAATTGGTCTATAAAAAGATTGTCTTACGACTTGAAATATAATGGTCACTTGAAAAGTAAAGTAAATAAAAAGGGCTCTGCCCAATCTCAAAGGATATGAATTAATATGAAACATGACTAATTAAATAAATATGTATGACTGGTACTTTTTTTTTTTTTTTAAATTAGGGGGAATAAAGGGGATCCCAACTCGCTAGGGTGAGAATCGATCCCAGGACCTCCCTGAACAGGAGGAAAATTTCTAACCACTAGGCTATCCCTCACTCTCATGTATGATTGGTACTTGCACATAAGGTACAATGCAACATTCATAGACTACACTACAAGATTTGTAAACTAAAATACAACTTTTATTGATTTGTAAAAACATTTTAAACTTATTTACGACATTGCTATTTGTTAGATAACATAAACTCCCCGTTCTAATATATTCTATTGATCAATATTCTTTGTATATTCTCTATCACTGTTATATATGCGGATTTCATGTATATTGGTTCGAGATTTGATATTTCTCAATAAACAGCGATGCTTCTTATCAATAGCGAGACTGTTTTTTTTCCCTACAATCTATGGCTTATGCCAATTTCATTGAGTAATTTTTTGGTCTATCCCACTATTATTAGCTAAATTTAGGAAAGGAATGACGTGGGGTCCATTGCGTGGAATTTTTTTAAGGCCAGCAAAGGAAAGAGATGTTGACGTATCAAAAAGAATGATCACAATTCACAAACAACAAAAAGAAATGAATGGAAACAGGAAATGTACTTTTTAATACCCCACGTGTCCTCCACAGACTAGCCACAATAAAAGTAGATATTATATTTTATTCTAAGATAATAGACTGGGCTAATATTGGATTCTTGGTTAGATGTACCAATAAATACTAGTATAATTGTCGTTTCCAGAAGCCCAATACTTTTTTACACCCCCCACAATCCCACATTGTCCAAATCTCTAGAGTCAATAGCAAGTTTGACCAGCATCAGTGGTGTATTCTTTTTTATAAAATCAACTTTGATTATACTTTCATATAAAATACCTTGTCCACGAAATCATGTATTGTTCAGTCTTGTAGTAAAGATGTATTATATTCCGGTTGGACAATTCATCTTATCAAAGAGAAAAAAAAATAAAGATGTACTATAATGAAGAGAGAGAGAGGGGATTTGAGGGGGAAAGAAGGAAAGGAGGGAGGTTAGATCTCACATGTGAGATTTAGGAGAGAAATGGTGTTACGTGAAGTCAACCACCTAGGAATGTTGACTTTTATACCGTAAAACGCCTATTGGGCCCTAAATAACAAACATGTTATACTATTGGGTTCTTGTTCACAATTTAAAAAACTTTAGGTCTCGCTTCACAACCAAAATGTTTTAAAACGCCCTTTTGACAAAAAAAAACTCGTACTATAATGTATCTCATAATAATCCCCTCAAAAAAAAAAAAATTTGTATCTCATAATAATGAGGTTGTTGGATCAAACTCTACTTAAAGTACTTTAAAGGTACAAATTCTTGTAACCTTTCACGGGTTCACTCTTACTTCTAAAGGGTTTAGCCTATTTAGCTAGGTTGGATTGACCTATATCAAGTATTGGTCTGGTAGGAAATTTATTATTTTGCCAGCTTAAAAAGTATTGTTTCTAAGTTATTGTGTCAAAAGTTTTTCTGTTACCCTTCCCTCAAGTCTTATCTTGTTTCTCTCTTATGAATAGTAGTGTTGGTATGGTTTACCGTTTACCTTTACTTATTTGTTGAAGGAAAGTACTTAGGTAAAAACCCTTCTAAATTGGGAAAATTATTGCTACTACGATATCCCCTAATGAATGTACCAATGATTTTAGTCCTTATAATATATCTGTGTAGTAAAGAAAGATTTACTGTTTGACAAAATAAATGCAGACATGAGGTGGTGGGTGAAGTGGTGGAAGTAGGATCAAGTGTGAGCAAGTTCAAAGTAGGTGATTGCGTCGGAGTCGGGGTGATCGTTGGATGCTGTAGAAACTGCCGTCCTTGCAACTCAGAGGAAGAGCAGTACTGCAACAAGAAGATATGGTCTTATAATGATGTTTATACTGATGGTAGACCTACTCAAGGTGGATTTGCCACTAACATGGTTGTTGATCAAAAGTAAGTACTATTGCACTATTCATCTTATGTATCTTCTGGTTAGTAATATGAATGTGGTTACGTAACTTACATTTATATCACTATAGGTTTAGATTTTGAATTCCCTACGTTTTTGGTGAAGACCAACTGAAAAAGGCTGAAACCTTTTAGGCTCCGATTAGACCAAATTCGAAATTTGTCATACATTAAAGGATCTTTTTCGTTCCTGTAAAAAAAAGGATCTTTATGTTTTCATCCTCGTGTTTTTCTCAAATAATTCCGACATTTCCACATTTAATCCCAACTTGTAAAACACCAGAATCGTAACAACAATTATACGTACTTTAGATTCAAGTATAATAAGCCTCCATTTTGGCATTTCGAAATTATACTTGCTTCCAATATTCAGTAAAAGGTACTTTCATATAGCAATCTTTATTAAGCATGAAGTTGATATATGGTAAGTTAGTTATATTTGTTTGATCATGTAACTAACAACATGATGTATTTCCCGGCAGATTCATTGTGAAAATACCAGATGGAATGGAACCAGTGCAGGCAGCCCCACTATTATGTGCAGGAGTGACAATATACAGCCCACTAAAACATTTTGGGCTAAACAAGAGTGGGCTGAGAGGAGGAATATTGGGCCTAGGAGGTGTGGGCCACATGGGAGTGAAGATAGCCAAAGCAATGGGCCATCATGTGACAGTCATAAGCTCCTCTGATAAGAAGAGAAAGGAAGCAATAGATGATTTGGGTGCTGATGAGTATGTGGTGAGCTCAAATGCTGAGAAAATGCAAGAGTTGAGTGACTCACTTGACTACATTATTGACACTATACCTGTTTTTCACCCACTTGAGCCTTACCTTCCTCTCTTGACATTGAATGGCAAGCTAATTTTGAATGGTGTCATCAATACTCCTCTTCAATTTCTCACTCCTATGGTCATGCTTGGTAAGTTCAACAACCCTTCTACCTTAGTGAGTAGTAGTCTAGTAGATACAATGTAGTCTCGATGACATTTTGGTAAAATCACTAGTCCAAAAATTATACTTTTTTCATTTTGAACTAAATGAAACGCTTCTCTTTTTTATGTGAGAGTTTTTTAAGAGAAGTGTTTCATTTATTTCAGAATAAAGGAAGTATTTATAAATATAACCAAAGTAACACTTTTTTCTCTCTATAGTTCTCTATAAACTTTTGCGTAAGACATCTAACGAAAACGATCAATTCAATTAGTTATTAGATATAAAAGAAACATTAGAACTTAGAAGTAGAGCAAAACATGTAAAGAAGCTACTATTTAGTATGTAAAGGTAATCTTTTAATTTATTTTGATTAAAAATATTACGTTTAATATATAATTATACCTTAGTTTAACTAAATAAATGTTTTAGTCAACTGTCCAACAAGAGACTAAACCAAAAGTCTAACATCACCACTAAAACATGTCAACTGTAAGTATAGGATTTAAACAAGTTGTGTCTAATGTCATGAACTCATCATGTCAGCTCAACTGTCAAGTCATTACACTAGCGGCCAACCTTGTCTTAATTATATGTGGTCACATTAGTAAAACTTTTATAATTCTCTAGTCCAAACTAAATTCGTTGAATGTGTAGACTTTTATGTAGACTAGATTAACCTATATCAAGATAGATATTCACGGCTTATTCAACGATTTTAAAACATGAAAGGTATTGAAGTTGATTATTGTGTTCCTTACAAAAAATTGATTCTTGTGTTGTGACTTGTGATGTTTCTTCAAACTATGACTTTTGGTACTCTTTATATATTTGACCAGAAACTTTTGGCTAAATAAAACAGAAATTACATATGTAAGACCTTGCATTTTTACTTTTTAATGTATATTTTTGAGATGTCAATGTATCTTTATAAAATATCAATTTTTATTAGTAGAAATAGACAAATAAATATATGTATGGTCAAAGTGTTTGTTGATAAGCCTGAAAGTTAAGGGTTCGTTCGGTATCACTGTGGTTTTCAGTTTTATGGTTTTTTTGTATTTAAAAGTTATATGATATATGTCCAATAATGGAAAAAAATAGTCAAACTTATTAAAAACATGATGATTTTGAAAACTGACAACTAAAAATGAAAAACTTTTTTCAGTTTTCTGTTTTTAGTTTTTAGCCAAAATCCAAAACTGAAAACACAAAACGATAACGAACAGGCCCTAAATTGTTGCGACTAAAATTACGGAGGATTATGACATATAGCATTATAGCCAATATAGTGTTATTGTCAAAGAGAAGTTAATATAGTTTTTGTATTCTGTTTTAGGGAGAAAATCAATTACAGGAAGCTTTATAGGAAGCATGAAGGAGACAGAGGAGATGCTACAATTCTGCAATGAAAAAGGCTTGACATCCCAAATTGAGATAGTTAAGATGGATTACGTTAACCAAGCTATGGAAAGACTTGAGAAGAACGACGTCCGATATCGGTTTGTGGTTGACGTCGCAGGCAGCAAGCTTGATCAATAGATTTTCTCACACCTTCTTCACTTGCTAAAAAGTTGCTCCATAAGAAGGAAAGTTGATTTTGTATTTGAAGAATGGCACACTTCATACATGTTTTTCTTTCCTTTTGATTTCAATTTGTTTGATTGTATTCTTCTTAATGGAGATGATGATTTAGTGATAAAATGTGCTGTTGGTATACAGTAATTGAAGTTATTTTTGGGGAGTAATAACTAAAATTCCTGAAGCGCAGGAAAAGGATATATTTACATATGTTCACTTCTTTTTTTTTTTAAGAGAATTTTCATTAATTGAAGGTTAAACGGCATCTACAATAAGTATTAAAGAAAAACAAGATATACTCGGACAATATCAAATCGAATTCGTCTACGAATAAACTACAATGAACCAGATCGAACAATACAGTGCAGCCCCCTTGTATTTGCTGAATCATGCAGTTATTGATGGGGAAGTCTATCATTCTGACATAGTTTGGGGAAGAAAATTCTTGATTTAACCAGGTTGACCGCATCCGAATTTCCAATACTTCGATGTTGATGGTCTTGAACTTCAAACAATAAGAATAATTTCTCATACCTATTTTTAAACTTCCACGTGGGAAGAGAATAAAACTAAACTCCAAACTCCCATGAAAGGAGAGAAAGAACCCAAAAATTGGGTAGAAAACTCTCAAAAAGAGAGAAAATGGAAGATTATTAATAACAAAAACAATGAAAACTAGAAGAAAAAAGAAGAATTGGGGCTTACCACCATCGAAAGGATGATGGCAGCCCTAAACTAGAAGAGAAGGATTAGGGTTTTTTGAGAAGGAAGAGAAGTAATGGTAACCACTCTCAAGTTTGTAACAGACTCCACTTTGAAACAACCATTTTTACCTATGTTCACTTCAGTCTTCATATTATTTCAAAACTTGAACTTATTGTTGTCAGTATACAAATTATTAGAATAAACAGTCTAATTGTAATATAAAATTAGACAAATTCAAGCATTTGTTCTCCTAATAAGCACATTGCATCTCACTCTAAACCAACATTATTCCTAGACATCTCGCACCACCTAGTCATCCCTTCTCTTCCCCTTCCTTTGTTTTCCTTTGAATCTCGAACTACAACACACAATTTTAAAAAATAATCTGACAGTCTTACCAAATGGACTAAAATAGTTATTAAATGGGTTAACTAATCACTAAATAGATTAAACTAGTCACTAAATGGATTAAACTAGTCACAAAATATATTAAAGAGTGTAATTACTGAATGGATTAAAATGGTCACTAAATAGATTTAACTGATCCCTGAATACATTAAACTAGTCAATATATCCATAAGGTGTTCCATTCTCTTCTTTATATTGAGTTTGGGTCACTGCCTAATTTTAAATCAAAAGTGGACAGTCTTTTACAAGACCAACTGCTTGTCAGAATTGGACTAAACCAAAAAAATCCAGATCAAACCTTATTTTCATTTACTTAATACCCTATTTGTTCGATTTCGTATAAGGAAAATTTATGAAAATTTGATATATGAAAAGTTTATGACAAGACTATTCCAACAAAATCTCACTTGAATATGTTTTTTTTTTCTTATGTTAGCTTCGAAATATAGTTAAAGTTCAGTCAAAACTGGTGATCTAATCAGACCAAAAAGATTATTATATTTAAAAATCAACACTGCTATATTTTTTATCTTTATTTTTTACAAAAATAATTCATATTTACTAAATTCTTATGGAAGGAAATTATACGTTCCTCCCTAGGATGAATTAGGTCGTGAGTCCATACACTTCCCTCCCACGAGTGAAAACATCCTGAACAAGGCCCCCAAATTTAGTAGGGACACCCACAAAGCTTATTGATACATATAGGCAGAGGTTCAGGACCCTACTCATACCCTATTGACTTAACCCTAATTTGAGGGTTTTTTCCACCCAATTATCCATCAATAATGTGACACAACCATAATTTAACCAAATAGGAATTGAGGTTGGTTAGTGGCCACAAAGATTCTCATCTTTCCTAAGAAAGTCTCAGTGATTCAATTCCTAATCGCAAGAATTTACTTAGGGTTTAAGAGGGGTTAGGAGATATTTGACTTGTAATGAGCCTCTAGGTGATGGCCCTATACGAGAACAGCTCAACCGATTTCTTCTTAGCTTCTTATAAAAAACATAATTTAACCAAATATTAATTAATGGCAAATAACATAAGTTACATAACCCATCTTTTTTGCACCACTTTGGACTACTCAGGGGAGCAGTTTGGAGTATTTGAGGACTTTTAGGGGGTTACATCAAACTAAAGTGCGCTTGTGCTTGCTGCGGTGAACTCTGCGTGCCGGGTTTCTTTCTTTCTTCAAATTTCTTTCACTTCTTTTTCCATTTCAGTCTAATTCGTGTCCTGTTGATCTAAAGACTTGTGATTTATGAATGTCTGTTTTTATATATTTGTGATTTTTGAATTATGATCTCATAATTTTTTTAAAAATAATGCACAAATTGTGATGTGAGTTGAGAGTAATTCTCTTTTATTTCATTCATTAATGTTAGATTGTTAGTTATCTTTGTATTTTTGAATTTATGTATTGCAGTTTTTACCTGATAATGAATGGATTGGACTTCTGTTCATAGATTGTGGGATAAATGGGGGCCGGAAAATGTTGGCTCAGGTTAGCAACTTTCAGTTTTAATGGTTTTTCCATTAAATTTCATACATAAAGATATGAACTAACTTTTTTTATTCTACTTTTTAATTTGAAGGACAACCACTGAAGGCGGCGTTACTTGTTAACTATGATCCTACAGGACCCTCACGCCTCTTATCAACCATGTATTTTATCTGAATACTTGTTATGGTTTGTTGCATTTTATTTACTATTTGAAGTTGCAGACAAAGTTATTTGTTAATTCACTGTATTAATTTCCTAGTGTTTGAATAT
Organism: Beta corolliflora; assembly: GCA_947648045.1. Classification (NCBI taxonomy): domain Eukaryota; kingdom Viridiplantae; phylum Streptophyta; class Magnoliopsida; order Caryophyllales; family Amaranthaceae; genus Beta; species Beta corolliflora. The sequence goes on from CANSZD010000458.1 coordinate 557,799, forward strand.
ATGATGACTATGTTGTTTGTGGCATCACTTGGATGAGCTTAAATCTGTAGTTGCAATGCAATGATTCTTTTCCATCTAAGGGTTCTGGGGTTTTGCTTGGACTCTTAATTTTATCTCAAGCACCCTTGTCGGGTTTTCGATGTTATGGGCACTTGAGTTGACACTTCATTTTGAACCAAAAACATGCAATTTCGAGTCGGACACCTAGACGTATATCCATGCTGGACACTAGTTCTGAATTATATAGTTTTGAGTGTGGGGAGGAAAATCAGAGGACATAGCAATCTGAATCTATTTTGCTGTTCTCTTGAAGTTCAAATACCGGGGGTTGGGGGGTTGAACATACATTTGCAGAATTGCAGTGCAGAGTTCTTTAAGAAGGCATCTAGAGTGCTGATAGTTGATGTGGGCATTTGCAGTGCAGAGCAAGAAGGACTTCAAGCTGATACTATTGAAATAAGTCAGTTTGTAAACTTCGTAAAGCGCAACAACCTGCAAACTGAAACCTTCCTCCTTGGACCAAATGAATGTGAGTTGTGAAGCTGTGATTATATAGTCTCTTTCTTTGCTGAAAACCTTTCTTATGACTTCCCTTTTATTCGATAAAGCATCATTATTATGCATCTGACTTAATGTTTCTCTCTCTTTTAACCCCTGTTGTCCAGTGTCCTTCGTGTTCAATGGATGCTTAAATATTTAAAGCTAATATCCCAGGTCGATGTCCTGGAAAAGCAGTCACTGTTTGCTTGAACTGTTTTCTTAGAGCATTTGCTGCCTGAGGCGATATCAAAAAGAACTGCTCTCTCTTAAACATTGATATATGTTGTATAGTTATCTCATCGGATTAATGAAAATCTATTATGGAACTTCTTAGGGGTTAGGGTGACCATGAACAAAGTAACTAGTGAAGAATTTGGACTCGGATCAACTTGACTCTTTCATGAGCTGAGTTCAAATTGGATATAATAGTTCAGGTTGTAAGCGAGCTGAACTCAATATCAGTAGAATTCGGCTCTTAGACTTGATAAGAATAATATATAATTCCTCAGTTTTTCTTCTACCTCTTTCCATTTGGTCTGTTTTGAAATACTTTTACTATTTTTGTTTTAAGCAAGTGTTAGACAACTTGGCCAACACTCGTAAATTTAATACCTCCTATCATCTGTTTTTTTAGTAGAGGATGCTTAATTGTTAAGAGTTCATTTTTAATTTATACACCCTTAACCAACCACTCTTAGATTTTGTGCCTTATAGACATGGTAGAACTAATTATAATGGTTGCTATACATTCTTTACCCCAAAAGCGTAATTTTCTCAGATATAATTACAAAATAGGGTAATTCGTTATGGACTTGCTCGATAGAACACAACCATAGAGGCATAGTGCCGACTGCCGAGCAGCAACAACAAAAGAACTTTATTCTGTTTATTGTTTGAACATGTTTATCGCACCAAGCTCGGGTTCAAAGTCAAACTTGGAGTTTTTCGTTCAAACCCAGCTCGACTAGGCCAGTTGTTAAATCAAGTTGAATAGAGTCTTACCATGCTGAAGTGAGTTAGGACTCTTGTGTTCCATCTTGTGTCCCTAGTCCCTACCCCTTCCCCTTTTGACACATCACCAATTTTTAGCAATGTATTAGAAAAAGAAGGGGATGAGACACAGGATGGGACACAGAATGAGACATGAGATCTCAGCTTTGCTGAAGTCCGCTTGGCTTGACTCCCCTACCTTGAGAAGAAAGTGATGCTTAACCCCTAAAATTTCACTGTTCTTTCATGTATCAATTTGTGGAAGTAAGGCATTTTTGTTAAATTCCTTAAGAAAAAATATTGTTAATTGTTAATCCTTCTTGTTGTCTGCTTTTTGTGACTTTTTTAACCCCCGACATTTTCGGTGTAGACTTGGTAACGTCAATTCATGAGAATTGGTTTCATGCAAGGTGCATGAACACAGCTAAGGCCTCTGGTGAAGGTGTTGTGGTGATGCAAACAGCAGCATTTCTCGTAGTAGCCCTGTAAGTATTATATTCATTAGGTCTATCAATACCTACTACATACTAATTTTACTGCTTCATACTACAAAGACATGTTATTCCCGGAAAAGTGCCATCTGAAAACTCACAGCTAGAACGGAAATTGCACTTTCAATTGAGGCTGTCGGAATAATTCTCTTATTCCTATATCTGATCAGCATAATTTTTCGTACTTCACAGATATGAAGGGTCAATTGGATCTGCATCATGTGCTGTGACTGCTGCTGATCAGTTTGCAAATCAATTATGCAGAAAGAGCCTTTGACATCATTTCGCAAGGGACTATTTTATCTCAGCTTGACATTGTCCAACTTAATTTAAGATTTTAGCTTATAGTTCTAATTTTATGTAACCTTGAGGCGTAAAACTGTCGCATTGGAAGGCGACACTATTCTGATACAGCAGGTACATGTTCTTATGCTAGGATTTTGTAGTCAAATAAGACAATATGAGATAATTTCTGTACTTGATGAAGGAAAGCAAAAGATACAAATATCCATGAGAATGAAACTTATATGCCCCTATGAGAAACTCAATCATCCCTTTAAAGTGAGTGATGGATAAACTCAATCATCCATTTAAAGTGAGTGATGGATCTGTAACTATCACTAATTATTATTGCCTACCAAAGGAGCATATAAACTTATATGGACTTGGTCCACACTAAATTAGTGTGGACCTAATGCTAATTCATGTTATTTATGAAAAAAAAGGATCACTATATAAAAAATATATATATAAAAGATAAATAAATATAAATTATGAAGTTTGACTATGAAAAAAAAATGTTACTATGTCACAAAAGTGAAAATTTCATCAGCGATAAACTAATGTGAGAAAAAGTTACTTATATTAAAAAACGATCATTATGGTAGATAAGAATCGTATTGACTTAAAATTTGAAAAGGTTCATTATATGGAAAAAAGAAATTTTATGTTAAATAAGTGGTTTTGGTCCACAATAATATTATTGTGGACCAGGTTCACGCAAGACTAACTCCCAAAGGAGTTATTAAAGTCCAATATCTTGTTAGTAATGAGAAAAATCTTTTTCCGAACAAAGGTCAGTACCAAAGATCACCTTTTACTGTTTTCAGTTTAATTAGATTATGTTTGGTCAGATTTCTTGGCCTAATGTCCTGGCTGGTTTTTCAAAACAGGGTATCTTGTAAGTTGTTGACATTAGATATTCTTTTAGATATTCTAGGTAAGGTCATGATATAAAACAATAAAGAGCACTTCACTTCGGGATAATTCTTCTTTTCCATTATCTTGGTTTGTTGAAGACAAGGTAGTTGATGACTTGAAGACAAGGCAGGGGCGGGGCAAATATGAGCAAAAAAAATGAGAGTCCTGTACAATTTTCTTAATTGGGCCCTTCATTTGTAGTTCAAAAAAGATGGAAGTGTAAGATTTGTATTTACAGCTAGTTAATGACGGCAATCTTCAAAAGTTTAAACAACAAAACTTTGATGAAATTTGCTGATACCAAAAGTTGAACTTATGTTCTCATTGTTCCTTCCCTTACACTTTTACTACTGATCCAAATGTTTTTCTTTTGTCTTTTTTCAAACAATTAAATATAAATATATTTTGAAACCCTTATATTTTAGAGGCCCTCTCTATTCCATCGCCCTAATTGCATGGGCCAAGAACCACCCTGAGACAAGGCACTTCACTGACTTTTACAAGCCATTGATAAAAAAGATTACTGACCTTCAGAAGCAAATATAATTCATTATCCAACATTCCAATCTTTACTCTTTGCTTGTGAAGGTCAGTAAGAGCGAAAACGAACACGTGTCTTCCGTAAGCAAGCAACCAAAAATGTTTCAAAATGTACTGCATCTTGCAAACTCTATTTGCCTTCACATTTCCAAGATTACATCAGGTATAAGTACGGAACTCTTTCGACAAAGGGACTAAGGGAGCAGTAGGAAGGAGCAGACACGTCAAAAGAATAAGAGGAACCATTACATCTAGCATTTGATTGGTTACATCCACCACAAAACAATTTCCTTCTTCTGCACCCTATTTCCCTTTCCCCAAAATAAAGAGAAAAAATTCTATAGGTTAAAAAAATACAAAAGCTCCCACGAGTAGCCGCCATCTAGGAAATCCTTCATATGTCAATGGAACACTCATGGCACCTGTGTTCTCAACATTGCGCCTACTGCCATTTATCTGTTCCGGCTTGTTGTACGTGCTATTTCTCAAGTCCAGCCTTAACATCATAGCCGTGTACTGAAGTACATGTTCATTACATATCTTGAAGGATTAAAGCCGCCTAGGATAACTGTGGAAGCAAAAATTAAATAGTCCAAAAATGAGACAAAATCATAGGAAACCTAATTAATCAAGCTGTTTTTCAATTTTGAAAGAGCAGCATCTGATACTTACAAATAGGAGAAAGGATTAAAACAATGCCAATAGGATAGAGGAAAAAGGTTGTTTTCTCCAGAAACGGCAGCACTGCATTATAATGACAGATTAGTAAATAGATGAGCTACCATTAACCATATCATTAAATTTTGGAATTTGGATAATTTTAACATCATGTTGAACCATGACGGGGTTGACGCAGCAGCTGCTTCAAACCCACCTTCTCCTTCAAATCAAATAAAGAGTTACCAATCACAAAGATATTAGTCTTACCATCATAGCCCAAAAAGTTGAGATAATGGTAGTATGACACAGCAACCATGAAGAGCAAATTTGATAGCAGAACAGGAATGAATCCATGTGCCAGAAGAAGTGGCGACAGAAAGTAATGTACCACTGCAACCAAATAGAGTCCATGAAATATTTCAGTATGCAAGCATTATACATTTCTTCAACAATTGAAATCTTAAAGTTAAGGTGAACACCTGAAACTTACCATATAGTAAGACAAACATCGGAAAGAAAGAATTGCAGTGCACATCAAATGCATACAACCTAGCATTCCAAATCATAGTCAGGACAAACGCAATATGCAAGATTTAATACAAAACCAGTAGTGGCTTTATATCCCATACAAATTAAAGATGGAAAACAAGGAGATAGCCTTCACAATAGAGTATATTTTGCTCAAGTAAAGACAGGAAGCCATACTCACCATTCTACTCGCTGCTCAACCACATAACTATTTGGAGCCTCTTCTCTAAGGTAATTATTTGTTAGAAACCTGTATTTTCAAAGCAAAATAGCATTAAGCCACATTTAGAAGCACACGAAACATTTACATATTCTAGTATATCACATGCACACATTAACTAACAAAATGAATTCTTTAAAGCTAGTCATGTCAAATTCTTGTGCCACTCTCTTCGTACACTCTCCTCTATCAAGTATCAAACTTCCCAGGCCAGTTTATGTTTCACAACAAAAACCCAACAAAAAATCAGCCTAGCTATAAAAGGGAGGGAATAAAAGAGCCACTATCCAACAAGGGTATTTTCAAATGTCATTTACGGCCCGTTTGTTAGTTGGTTATAAATGGTAGTAATGGGAATGAATTTGTATGTAAATTTGTGAAGAAAATCATTGTTCATTCCCATGGTAATGCTAATTTATCCTATAGTGTCTATTTTTCTTCTTGAATTTTCATTCCCATCCAATACCACCTTGTTAGGTGGTAATGAGTGGTAATGAAAATTAGGGATGAGTTTGATTCCCCATGGAGAAAAAACACAAACTTGGGGGTTGAAATTGTCTCCCCATGGAGATTTTAAGGGTGCTTCCCTTGTAACCTACACCTAAAATTCATTCCCATTACCGCAATTTATTAACGAGTACCAAACGGGCCGTTAGAGAAAGAGGATCTTCAAAACACAGAACCTGGTCGGGCCCACAATCACTTGCTCATCCAAGAGAAAAGGGTACAGGACTCTGAACATCTAGGTACAATTTTTTCAGGAAAAAAGGACAGATGCAGACTCTTAATGCGAAGCTAAAAAAATTGGACACCAACCACCCGTGCAGGCTTGCCTTTACTGCCCTACCAATGCAACACGCCCACCACTTGAATTTTCATATGAAGTAGACAGACACATAAAACATGCACAGAGGTTTGCCATATTAGCTTAGCTTGCAAGAAACGGACAGCACTCGATTCAGCATACAACAAAGTCCATTCTATAATTCAATTGAGAAGAATGGCATCCTTAGGAAAGTGACAAATATTCTGAGAGAACATGCATAATATACTTCTTTTCTGGACAGAAGGGAGAGGGAGAGGGAGAGGGAGAGGTAGTGGACCTACCAACAACAAGTTGCCAGAACCGCTCCAGTTATGATGAAATGAAATAGCAACACCGAGAGTACTACATAGATAGCATGCCCAGTGCTATGATCATACCTGCATTTCACACCAATGAAAGGCAATCTCAGAAAGTTTATACTCGACAATACATAAAAACAATTGCAACAGCGACCTTTTTGGAAGGTCATACTACTCTCTTTCCTCCATGACCACAAAAGCCACTGAAACAACCATGGTGAGTTGGTGATACCGATGAAGGTCATGGGATGACCGTGACCAACCATGTTTTTGGTGTTGGACGAGAGAATATAGTGGGATTGCTGGGTTGGGATATAGGTAATATTAGGAGAAACAGGGATGACTTAAGTCACCACTCACCATTGTAGCATAATATTGGAATTGGATCATAAATTTGGAGAAAAATGGGGAGAAGGGATGAGATAAGAGAGAAATGGATGCCTCTGTCTGCTAGGGTCATTGATACAGCTGTTCAAAAGCTAAAAGAAAATTGTTCTTTTAGCCCCTTCGTCAATAACTGTCTAAAACAGTATTATAGAGTTTAAGTCAGTTAGACAAGTGAGAATACACGATTTCTCAACTCCAAGATAATGACAGTAGAAATTGGATAACTTTGTTTTAAAGCTGAACAAGAATCACAGAACAAGCAGTCTATTAACACGAGTCAAAAACCCTCCTCCCTTTCTCTCCCAAACCCTAGCCTCCATTAGTGTTCTTCTGCCGGTTGTTATACCGGTGGAATGCCCTAAATTTTGTTATTCTCTTCGTTTTATTGTTAGTTTTAGTAGTTTATAGTTTATTTTTAATAATTTTCCCTCCTCTTGTGAGGGTTGTCTCTCCATCCTGTTGTGAGGGTTGTCCCCATCAATATGATGGTTCTATCTACTCTCGCCATGAGAGTTTTAGTTTTCTGGTTAGCTTTGAAGTTTGAAGATGTGGGAAATCGTACTTATTTGTTGAAGATCAAAAATATCAAGATGAAGGTCAGATTTCAAGTTACTATAACATTAGACGAAAAAGATGTTGAGTCATTGAATTTTGTTTATAGTTGGAATATTACCATATCAAAGAAGCGGTTCCCAAGCGTTTATATTGGTAAATTGGATGAAAATTGATGTTTTAGATTACCTTTTACATAAGGGTTATTATTGTTGTAGATGTCGTATGGCGATTTATTAATGATAATCTTCCTATTCCCTTCAAAAAAAAGAATCACGGAATAAGAGTATTTTTTCAACATTGATGATGAATTTTCCATGTAACAGACTGACCTAGAGGAAGGGGTACTGTAGGGAATGCCAAAACAACTCTGTTGGGAGGTATCTTGGGCTGAAAGTTAAGTAAAAAAAAGGAAGGATAATATTCTATATACAGATGTGATCAGTTAGGACGAGAGAGTAGCAGAAACTGATTGAATTTTGTTTTACTTTGTGTAGTCTTCGGAGTGTCCAGCAACTCAAAAGCCTGGGATTGTAAACTCACCATTTCATGATTTAATTGCATCAAATTACAATTAACTATCAATTACCCCAAATTCTCTTCTATATTACATTAATCTTCCACTTCTTCCCCAATTAACTGTCCAGATTACTCAGTTCATTACATCCCAATCTGTGAAACAATAAGCACTTGCTTACACCGGTAAAGATGCTTCCAGTGTCCGAGATACAATTCAATCAACTAGAATTGAGAACATTAATTTGCTTCCTGGCTTTTGGGGCCCCTCCAGATATAAGAATCTCTTATACCAACTGTGGTCTCCAGAAACTGCTCACTCATAATTTTGACTTCTTATGAGTATTTATTTTTCTCAAACAAGATACAACTCATGTAAGCTGTCTTGTGAATTGGCCTCTAAATTGTACTAACCTTTTATGATGTAAGGAGTGATGTGGCTGTCCCAACGATAATTTAAGGGCAAAAGCGGGGATAACCTTCCCAGATTTTCATGGTACATTTGTGGCAGGAAAAGGATGATTACATTATCTGCCAATAAGCTAATTATCAAGCCATCTACATTTTCTAAGATGCTTCCATGTCAAATTGCAATTTCCGTTCAGACTATTTCAATGAAACTGATTAGCAGTACCTTTTATCTCTCAATTTCAATACAAACTATAAACGTTCCTTGTGTGAAATAGATACCAACTCCACTAAAGACTTCCACATGTACTTTCAAAATGTATCATATTTCACACCAGTAGGTCACTAAATTGTTTCCAGAAAGTGAAAGCCCTTTTCTCTGAAACAACAAAGTTGCAGGTACATGGTAACTAAACCTTCATAGTAAAGAGAGAAGCCAGTACTCTGCCTGATCCTCTTTTTAGTAGTGAGTACAGCGCTCAAAGGACAGCAAAGGAGTTAGTCTCATTCGTTAAGACTTAAGAGGCATACTCTGAGCATTTGAGAAAAATGAAAAGGAAGAGATATTTCTCTAATACATTAATGTGAAATCCAAAGTTCCCACAATGATAGCTTGAAGACTAATAGGTCAGCGAACGAAAAGCCATCTGAACAAGGGGATTTTGGTAAAAATTTCTCCATCAACCTTTGACAAGAATGCTCGACTTCAGGTGCTTGAAAAGAATTTCTTCGAACTTCATGCATGATCTCTACTACAGTGACTACAGTGAGAGAGATCAGATACTTTGACTGAGTTTTGCTTTGAATCAAAACTTGACATAGCTCTTATCAATTCTCTATTAGTAAGAAATATCTATTTGGAAAGATGATATAGGTCTTCAAATATGTCAAATATCCTATACTACTATACTAGTCTACCATAATTCTTCGAGGGATACGAAAGAAATGTCACTTGAATTTGTGCACTTTGCTAGCTTTTCCACTGCTAATATTCCTGTAATGAATCAACCTACGGAGAGGGGCACTCTTGGTATTGCATGTTTAGTTAGACTTAATAGTAGCTTGAGGAATAAGTTAGGTAGTTAGTGAGGAAAGAAACTCAATGCATAGAATATATTAGGGAGAGAAAATATGTGAAGATTGATAAGTGATTTGGTGAGCATTTAAGAGGTCATTGGTAGAGAATCAAGCCTCTTGAAAGCTTGTTACTATCTTTATACTTCTGCAATTTCCATCTTATTAATATAAATAGACTTTTATGTCCTTAAATATCATCTAAATCCTGAACTAGCCATGTCTGTTCATAGCAAGTTCGCTGAAGCCAGTAAGACACTTCAGATAGGGTATATACATTCTTTTACCTACTCTTGAAAAATCTAACTAAGATGGACTTGCTAACTTATTTTTCTTTTAAAGTGCATATTCAATGAAGGTTTCCATGTGGCTGCTATGTTGTTTGGAATTAAACTAAAAATTGCATAGATTAGACTCAGAAGACAGAGACTTACGCCGCGCAATAGGCCAAAGTTGAAACAGCTAGAAGGAAGCTGCAGATAACAATAAAAGCAGGATCATCACGAGCCCATTGATTCTTGGTTTCTGTACGAACGAAAAATGCATAAATAAACGGAAACTTCTAGAATATTAAGAAAGAAAAGTGATTTGGAGCATTCAACCTTACATTACGGAAGTTAAACCATTCAACTACAAAACATAATTTTCCAATTTCAAGATAATATTAACAACAAAAGTGGACATGGTCATTTAAAAGATTAGTGTGTATACTTTTTCATCTCATACCAATTTAAGATAGACCAGCAAATGTGCTGTAGGCAGTCCCCTCCAAAAACAGGGTATTTTTGCAGCAAACATAGAAAAGCTCAAGTAATCTAACAAATCAGAAATAGAATCTAGCGAAATTAACAAGATATATCCAAGAATAATTTCTATTAAAATTACAGATTCAAAGTTTTCTAGCAAACTATGCAGGTGTTAATTATATGGCACCCAACAATAAACATTGCATCACAAATTCCAAATATATCCGCACAAGCAACTTTTATAGCGCCTATTTCAATTAAAAGCCTATTCACTTAAACACTAGACCAAAGAAAACAATCACATGGCAATCTTGCATATCAGATATCAAAATATATATAGAGAGAAAACTGCACTTTATACTCAGGAAAAATAAACTAGTTGCAATTACTTGCAAACAGAGTAAATGAGAGAAGCTTACGTTTGTGGTACTTTGTGTGCTGATAACTGCATAAATGGCCCATTTGACATGCCAAACCAAAGAGAAACACAGGGTTAGACAATTCCTCTCTAATACCAGTATATCATATAATAAAAGGGGCTATCATGCGGGAGCGAGAAAGTGATAGGTCTTGCCAACAACACTTCCACACCCTCATCATAGTCACCATAGAAGCCTCTCTGAGAGGATTGAACAGTACATGTTTTTCCTCCAAAGATGATTGAGAGAATGCATCGTAATAAAAAATTTATTAAAAAAAAGTAAAGGTGTGCTCTGCCACATAGTTCTACATAGAATTCTCGGCAAAGAACCCACTAAAACCTCCAAATGTGTTCACTTAAGCCAAAAGGCAGCCAAGGGCAAACAAGTCAAATTAACTCGGGGTTAATTACATGAAAAAAAGGGGAAAGGTAGACATGTCCTTACAAGGAAAGTTAGTTAGAAAAGTAGAGTGGGGGAAAGCAAGCTTAAGCGTGGACACCGAAGAGTAGCGAGAGAAACATGCAATAAGAGATCCTCACCTCTAAAGGTGTGAGTAGGTTGTAATTTGACTGAGATCACCTTGATTTTTCAACAAAATCTAATCTATTCCCTGCTGACCTCAGAAAAACCTGCAATTCTTTTCTTGTTCTACCAATCCTAATTGATCCTTAGTGCACTCTAATTGTGTTTGATTTTCAACCACAAGACCATAATGCTCATATGTTGAAAATCATCTGTCTTTCCATTCCTATCCAAAATACCCTCGATAATGAAAGGTCATCTCCTCTTCTAATCTCATTATATTGACAAACTCATGTAGCTAGAACTCCCCAGTGCTAGTTTTCAAAATATTACACAAAGTGCAAGACAATAGAAGACCAAAGACACATCTTTATCTTTTGTTAGGTATAAAAGTGCAACAACATTCTTCATATTTTTCATGATGGTCATTCATCAGTCATCAAAAAGATAAATATCCACTCTGATTACCGTGTAATTAAGTTTACTAAGTCAAGAAAAAGAACACAACCTTCATCATCCAGCAATTCACCATATCAGACATACAAACTGGCCTCAAAGGTAAAATATACACAGTGTTGCTCTAAAAAAGGCAAAAGAGGGAGTTTCCAATATCAATTCTAGCTATTTAACAATTATTCCCCCACCACCAACCACCACGAGCATGTCAACAATTCTTATCTAATTCTCTTCTTAGCTTAATTCTTGAGAAACAATAAAGTTTGCTCTCCCACAGCTGACATCAAAAATCCCAACAAGGCAACAACTTCTCATGCAGTTCCTAATACTAATAGAGACATGCCTCGGAAAAAACAAATCTGAAGAGAAAGATATTTATGGATACATCTTCTAACTCAACTTCACAAACTTTAGCTAGAATATTAGGCCTCATAAAATCATAACAACACTTCAAATTAAAAGATCTCTAGACCACTTCCTCTCCTCACACAATTCCAAAAGAAAGTGAATGAAAGCTGTCCTTTGAAAGGTTTGTAGACAGCTTGCAAACAAACTAGAATTATAATCATCAAAGCAAAGGATGATCATCCAACCAAAACTAGCATTCATGTTTGTGCAAATGATAAAAGTTACTTACACTACTTTTGGTGAGGTACACAGGTGAAGCATTTGCCAGAAGGTATATTCAACATCCATTTGTTGCCACTGTAATCAATCAACAGATTAAAGGAAACATATGAGCTCAAACTTTTTAGGTTCCCCCCCCCCGGGGGTGAACTACTGAACTCTTTAACCAAAAAAAGAAATGCGAAAGCAAGCTGCTAGCTAATAAATCTCCACAAAGCTTCATAGAACTGAAACACAACACAATTCCACCACAATAAGAATGTTCTTTAGAATTTGATCCATAATTGCCTAATTGCAGGCAATCGTAATCATGCAATAATCAAGTGTAAGAGTGTTTTCAGCGCATCAATCAGGATTACAGATACTGAAGTACAGTACCAAACTTAAAAGTAAGAACAATAGCTCCGTCAAGGGTAAAAAAAAAATCGAAGATCTTCCTCCTCAATTTACGAGGAGCTCATTTATCCTGCCTAGCTTCTAGCAGTAACTAAAAATATAATCGACCAAGAAACTACATAGTACCCTAGGGTTCCATCCAATATCCAAAATTTAGGTTTAGCAGAAGAAGAGTCCACCTGCCTCGTGAGTAAATCAATATGTCAGAGATAACCAGAACAGACAACTATGGACTCTGAACTCTCAGCTTTTTTGTATAACCTAGGTGAAAGCTACAAATAAAATTGACTGCCAGGGTTCGTTTCAACTTTTTACTCTGCCGCAAATACTACACATTAAACTTTCAGCGTGTTCAACTATGCTTTATGCCTCCTTGTAGAAGCTTACAAAGAATGACAGAATGACATCTAAGATACTCGCACTCATTACCAAGTAGTGTTCTACCAAGCCACTTCACACAACCTTCAAGAGAAATGCCAGAAGCTAATCTCTATTTACCAAAAGTCTTTCAAACCAGAAAGTAAGACAAAAGTCGCAAAGAATCTAATATTATCAGTGTAAACCATATCCATCTCAAGCAACCCCTTACTCCTCTCTCCTGTCTGGTCCCTACAATTTGAATCCATGGTCCTTCAAAGTAAAAATGAATGATGCTGGTTGAATTCATGAACCCCAATCATGTAAGTTCATGAAGCACCCTCCAAACATGTAAGAGCAAAAGTTGCTTACATCATGATCTCAAAAATTTGTGTAAACAGCCGTATAGGCCATATTGTCCATACAACTCAGCAAATAATCAGTCGGAAAACCAATATGAATATATGATGATTGTTGCATATCCGCCGATACAATAAAACACGATTTCTATCAAAATGACCAATCAACCGTCTTTGTTCTCTTTCACTGCAACCTCTTCTCCTACCACAAGAAAAGCTACATGAATTTCCAAAAGCCACATCCAAATGAAAAAATACGCCAGCAACCCCAGATGGTTGTTCGCTCCATACTCATTCACACAACTCAAAAACACCTTGAATGATCACTGTTTGTGGATTATTTAACCCTCGTCAAGATGAGAGATCTTCCATAGCCCCCTAAATCCGTCAACCATCCATAGAACGGCAAACCAGATCCCCTTCTCCTTCGCCTCTTAATAAACCTTCCTTCGCCTCTTAATAAACCTTCCAGTAAAGAAGTTAAACCCAAGACCAGCAAACAAGAGTAGTTTAAATTCATGAATCTTGTAACTCAAAGATGTTGTGGCGTAATGTCATCGCTTTATACTTCATTTACACAATTCAGATTACGGTAAAGTACGAAATCGTGGATAAATCATACATTGTCGAGCCACTTTCGAAAATGCAAGTTCATCACAACGCCATTAATCATAGAACCAGTAATGACATTCATCTTTGGTATTATCAGGTGAGCCGTATTTCTCCAACTAAACTTGGAAGATTATTCAAATTTTATCAGATCCAAAGAAAATAAATCGGACATAACCTACTAATTACAGCAATTAACAACAAAAGAACACGGATAAGCAGTCTATTCAATGTAAATTACAGACAATTAAATCACCAAAAAAACAATTGAAGTTGAAGAGCTGGAATTGCAAAAATTCACACATTATTCGATATTAACTCGACATAACACAACATAATATGAAGCAAATACAAATCCAGATCCATCAAAATATATAAATCAGCAAAATTCAATGCAATTGAAAAATTCAAAAATTAAAAAAAAGCGAGAGAAATAGAGTTAATTGCCTTGATAATTCGACGGAGATAATGAGGGAAAACAGGATTAGGTTGCCGAGAAGTAGACGACGAACGCCCTTTTGACGATGTCGGCAACATCTTCGATCTCGGGATCTCTGATTCTTCAGCAGCTTTTATTGGATTTTGTGTTTGAATTTCTGAGAAGTGTAAGAAGTTACGAAAGTGTGTGAAGATGGATCAGTGGTAGTTAGAAATCAGGTGGTGGAAGAAGAAGAAGAGCTTCATCTATGCGTATTCGTTCATGGATGACTTTCTCTCTCCTCTCTTGTTTGAGTACTCCATTGATACTCTTTTTTTGGTTATTTTTCCGAATGCTCCAGCCTCAAGGAAAGATTTGATTATGACGCAATTTTGTCTAATTTCTTTCTAATGGGAAAATATAGAGATGCTCAATTTTTTTTTCTTAGTGATATAAAGTAACAAAAAGTTAGAACTCAAAGAAAATGATATGAAAAAAGATATTTAGATTAAAAGGTTTAAATGTCAATCAAATTACAAGTATTTGCATTAGTGGATTTGATTTATCAATAACCAATTAAAAGAGTTAGCATTTTGCAAGAGAATCATCTAACAAATGCGTATTTTTTTAACCTAATTACTTAAAAATGAATTGACATAATTAAATGTGGAGAGTATAGATATTAGGAATGATTCATAGCTGCGTAGAGTGTCATCGTCTATTATACCGAGTCATTTCCACCGCAAATAGGGTAGTGTGTCAGTGTCTGTCATAGAAAAATGGAGGTATGGCAAACCTTAATTGAGTCGAGTACGTGCCTACGGAATGAAGCCCTTATCTGATTTAATTTTCTTCCACTTGATGCATAATAGATTTTGGACCTGTCATTTTTGACATGTAAGTTGGACAAAATTTACGCTTGGAGCTCTTCAGTTTTTGTTAATCTAGATGGAGCCATCATGAATGAAGCGTGGACGTCGTATAATGACTCTGATATTAGAAATAAGATATGGTCTTAATATTCCTTTAAAGATTAAAACCTTTGCTTCAAGCCTCAAGGTCAAGTGTGTAGCAAAGCTATCTATACAAGTACTGACTTGCACTGTTGAGTGGCTAGTATCCTCTTTGTGTCTAAGATATGGGTGAGGAGGAACTTGCTAGTTATGCAATTTTGAGGTGCCTCATATGGAGTGAGTGTGTAGGAATGCGCTCAAGTTGAGGATATCGAATGGACCAGTTTTAAAGTGTGTGGAGTTAGCTATTGCAAGTGCATGCATTGGCTATTGGAACTATAGCAAGTTCTTAACTAGCTTGCAGGTGGATCCTCTCGTCCCCCGATAGATGTTATTGCTAGTGTCATGTCATCTCTTTGCTATAGATCTTTGATCAGATGAGTGGGTATTGAAGGTGTATATGTGGTAGTGCTAATAAAATGAAGCCTCTGTTATCGATTCATTAAAGTGATTGTGGATGGAGCCTGTCTTGGTGAAGATGGAGTAAGTATGGGGACACCGATTAGAGATGGTGGTAAAAAAAAAATGTAAAGCAAGTTGCATCTTTATAAGTAACAAACGAGATGCTACAGTTATGGAAACAAAAGCAATGATTATGGGTTTGAAAAAGCAATCGAATGCAGACTTAAGATTATCATATTTGAGAATGATGCTTCTTTGCAAGTTATCAATATGTTTGAAGGCTTTAAGCATGATGGGTTATATTTAGGAATTAATTGTGAATGAATTATGAGTATTGCTAAGTTTTTATATATTATTTGGTTGTCATGCTTTCTGGGAGGGTAAAGATCAACTCTTAGTAAGAGGTATTGAGTAAAAGAGGAAAATTCAAAAGAGAGAGGCTCTGCCTTCTCTCTAGAAATTCCTCCTAAAGCAAACCCTAAAAAAAAAAAAAAAAAAAAAAAACCCCAAATCAATTTCTAAAGAAATTGTAACCCTAGCCTCCCCTTTCTTCATCTTCTTCTTAGATGTAGCCATTGCTATGGCTTAGTTATTTTCATTTTAGTTAAATTTCTCTCGTCCTCGGCCTGACTTTGTTCTCTCTAGCCCCTTATTTCGTTTCTCGTCGCCGATGTTTTCGTTCCATTTTGTTCGAGATAGATCGGGTTTAGTCAGCTTGGGATTGGTTGCTCGCGGTGTGAGTGGTGGCTGATTGGCTGTCGTTCATGGCCGAAGCTTCTGTGGTTTCGGGCTTCGGATTCGGGCTCCTCCTGAATTTTCGTCTTCCAGTTCGGGTTCTTTGCTCGTGTTTAGTTTGTTCTCGTGATGGTTTTCGTCGCTGGTGTGGCTGTGATCGTGCTACGGGATACGGGCTAGGGCTTCGGGCGGCGGGCTTTAGGTTCGGGCTTCGGGCTAAGGGCTCCTATTCTGATTTCCTTCCCTTAGCCTGTTGTTTGTAAGTAAGTTGGGTTTGTTTCATTGGAGTTTGTGGGTGCCAATTCAGTGGAGTTTGTTTTGCCCCCGTGTCGGGTTCAAGAAGGCGTCTTCGAGCCTGGGGAGAAGGCTCTTTTGCCGCGGCAGAGCTTCCATTGTGTTATTTTGTGCTCCTTTCTCTTCTTTCTGGTTACTTGTTGTTTGTAACTTGTAACTTGTAACATCCTTCGGGATGTTTTAGGTGGTGTTTCATTATAGAGACACCTCCTAGTTTTCTTTCCCGATCAAAAAAAAAAAAAGATAAACTCTTAGTCTCTTAGTAGACCCATCGTCCGCTAGAGTACTACTAGAGTATAGGTAGAGGCATGCCCCATGGTTGTTTGATTCATAAGGGAAAGTCGAAATTTTCAATACTATCAATTAAAAATATTTACATCGAAATTAGGAGTCACTCATATATAACAAAGTTACTATTATTTCGTGAACATCGGCAAAAGTTGGGAATTCTCTTATTTATTTCTCCATCCTTTATTCGCTTTCGTCTGTCCGTTCTTAAAAAGCCAACTTCCAACCCCTATCGGCTATCACTAACAATATGTGTTGTTTGTTTAGGAAGCTAATAAAAAGGAATATGGATATGTCATCCCATCTAGCCATGTTCATTATTTGTTTTATGGTGTAGCAACTTTTAGTTAGGATAAAGATAGAGATCAGTTCCTCACCTATACCATCACAATAATACATGGGCGAGCACGTATATATGTGGATGGATAGAGAAGAAAGAATTTTTTTGTCATTAATGAAATCAAATAATTGGGTAGTATTAAAAAGAGTATTATACTCAGATATTACATATTCTCAAATTATCCCAATGCTAAACAAACTGGGAATAAATATTATCTTATTATTCTTATCCATGTTTCACTTAAAAATTCTACACACTATCAGCATGATGACTCATCCCATCTTCACATGTTTTAATCTTATAATCTTCATCACTATGCCAAATACTTCGTAGAACTTTGAAAAGGCGGATAATATTGCCTTAGTTTGAAAGATTTTAATATCCTAACAGTTAACATGTAATAAATGAGTATTAATAAGAGTCAACTATAGACTATTTATAACTTCTACCAAACTATTCATAAATGCATCTGTTCACGTGAAAAGTTATGTCACAGTATCAACTAGAATTTACATTAGTAAATACAGTTACGAATTGAACAATGTCAAATGCTTTTAGCCACCTTATTTGTCACACGAGTTTATGAGATCCAACTTGAAACTTCCGCTAGTGGTAGGGTCCATCACATTGTGTCGTATTTAATTAACTATGTCAGCTAGTGTGTCTCTTACGAATGTAAAATCAAAATACTAAATCATCTCAATACAATGAATTCTACACATTATTGATTCGTTTTTGTTCCATAACGTAAAAACGCAAGAGCATTCAAAATTAAAATGCATAGAATAATCCAAGGTTCAAATAAAAAAACTAATATAATACATCAAACACCCAATAAACATTAGAGTAGCTCTCAAGTCTGTTCACTGATAACTGCACCTCATATTTACTAATCGAATTAATATTATTAATCCTCTAGTGTTTTTCCCTAAATATTTTTTACTCATTATACTGATTTAAACTGATTTTTATTAATCAAAACAAACTTTTTATTACTTAACATTTATCCTTTTTGTCGGATTATCCCGCAACAAGTAACGGTTAGACTAACACTAGCAACTAGCAAGCCCACTGGGCCAATAATACTAGTAGTCGTATATGCTAACTTACAGTCCATTAAATAAATCACCAACAGAATTTGTCCAGCCATGACTTAACATTCCATCACACCTCGCCAAAAAGACCATGATAACCCCCACCACCGCCCAACCCAATTCCACTCAGAAAGATCAAAACTGTCCGGTAATTGTACCTCCATAGTCCGGAACCGTTAACCCGTACACCCTCCGTACCACCATGTGCCATTTTTCATACTATACTATAAAATTTTATACTAATGATTTCCATACCAATTCGTCACTGTTTCAGTGTTTTGTGCTTTATATAATCACACCTCAACTATTCCAATGTTCAGCACAATTTTTTTATCACTCTTTATAATAATCTTTACTTTCTTCCATCTTGATACCCAACGTATTAGGATTAATCAGACCTCAACGTTTCCAATGTTCCATCCTTGTAACCGACGCATTAGGAATTTAGAATTAATCATACCTCGACGTTTCAAATGTTCAGCACAATTTTTGTCATTTGGAATTAAATCGGGATATATATATATATATATTTTTTAAAAAGCGAAAACCCTTATTAAGGGATTAAATCCAGATTTCTACCAAAAATGTTGAGCTTCATTTCCATTTTTATAACCCTAATTAATCTGAATCTCTACTCCTACAACTTCCATGATCCATCTTCTCTTCTCATTTCTGTACATGCGAAAGTTCAACAGGCAAAAAAAATTGAAAAATTAAATACTAGTAAAAAAAAAAAAGGAATTTTCAGGATGATAGATAATCATTCTTCCCTCTTTCAATGGATATGACCATTGCAAAAGCGATTAACGACGGCGTTTCGAGCACTATATTCATCAAACGACACTCCACTCTTTTCAGCCTCCATCATATAATTCCTCACTTCCTTCTTTATCATCTCCTGCATCACAGCCATCAACTCTGGTCCAAACGACATCGTTTCTTTCACCGATTCACAACCGACATCAACCTTCCGAGTCTCCTCCTGAGTCGACTCACTCTTACTCGGATGTTCTTCCATTACTCCAGGTAGAGAAAGAGTCAACGCGGTCAACGGATCATTCTCTTGATTTTCTCTCTCCTCTAAAACCGTCGGAAGATAACCGACGCCGGAATCGCTGACGTCAGATTCCGACGGAGAAAGAGGAGGAGAGAAAGAAATCTCCGGCCGTTTTTCCGGCCGGTAAATCTCATCTCCGGCGACGATCGAAGAAAACTTCCTCTTCAAGGTACTATTCCAGTGGTTCTTGATCGCGTTGTCGGTGCGACCGTTGAGAAGCCTCGAGATGGTGGCCCACTTGTTCCCATGCTGAGCGTGCGCCCTAACGATGATATCGTCTTCTTCGGCAGAAAACGGACGGTGTTCAACTTCCGGCGAAAGCTGATTACACCACCGGAGACGGCAAGATTTACCGGAACGACCGGGAATCGACTTGCTAATTACCGACCAATTCCTAGCGCCATGTTTTTGGACGAGTTTTTGTAAGAGTTCATCTTCTTCAGGACTCCAAGGACCTTTAATACGATCTGCCGCCATTGATGTAAAGGTTTGGGGATTTTCCATAACCCTAACCCTAATTTGAGAGGATAGAAGGAAGGGAAGGGGGATAGAGGAAGAGGTTGAGGCCTCTGAGATTGAGATTGAGATTTCGTCGCGTAAGGAGAGAGTGGAGGGGAGAAGGGAGAGAGATAGAGAATATAAAGGGGAGAGAGGGGAAGAGGTAAATGAGGAGTATGAGGAGTTACGGGTAATATCCGGTAAGCGGTTAAAAGGAATACAGCTGGAGAAAGGCCACGCGTCCCTACGTAACTGCTTGGAAATTTACTGGACTTAACTAACTAAAATATCGGGAGTGTATCGAGGAGATTTTCAAAATGTGTTTTTATTGATACCCAATAACCCAACCTATAGCCCGTTCGATATTACTGTTAGTTTTTTACTCCCTTCGTCTCATTGGTATAGATCTTGTTTTTCAGTTTTCACAGGAATTAAGGACGTGAAAATATATTATTTTATGATATATTTTTATTGAAAAGCTAATTCTCTCTCAAGTTTTGTGAAAAATAAAACATATGGCTAAAAATAATAAAACTATGTTGAAACGAAGAAGAAGTATCAAATGTTTATTAACTCCTAATAAATAAAAATATAATATTTTTATTAACATTTAACATAGAATCGAACAAAAATTTGCATGAATCCAAGCGAACCAAAATTAACCAATGGGATTACCTCAAATAATAGAATTACAACCTAAAAATATAAATATCTTAAGTATAAAAAATCTTTTGGGACACCTAAAAAACTGGAAAGTCCCTTGGGAAATCAATAACATTATTATTGATATCAATACTAATCTGCTTAAATTTGATGTTTTTTAGGTTCAGCACTGCTACGGGGCAGCAAATAAGGTCGCACGTCTTATGGCGCATCGGGGCCACTCTTTCACTGATCTTCATTATCTCTCTCCTCCTTTTGATGTTGATTTCTCCATGTACGTCCGCAAGGATGTTTTAGGTTGGCCTTCAGATTAAGGGGCCCTCCTAAGGCTCTGTTCTGTTCAACTTATTTCAAAAAAAATAAGATCTTACTTCTATAAGATAATATCATATAAGATAAGATAAGATAAAATAAGATATTAGACACACACAATAAACTATCTTATAAGATAAGATACGATAAGATCAGATCATATAATATAAGATAAGATCAGATAAGATTTTATAAGATATTATAAGATAAGATAAGACAAAATAAGTTGAATCAAACGGACCCTAAGTTTTCTTTCCTTATCAAAAACAAAACAAAAAAAAAAGAATACAAACATTATATTATGTGTGGTAAGGAGTATCATATTTTTAGTTTGATGATCTTATATGTCATATATTATAAGTGTTACATTGAACTTATAATTAGTCATGGTTACATTAATATGATCAATTTTGAAAATTGACAATAGAACACTTAAACAAAAACAAAAAAAAAATTGAATAGACCTAATTTATATTACTTGCGCTGCTTTAATATTTGTAGTGTTTATAAACCCCGCTAATTTTCATCGAAATTTATTTACAACATAAACTATGATATTTATTTATAACATAAACTGTAAAAATTAATATAGAAAGACACTCCAAACTTGGGATTTATGGTGACAATCTTCTCTTTTAAAAATAGTTGTCTATTGTTTTAGTTGATTAATAATTGAAGATATTAAAGGCCAAAAATCTATGTTAATAATCAAAAGAGTCAAAAGCATTGTTGTAACACCCCGATCCTTACAGAGCCAAGTTTATCGTCACCAATGCGCATACAGGACTAACAACTATCCTCAATAACCAACATAAGTTCTTTCGACTCAGTTTGTCCTCACTTATGCGCACCTGGATAAACTTCGTAGGAGGATTCCCATCCCAAGACTACTCCCCGTCAAGCATGCTTATCTTTGGAGTACTTAGATAATTAGTTCCCTAAAAATATATGCATCTTGTTGGTATATGTAGTCTGTTAAATATATTTTCAAAGCAATCATGAAAGGTAATTACATATGCATTAATAACTCTTTTGTGGATCATAATTGGGTTGGGAGAACTGATAGTTACCTCCCACTAATTGTGGATGTTTTTTAAACTTTTTACAGGTTAATATGTTTCACTTTGGTTTCATGACTTGGGTTATGAAAGAGAGGCTTATGAGCTTAACTAGGAGGATGATATTATTTATCTTTTATGTTTTATTTCTAGTTTTTTTAGGATATGTTACCACTCTTCGAATATTTTTGGATTAATGTTCTTTGGGATTTTATTTTGACGTTTTGTTAGTTTTCGTTCGAACCTTAGAGTGATACTGTCTGTCTTGATGATATTTCAGATATCGTCTTTTACTTTAAAAATTGTACTATTTTGTTTATGTTATGCTTGTGATCATACTTCCTCCGTTCCAAAATAAGTGAAATACTTCTCTCATTTATGTGATAGCTTTTTGAGACAAGTGTTTCACTTATTTTGGAACGGATGAAGTATATAGTGTTATTATTGTAACTAATACCAACTGAAGGACAACAGTATATAAAATGACATCATAATTTTTAAGTTTGGAGTGTTTTCTTATACTCTTAGCAATGCCAAATTTGGTGCTTATTAAAAAGCAAGGAAAGTGCAAATCCTTAGGGAAAACTCTAGCGTTATTTGACTGACATAAATATAGGGAATATTCAATAATTTTTTACTTTTATCCACTTATCAGAGTTTGGTAGCTGTTAAAAAATACTAGTCCCATAATCTTAAAAAGTTTTACTTTCCTTAAAATGGAGTATTTAACTTACCCAAGTAAATTTTATGCAAGTAGAATTTTTTATGAGAATTTTGACTTTGACAATCACACCTAACCCTTTTGCCATTCAGAAGAAATATGATATCCTTGGCATTTGAATTTTCTAGAAATCTACATTTTTCCACAATCAACCAAATGACCACTTGATTTTATTCATCACTGATCGCAAGTTTTGATCAAATACCTTTTTCATATTGGGTTTAAACTCCCAATACAAAATTAATTGGTTCAAATTTCAATAGGCGAATAAAAGCTACTCCCTCTGTTTTCTTTTTGTTCTTCATATTTGGAATCTTGACAATATTTACGATTACAGATAATATTCTAAATTCTTTTCAATATATATTAAAAAATATAGTCATGTGGGGTCTTGTTTGGTTCGTTTTAATGAGTACTTTATTAATATTCGATCGTTATAATTCTTACTCATATATAACGGAAGATATTTAGAGTCAACGAAGTGCATTGGCAAAAGTGCACAATTAAAGTAGGAAGAGGGAGTACATGTCAAGCTTTATCTGTTCATAATGGTGGAAACTTGATTGAAAATAGAGGAGAATGAAAACAAACATTTAGACTTTTAGCCTCATGAATACTCAATGTTTTATATTTTTTCGCGCTTAGAGATGATAAAACTTACGGTTATTTCACCAAATACCCCTGACAAAAAAAATTATTCAATAAATATCCCCACTTTTTTCAAAATTTACCAGATACCCCTGAGATTTAAAAAAATTCACCAGATACCCTTTTGTTGACGGACGTTAGTCCTCCGTTAGCATTTATTTACAAGTTTGCCCTAAGTCAACCTAATTAGCTCTAATTCAACCTAATTAACCCTAACTAACCCTAACCCCCTCTCTCTCCCCTAACAGCCACCAGCCCCCCACCCCCCACCCCCCAACAACCCCAGCGACGCCATTGATTCTCTCACTCTTCAAGGCGTCAATCTCTCTGGTAATTCTAATTTCGCACCGATTCTTCAAAACCGAAATTATTTGATTTGATTTGAATTGTGTGATTTTGATTTTTGTTTTTGTGTATGTTTTGATGAAGGTATCATTACTTGCGTGCCTGGTGAGAGTCCAATGCAGGATAATCCAGGGATGAAATCACTAGAAGATTTGAAGATTGAAGAGGAGAGAGAATTGCAGGAATTATCGCTATTGTTGCTTAAGCTTGCAAATCTTTTTTATTCTAATACTAATATTACTGATTCTGATGCTGATAAAAGTTTTGCGAATTCCAATGCGAATGCCGCCATAGCTGTTAGGAATGGAGGAGTTGAATTGATTACATCCATTTGTGGTAAAGTTTCAAGTTGTGGAAATGAGGAGATTATTGTTTCAGCACTCCAAGCGCTCACTACGTTGCTTCGTGGTATGCCCGAGAGGGGGAGGGGGGTGGCTGCGTGGGGAAGATGGAGGGTGGCTGCGTGGGGGCGGGGGGTGGGGTGGGGTGGGGGTTGTGGGGGAGCCTGGGGTTGGGTGGGGGGGGCTGGTGGGGTTGGGGGTGGGTTGGGGAGAGAGAGAGAGAGTTGGGTTGACTTAGGTTAATTGAGTTGACTTAGGATGTTTTAGGGTTAATTAGGCTTAATGACTAACGAAGTTAGCCGCCGTTAGTCATTAAGGGCATTTTGGGTAATTTTTTTAAAGGTTAAGGGTATTTGGTGAATTTTTTTAAAGGTCAGGGGTATCTGGTGAATTTTGAAAAAAGTGGGGGTATTTGGTGAATAAATTTTTTTGTCAGGGGTATTTGGTGAAATAACCGTAAAACTTATTATCTCCTTATATTTACGATGCATATTTGTATTTATTATATTTCCTTATGTTAGTAGGATTCCTAATTATATTAGGACTATTATCCGTGAAAACTTATATATATGATCAATGGATTTGACTAATTTAATTCCAGATTAGGGAATTTTACATAAATCTAACATGTTCAACAATAACATCTTAATTGGACTATTAGTGAGAATTATATCATTAATATTTTGTATATATACATTGGAATGAATCCGACAACATTTTATATTTTAAATTTTGTATTATGTATTCATCGTAATTTCGATCAAATAGTACAAAACAATGCAAAAGTAAAAAATTTCAAACTAATGAAAAAATAGATTTAGGTTTTAAAATTTTAGGTGACACCATTATGACAAATGGGATAGTTTAAAATTATTAGAATTAGAGGAAATGTTAGACTATAAATTGAAAGTTTGGGACATCTTTTTTATATTAATTATAAGCATTATTTGTCCATTAATAATCAAAAACTTGCATATCTCTTTTTCTTTTTGGTACCAATCCATATTATGATCAACTCAATAGGTTTGAAAAAGCCAAATATCATTATGTTCTAAGTGATCATAGAAGCTTGGTAGAAGGAAGAAGGGAAGGAGAAAGGAGAGCCAGAAAAATGAGAAATTGAAGAAAAAATAGAGGCAAAAATTAACAAAAAAAATTAAGTCATTAGTTGATTACGTGGGACCAAATTTTGTAGCATATGAGTTATTTGAAATCATCGAAAAATAAATCAAACTTAATTTTTTTTAGTAAGAGAAAACTTTGACAAGTTGGGGGAATAAAGGGGATACAAGTTTGCCAACTGCCAAGGGTGAGAACATATACTAAGATCTCTTGGATCCGCAAGAGATACCTTATGAAGGAATATGTCCTTAGACATCCCGGCAATTACTAAATATAAATAGGAATAATATTATGAAGATAATAAAGTTAATTATTTTAGTAATCTTATTTTCTTGCTAGAGAATAAATATGATTAATAGGACAATATTGATTGGGCCTATAACTAAAATATATTAATCCTATGAGGTCACACATTGTAGCACAAGTTGGACAAAGCAATCCGAATCCATTTAGGATTAGGGTTGGGCCGGTCTAAAGGGGAATAGGAGGAGAATTAGTTCTCCTAACTAACCTATGACTCTTCTATTATATATAGGATATAATATTAGAGTTTAGGTGATCAATTCATTAATCAGTTTCTTTTCACAAGAGAGAGAATTGAAACCCAAATCTATTCCCTCTAAACCGGCACCTATACCACCAAAAAGCAAGGGATCTTTTCTCTTCCGTTCTAGCAGACGTTGGTGTTCAACTGGTGCTCGTGGACTGATTAGAGGAGCAACACTTGGGGCTCTCGGATCTTCAAAGCTTGCATACAACTGGGAAATCACGCTACAAAGGTTTGATATTTAATCCCTATTGAATGATTCATATGTTTGATTATGTCTGCGATCCTATGATAGATGTTAGGAAATTGTTTCCTGAAATTCCGCTATATGCATCTATATATTCCTACAGTGGTATCAGTTTTGCCTAATTCATAATATTCATATGATCATGTAATTGTATGCAAAGTTATTATTTTTATTCAATTAAGGGAGGATTTATTTATGGCTTGAATTTGCATAATTGATATTTGATATTATTTGATTGGAAATTGTAAATATTTGATTTAATTGTGATTTATGCTCAAATAATTTTATAAAGTTCCGATTTTTTGACATTATGGACGAAATAAACTGGTTAATTCACTCCAAAATTTTCGGATTTTTATAAGTATATTTGTTAGATTTAAAATTATTTAATGTTTCATTCGATTAATCATTGAAATAATTTGTTAACAATTAAAGATTTGATTTTTAATTTTTTAAATAAATCTAATGTTCATCACCCACATAGATCTAGAATAATATGATGGCTGAAAATAATTTGATTATTTTTTCCACTAATTTTCGAATTTTATCATATTATTTATGAATTTTGGTTAACTTTTATGTTTAATTTGATTATTCATAGAATTTAAGGATAACAATTAAAATATTTGATTTTATTTGTTAAGATAATTCAGTAGATCACCCTAAAAATTATTTTCGAATTTTTCGGAATTTAAATGTTAATTTTCTGAATTTTTGGAGATAATTTGATTCTTGCCCAAATTTTGAATTTTTGTTAGATTTAATGTTTAATATAGATTAAGCATTGAAAATCTAATCTTAACAAATCTAAAATTTTGTTTGAGTTTGTTAAGTGATTCAAAAATTTTTTTGCCATAATTTTCGGATTATTAAGACCTAATTAAAATCCTCAATCTTTAAATAAATTGTTTGTCAAAGATTTATTGGCAATTTTGTAAATTGTTACAAAATTCAAAAGGTTTGCCCACCATGGCTGGGTGGCCCCACCTGCATCGGTGGAGTCACGGTGGAGGGCGGCAGTAGGTCGACGTCAACAGGGGCAGAGGCACGGGCGGGCGGCGGCAAGGCCACGCGTGCGGTGCACTTTCAAAGTGCGCCGCGCGTCTTTGTCGGTCTTCGGGCGTTGCTCCGGGCTCCGGGCCGGCGGCAAGGGGATGATGGTTGCGGCCGATGGTGCGCGACTCGGTGGGTTATGGCGGGCGGCTTTGCTTAAGGTTGTTGGTTGTGTTGTTATGGCGGGCGGTGAAGGCCGCCTTCAATCGTCGGTCTTGTTTCTAGCGGTGGGTGGGTGGTTGGTCTG
Organism: Beta corolliflora; assembly: GCA_947648045.1. Classification (NCBI taxonomy): domain Eukaryota; kingdom Viridiplantae; phylum Streptophyta; class Magnoliopsida; order Caryophyllales; family Amaranthaceae; genus Beta; species Beta corolliflora. The sequence goes on from CANSZD010000458.1 coordinate 584,967, forward strand.
GCCGACCGGCAGCCTTGAGCCGCCTGGTCAACGAGTCAACGTTTGATTTAAAAAAAAAAAAAAAAAAAATTTGTTTAAATGAAAATCTGAATTTCCAAACTTGAGCATAAATCCAAAAGTTTCCTATTTTGCAAATTTGTGAATAATAAAGATTATTGCCATAGCTAGAAAAGTAATTGAATTAAAATAATAAAGTTTCCTAAATAATTTCTAGCTTAAATTTGTTAAGTTTTATAATTATTATGGAAAGTTATAGTTGCTTATTAATTGTTAATAAGTAAATCGTTTGTGTTTATTTTATTTTGATATTATAAATGCGTGGATGTTTAATGTAATATGTATGATATTATATTTTGCATGATATGACTAGTATGGCCCAAATCAGGATAGTAATTACGATCTGCGAATCGTTATATTTGAATGTAAATTAAATACGATCTGCGAATCGTTTGTATTTTTGTAACTTTAAATTTTCGTTATTTATTTAATTCAAATTATGTAATCGAGCATGAGGATCCAAGGAGTTTCAAGGATGGTGATCCATGGAGATTCAAGGGAGGATTCATGAAGATTAGTTATTTTCCTAAGTATAGGGGCCATACTAGATCATTTAATTATTGCTTTTATAATTCTCTTGCATTTATTTTGTTTAAATGCTTGCTTCTAAGTTTGTTTTGTGGTTAATTGATTCATGTGTTCACTATTAATTGACCATATTAGTAAACTTAGGTCCCCAAAAGTAATATTGAGTTTAACTGCTTTCCCAAACAACACCTATAAAGCCTTAGATCATGAGTAATAGGTTCTGCCAAAGCAGGGTGTTGCTCATAGTTCCGGGGATAGTAGGGTAGGTTTTTGAAACTTACATGTTAATGTTTGGTTTAACTCAACAAAATCATCAAAAGACAAAGTTTTGGGTTTTGAAGCTAAGAGATAGGAGTAAACAAAGAGTTGTTAACCTGTCTACCAAGAATTATAATTAGTTATAATTAGTAAAGTGTTTACTTACCTCAACTACTATAAATTGAAGGCAGGGCCAAAGTCCGTTTGATTGTAGTGGGAGGGGATCTTGGTTATTTCTTTATTCAATAGGGGACTTTCATTTTGAATAAAGGGTAGTAGTAATTAAAATTTGTTTAATTATTGCTTTCTTGATAAACATTGATTGAATCTTGCTTTATTATTTGTTGTAGTAATTATGTCTAGTAACAACAATATCAACACCAACAATTCTACTTGTAATTTGCGCTCCGTCCTTTCGAAGGACAAATTGAATGCCGAACGTTTCATTGCAATTGAAAGGGATATGGGAATCGTTACACCAAAACCAAAAGTTGCTTCGATGAGCACTATTGTTACACCCGTAACAAGGTTGGTCATTGGAAAAGTAGTTGCCCCAAGTATCGAAGGATCAAAAGAAAGGAGTTTCTAGTTCGGATATGTATGTTATAGAAGTTAACTTAGCAACTTCGCTTCTTGGGTATTTGATACCGCTTGTGGTTCGCACATTATTTGTAATATGCAAGGCCTCAAGAGAAGTAGAACATTGGGAAAGGGTGAAGTAGATCTTCGCGTTGGCAATGGAGCACGAGTTGCTACATTGGCGGTGGGAGTATATAGTCTACTTTTACCTTCAGGATTAGTTTTAGAACTTAATAATTGTTATTATGTTCCTGCTATCACAAAGAACATTATTTCGATTCCTGTTTTGGATTCCGAAGGTTATTCATTTACAATAAAGAACAATTGTTGTTCTGCGTATTTGAATGATATGTTCTATGTCTCCGCTAAGTTATCAAATGGTTTATATGTGCTAGACTTAGAAACCCACATCTATAACATAGACAAAGAAGAAACATAAAGCAAATGATTCAAACCCTACATACCTATGGCATTGTCGATTAGGCCACATAAGCTCAAAGCGCATTGAGAAACTTCATAAAGATGGAATTCTCAAATCATTTGATTTCGAATCATTTGATACTTGTGAGTTTTGCTTGATGGGGAAAATGACAAAGTCTCCTTTCACAAAGTTCAAGTGAAAGGGCCAATGACCTTTTAGCCCTCATACATACGGATGTGTGTGGACCTATGAGTACGTTGGCTAGGGGAGGGTACGATTACTTCATTACTTTTACCGATGATATGAGCAGATTTGGATATGTTTACCTCATGCGGCATAAGTCGGAATCCTTTGAAAAATTTAAGGAATTCCATAATGAAGTACAAAACCAACTTGGGAAGAAAATTAAGGCATTACGATCCGATCGTGGTGGTGAATATTTATCTCAAGAATTTGGTGATCATTTGAAGGATTGTGGAATACTTTCACAATGGACTCCACCGGGAACACCACAGTTAAATGGCGTTTCTGAAAGAAGGAATCGAACTCTACTTGATATGGTTCGATCCATGATGAGTCTTGCTGATCTTCCTATTTCATTTTGGGGATTTGCACTTGAAACAATGGGCGTTCACACTTACCGAGCACCATCCAAAGTAGTGGAAAAGACACCATATGAAATGTGGACGAGAAACGTTCTAAAATTGTCTTTTCTAAGGATATGGGGTTGTGAAGCTTATGTAAAACGTTTACTTTCTGATAAGTTTTCACCCAAATCCGATAAATGTCTTTTTGTGGGTTACCCAAAAGAGACTAAGGGATACTACTTCTACAACCAAAGCGAAAACAAAGTGTTTGTTGCTCGTAATGGTGTCTTTCTGGAAAAGGAGTTTATTTCCAGAAAAACAAGTGGGAGAAATGTATATCTCGAAGAAGTTCGAGATGAGCAACAAATGGATGAGGTTAACACCTCATCAGAGGCGGCCCGGCATGAAAATGCTCAGGAGGTGGTGCATTCAATTCACGTACCTCCTACCGTCCCACTTGGAGATACTCCATGCGAAGTCACTCAACCTAGTGAGGTAGAAACTTCTTCGTTGTTCCCCAACGTAGGTCTAGTAGGACCATCATTCCGTCAAAGAGATATATTGATTTCCTTTTGACCGAAAGTTCGAAATAACGATTTTAGAATCGAAGAGCCTACTAGCTACAAAGATGCTTTGGATAGTCAAGACTCCGAAAGATGGCTTGAGGCCATGAAATCTGAAATGGATTCCATGTCTGAAAATCAAGTATGGGACTTGGTTGATTGGCCTGATGGGGTAAAACCCATTGGATGCAAATGGATTTTCAAGTTGAAAACAGACAAGGATGGGAACATTAGTGTTTTCAAAGCAAGGTTGGTGGCAAAAGGTTTCAAACAAATTCATGGTATTGACTATGATGAAACCTTCTCACCAAGAGCCATCTTCGAAGTCCATTAGGATAATCCTTGCGATTCTTGCCTTTCATGACTATGAAATATGGCGAGATGGATGTCAAAACCGCTTTCTTGAATGGGTTCTTGAAAGAGGATGTGTACATGACACAACCTCAAGGTTTTGAAGATCTAGAAAATCCAGGGAGGGTATGCAAGCTTAAGAAGTCCATTTATGGACTAAAGCAAGCATCAAGTAGTTGGAACCTCAGATTTGATGAGGCAGTCAAGAAATTTGGCTTTCTCATAAATGAAGAGGAATCTTGTGTATACAAGAAGTTAAGTGGGAGTAGTATTACTTTTCTGGTCTTGTATGTGGATGACATACTTCTCATAGGAAATGATAAAACCATGCTTCGAGTCGATCAAGGAATGGCTTAAAAATTGTTTCTCTATGAAAGACCTAGGAGAGGCTGAGTACATATTGGGAATAAAGATCTATAGAGATAGGTCGAAAAGGCTGATTGGACTTAGTCAAGAGACTTATATTGATAAGGTTCTTGCAAGGTTCAAGCTGGAAAACTCCAAGAGAGGTTTCATTCCCATGCAACATGGCATAACACTTGGCAAGACTCAGTGTCCTTCGAGTCCTGATGAGGTCAAGCGTATGAGTAATGTTCCCTATGCTTCTGCAGTAGGATCCATTATGTATGCCATGATATGCACTCGACCGGATGTTGCATATGCTTTGAGTATATGCAGCAGATACCAGTCAAATCCAGGAGATGGGCACTGGATTGCAGCGAAAAACATCCTTAAGTACTTACGAAGGACTAAGGATAATTTTTGGTATATGGTGGAGATGAGGAGTTAGTTGTTACTGGATACACAGATGTAAGCAAGGTTCATACTGAGGATAATATAGCACATCCTCTGACTAAACCGCTTGCTCAACCTAAGCATAAGTGTCATACTAGGTCTATGGGGCTTAAGCATATGGGAGAATGGCTTTAGGTTGTTTACTTCATGTTTACAATTGTAAAGACATTTATTATGCTTTGAATGTTTATCAATAAAAATTTGTTTCTTATTTAATCGCTTGGTTTAGTATTAAATAAAATGTCCAAATAATTTGTGTTTTCAAATAGGATTATCGAAAACGTTTTGATAATGGAATCCTATAAAGTAAACTGAAATCACAATTTATTTAAAGTCCCTAGTCTAAATCACTAGTTGGACATAAGTGATTTATTTAAAAGACTAGTATATAATTAATTGATAGCTAGTTCCATGGGCTATGGAGACATAGAGATGTCTAATTGATTATATGGATGTATAGTTGATACATTGAGACTTGACCTAATTAGATTCTAAAAGTAGAATCGAACTACTATATTTAGTGGATTCCTTAGACATGAGTATGTCTTAATAACCACAACATAATTAGTTTAACTTTGACACTGTTAAACGCCGCGTCGTAAAAGGAGGTTATAAAGGCAGTGATCGTGTGGGCTAAGAATTGAGTGGGAGTTATGGTCATACAAGAGTGGATAAGTCCTCCTATTAAATAGGAATGGTGTCGGGCCTCTTGATGAGCGAGAACTGAAAATTGCATGGCCATGCGGAATAGGATTAAAGAGTTAATCCTCATTTGAGCGATTCGAACTCGCCGATCAAGGAACATAAATTTGAGAATAACATTGTGTTATCAAATTTGACATTAAGTGACTTAAGGAATTTAACATTGCGCTCTTGTCTTCGGACAAGTGGGAGATTGAAGGAATATGTCCTTAGACATCCCGGCAATTACTAAATATAAATAGGAATAATATTATGAAGATAATAAAGTTAATTATTTTAGTAATCTTATTTTCTTGCTAGAGAATAAATATGATTAATAGGACAATATTGATTGGGCCTATAACTAAAATATATTAATCCTATGAGGTCACACATTGTAGCACAAGTTGGACAAAGCAATCCGAATCCATTTAGGATTAGGGTTGGGCCGGTCTAAAGGGGAATAGGAGGAGAATTAGTTCTCCTAACTAACCTATGACTCTTCTATTATATATAGGATATAATATTAGAGTTTAGGTGATCAATTCATTAATCAGTTTCTTTTCACAAGAGAGAGAATTGAAACCCAAATCTATTCCCTCTAAACCGGCACCTATACCACCAAAAAGCAAGGGATCTTTTCTCTTCCGTTCTAGCAGACGTTGGTGTTCAACTGGTGCTCGTGGACTGATTAGAGGAGCAACACTTGGGGCTCTCGGATCTTCAAAGCTTGCATACAACTGGGAAATCACGCTACAAAGGTTTGATATTTAATCCCTATTGAATGATTCATATGTTTGATTATGTCTGCGATCCTATGATAGATGTTAGGAAATTGTTTCCTGAAATTCCGCTATATGCATCTATATATTCCTACACCTTAAACCACTGATATATTCATCACTTTCAATCAAAGTTTTAACGGATTATTCATCATATACCCCTGACAATATACCCTCGATGTGTCCAAAATTCACCATGCAATTTCTTGATAATTCACTATGTATTCTTAATGATTAACGACTATCAACTTTTTTGATCATTAAGTCATGATTCCATTACTAAACTTTAATTAATCTCTATTTCACTCATTTACCCTAACAGATTAGCATTGAAACAACACCTAAGGCCAAGGAAGAAAGAAGAAAGTTATGGAAGCAGAATGATAAAATGGGTCATTTAATTTGTGGTGTTTTAATGGTGGTCAATTAAAGTTTTTTTTTTTATAGTTTGTGTTTTTGTTATTATTAGAAGGTGGCAAAAACACCTAGAGATTACACAAAATTTTCACGCAGTAGCAAAACATAGAACAGGCTACTTGGAAACATTCTGGCATGACTGATGATCTTTTAGACTAACTGAGATACTGCCATGACTCTACTAGAGAGATGAATTAGAGCCAAGCTACGAAGTCAGCATCGCGAATCATTCCTCTTTTTGCCAAAGAATCAGCAACCACATTTGAGACTCGACCTTTGTGGACAATAGAAATGTTCATCCAGATCCTCCTTGCATTTCTGATGAAGTTTAATTGAAAGTTTAGGTTCCAAGGGCCCCCATTATCTTCATTACACCACTTCACCGCATTTGCTGAATCAGACTCAATTATGATAAGGTGAGATTGAAGGGTTTGGTATCGAAATTAGGGGTTAATGACTCAAAAAAATTGACGGTCATTACTCATTAAGGAGTTATGGTGAATTTTGAAGAAATTAAGGGGTATATGGTGAATTTTAAAAAATGCGAGGATATATGTTGAATAAAAAAATATATCGGGGAATATATGGTGAAAAATTCGAAGTTTTTAAAGTTATGAGAAGACGTCCCATAGTCCATTTACCCCCTGAAAATAAAATTCCATATTTTAATTTATAATATCAATTATTTCAAAAAATAAATCAAGTATTTGAATTAATAATGCCTTAAATCCAGAAAAAAAAGGAGGGTCCAAAAACGATAAAAACTGGTATTGACCGAGTAGTTAAGGACGTTAGAGAGAGAGTAGAGACACAGCAAAATGAGGCTGTGGGAAGTAGATAAGATTTAAGAGTTTTGACTGAGAAACAGGCTGGAGGGCACTGAGAGATAGTTTGAAAAATAGAAAAACGGAAGCAAAGAAGTTGGGGGATGAGGTGGACAAAACGACAAAAGTAGAATAGGAGGTTTAGGTACGTGGGGCAGGGAAACGGAAACGGAAAGGTTGGGATTTGCTGAGTTGTTCCAGCCTGTATACCTGCGAAAAGGTGGACACTCTCTAACGGCCTATCGCTTCTACTGACACCAGTCGGTCACCGTCCTTTTTTTTTTATTTTTTTATTTCGTCTCTTTTCAAATATTTCCCCACCAAAAATGAAATGAAAATCCTCTTATTGTTTTTATAACAAGGAAACACCTCTAATTCTATTTTTTGCATAAACCTTGTTTTTGTTGTACTATTAAAATACACCGCCACACCACACTGACTGATGATGGCCGATGGGGTTGGACTTTCGATTGATATTTTTTTGTTGGTAATGTTTTATTGACTTTAATGGTGTGCAATTATAAGAGATATAGGTGAGTAATGATAGGATAAGAGTTCGTTTATTCCGCGGATTATTTGCCCAATACTAATAGAATTTAAGAGATGGTTAAATCTATTTCAATATCGATAATTGTTTTTGAAAAGTCTTGTGTAAAACCGTTTCAATCCAAAACATGACTGAGATTGGTATCAGTTTAAGCTTGACATTTATCAGCTTAAGCCACACATCTATCAGTTTAACTCAAACTTCTATGAGTTTAAGCCTAAACATATCAGTTTAAGCCATAGTACATCAGTATAACCCATAAATCTATCGGTTTAACTCATAACATCTATCAGTATAACTCATAACATCTATCATTTTAAGCTAACTATAACATTTTATGGGCTATGGATTGATATTATTATGATACATCTTATAGTTTATACCTATAAAATGATAGACGTAGCTCACACAAGATACTTTGTAATTGTTTCAATTGTCTATTAAGAGAAAGTAATCTTCCAATGGATATATGTAGCTCTCTTTAATATCTACATTAATTCTTAATTCTCGAATTGACCCTCAAAAGATGATTTTATTCATGTATTAATCTGTGTTGTATGTTGTTGCACAAATCAAATTGGAAGGTCATCTCGATTCATTAACATAAGTTATAGAAAGAAAATAGAGTAGTTGAATATAGAGGTGATCATGGGCCGGGCCGGATCCGACCGGGTCATCCCTAAAAAGAATTGCCCATTTGTCGGGTCGGACAAAAAATCGGTCCAATTTTTTGTACTCAAAGCCCGCTATTTCGGGTCAAAATCAGGCCGACCCAAATTTCAGACTAAACATCCATTTTTGACTTGCCCAAAACTCGTCCAAAGATTAAAAAAATTCGGACCGGGCCCGAATCCGGGTCAAAAAATTATGCATGCGCCCCACAAAATTCGGGCCGGGCCGGGCTTATTTGATCAGCTCTAGTTGAATAGTTCGCCAAAAAAAGATGCAATAAAGAACCTTTATCAAAGAAAAGAAACATATATATATTAATGGTATGACCTTGCCATATTTTGTTTTCATTAATTGTTTATATTTATATTTTTTTGTTGGGACTGGCCTCTCATTAGCACTGGAAATAAATATATTTTGAACTAGTTTAGTTGGATTAATGATGTTTGTAACTCTCTAAATAAGATAATTTTGAAAGGAGCCATCTTTTACGTTCGCTAATTAATATAGTTCATTATCTATAATTAAACATTTATTTATTGAAAAATTTGTATTTTTAGAATTTCATGATATATTATGGGAATACTTTTCAATGGCCATACCAAGTAAGGCTTTGCCTAGTGGTATTGGCCTCTTGACCTAAGGTCATGAGATCAAATCCTACAATGAACTTTTTGGGGATGAGATTTTCCATACGATTTCCCCCCACTTCAATTAAGTTTTACTTGCAAAATTGGTTGAATATGCTCATCAGAATTACCAGGTCTTTCTCATTAGCTATCTAAAAAGAGAAACTTCAATGGAGAGGAGATTGTACATACTCTAAAAAATGTGTGTTGTATGTATTTTCCCCCATAGATATATTAGGTAGTATATTACTCCCTCCGTCCCATATTATAGTGCTTCTTTCCTTTTAAAGTGTCCCAAAATATAATTCTTGTTTCCATTTTTATTTCGCACCTTTTCATGATTTTCCTAGAAAAATTGTGCCACCATTATTTATTTGCTTTTTGAAAATAGTATTTTGCTTTGTTTATTCAACCCAAGGGTTGAATTAGTCATGTATTTAATGCTCTTTCACCACTTATTATCATTCTCTCTCCTAAAATCAGCTTTTTCCCCATAACATTTATTTTCAATACACAAATACTCTTTACATTTGTCTTAGATTCTATTTACCTTAATACCCGTGAAAAAACAGAATCAAGCACTATAATATGGGACGGAGGGAGTATTAAACTATGTTGAAATAAATGACATGAAAACAACAATAATAATGGCCATAACATTTCTTAATTTATGTACATGAAACTCCGAAACCTACCATCAACAATAATAATAACTCAACAGTAAACCTACCATCAACAATAATAATAACTCAAGCCCAAAACTCTAATATAATTTCTTTGATCCTCTTCCCACTCTCCCCCTCCCTCGTTGTTGGTAATACTCTAACCTATGCCATCCACGAGATGGGGTAACTACTATACCTTTGCCTCAAATTTAAACCCAAATCCAACAATAATAATATAAATATCATTTGACTTAGTTGATGACAACTTATAGTGACCCTAAACAACTCCTAGAAGTTAATGGGTTTGATTATACAATTAGATTAGCTAGTACTACAACTTTGCCGATTGGTTAAAGTTTAGGTTTTATAATTAATATCTTATATTCAAAACAGAAATAGACAAAAAAGAGAGTCTCCATAACCATAAGGGGGCTTTCCTTGATCCTTCGCTTTCAATAGTTTACTTTTACGTCTAACCATGAATATGGAATATAAGTTATTTATAAAATAATGATTGTTGTTAAACGGTTAGAGAGCATTTCATCAAAGAAGATAGATAAGCATCTCTCGATTGCTACATTGTCTTTGTCTAGCAACTGCATTGGAATGTATTATAAGCACCCAACAACATACACTGTCGTCTTTTCTTTTTTCCATAAATATTTTATTTTTATACTACATTATAATATACTATATACTATATACTATACAACAAATTAAAAGTGGCAGGAAGCAGCGGTCTATAGAATATTGCTCCATATATTACTAGTATTTTTATAAGTTGAGTTGTAACTGAACTTAGATCCAATTTTCAAGTACAACTTTTTATGTTTGTGGGATATTTGTTTATTTTATGATCGAGACCTTAAGATTTACTCGCCAATATTATTTATTTTGTGCGATTTTGACAGCCATTACATCTTCTTCTTTTAATAAAAAAAAGGTGAGGTATAAATATACCATAAAGTTTAATTTAAAGCAAAGTTTCCCATCTTTTGTTTGCTTAATCTCTAAATTGCCTCCTACGGCAGTGGGATAAACCAAATGTTTAGCTAATTCTACACGGCATGCATGTACTAGAAAATGTGATTTGCTACAATAAGCTAACTTATAGGTTAAATTATTGCAAACTTAATATTAGCGTTTGACCGAAGCTTAACTACGAATATTGTTGAACTATACCTTGAATTATAAATATCTGGCGCTAGGATTAATCAAGCACGGGGTCAGCGAGTCGGGGCCCAGGGGTGAAACGCCTTGGTGGGGGTTAAGGGGCAACGCCCCCGAACTTTTCGGTATATGATGATATTTAATATATTGAGTTTGTTTTAGTTTCGGGTTTAGGTTCATCTGTGTAGGTTAATTAGTAGGGTACTATATAAACCCTATAATCAACTTCTGCTTCCATGTTAGCTAACACATTGTTAGTTAACCACGTTAATTCCTTGTGTCAATTGTTCATTAATTTGTTGCTTCGTTAATTGCATCCGTCACAACAAATATATTGTATAGTAATAAAACATTTTTTTTTGTTTTTAGCGTTATACTACATGAATATTTGAATTTAAAAGCTTCTTAACTAATTCAAAATCTTAACAGACTCTTAGTTTATAGAAAAAAAGAAAGAAATGTTGTGATATAGTATTTCCAATTAAAATAAGATAAATTTATTTTGGAAGAATTCATTCTCATTGATTAACGAGAATATTTCGCAAATAATTTACATGGTTGCAAATTTGTTGATCAGAATGACTATCACGTCTCATGCCTAGTATTTATTTTAGTGGCAAGTAAATAAATTTAGCGTCACATTATTTGGAGCATATTGCTCAATATTATCAATCCAATGTAACAGTTAATATGTATAATAGACTTCAATACAAGGCAAGCCTTTTAACCAAAAAAAAAAAAGACTTCAATACAAAATATAAGAACTTATGGATATATTTTTATTTCTCCATCTTAAATTTCTTATCAAGCCAACTTTCAACTTTGATGATCAGTTTCATCGTTCTCTCTAAACATCTTTTCAATTACAAATTTACAATCACACACGGATCTTATTACTGATCTACATGTTCTCCCCAATTCAAGAATACAATTGTTCTGATTGTCTAATCCTCACCAGTTGGCATGCTCATTTGAAAGAAAGTTTGAAAATCGCCACCTAAATTGTTATACAAGCTCTACTTGGGCCTCTCTTCTTTAGGCACAATTTCGCCCGCTCACCTCACTTCGATTCTTTCTTCCTCACAATTTATTTCACTTTAGTTCGATTAAATTCGATTAGGCTCAATTCATATTCGGTTCATCCCAAAAGAAGCAGTCCTTGGTCTTAGTTCAACTAGTTTAATCATTCGATCATTGTGAGGAAGTTGCTCTAGATGGGAAGGCACCAGACAGCCAACGAGTGACAAGTATATATCCTGACTTTTTTTTTTTTGAAAGAGAAATTTCATTAATTGAAGGCCAAACGACATCTACAATAGGTATTAAAGAAAAACAAGATACAATCAGACAATGTTAAATCAAATTCGTCTTCGAAAAAACTACAATGAACCAGATCGAGCAATACAACGCAGCCCCCTTGTATTTGCTGAATCAAGCAGCTATTGATGAGGAAGTCTATCATTCTGACATAGTTTGGGAAGAGCAATCTTGATCGAGCCATGTTGACCGCATCTGAGATTTCAATACCTTTATGTTGAGTCTCGAACTTTAACCAATGAGAATAATTTCTCATACCTAAAGACAAAAAAACCATACTCACAACTCCCATAGGGGAGAAGGAGATCTCCACAGCAGAGACTAAAATCCCCATAACAGGGTTTGAAAAAATCTCATAAAGAGAGACTAATTTATTCAACAAAACAAGAAATAAATGAACTAAAAACTGAAAATAAAAGGGGAAAAGGGGCTTATCATGGATTAAATCATCCATGACAACCCCTAACTGATGAAGAAGGGGTAGGGGAGGCTAGGGTTTGAGAGAGAAAAAAGAGAGAAAGAGAAGGGGCCCCTCTTAAGGAGAGAGTTAGTGAGCCATTAGGCAATACATTATCGATTTTTTTTGATAATTAATACATTATTGATCAAATTTTAAAACTTGTGCTCACTGAATAACGTCGCTTTAAAAGTAAAGGGTACATTAGATGAGTGTAAAGTTTTCATAGTATATGTAAATGAATAAAGAGAAACAAATGGCGTAATTGAGTAATTCGCATTATACTAGAACTGGTTCCCCTCAAAAAAAAGGAAAAAAGAATTGGTTAGAGAAAGTAATAAGGTTCAAAATTAATTTGTAAAAAGTTGCAATTTATGATCCAGATTTAGACAAAAATATTATATTTGTTTATTAAAGCACTTCTATAAAGTAACTACATGAAAATTTTACTAATACATACATAAATAAATAAATAGGTCAAAGTTTGGGTTACCGTATTTTCTCTAGGGTTTGGTAGATATCTAGTTCAAAGACTACCAAAATTCAAAACAAGATATAATATATGAGATGGTAAAAAAATAGATAGGATAACAAACAATTTAAACAACACATAACCAGATCTATCTAAATTTTTTTAAAAGGGATGAAAAATAAAGCAATGTCATCCGGTAAAAAAATATAATAAAGCAATGTCATCGTCAAGGACGCTAGAACGATACTATCTATTGGTGGTTATTTTGATGGATAGTATTTTCATCATACATGGTCAAAATGATCGCGCCAAGCAGCCAACTAATACCTAACTGGTTAGTTAAACCCCTATTTGCATTAAACGTTGGAGGCAAAGTATTGTTGAAATTCATGCATATGTGCAAAAAGAAAATTCACTGCATTATTGAAGTCATGAAAACAGTTCAAAACCACAAACAATATTTATTTATTGTTAGAAAATACCGGTGAAATTCAATGTATAAATGTCGGGAATAATAGTCACATACACTATTTTCAGTCATAAAAGATATTCATTACATTTACATATATATTATAGCGTATAATATAGGGATAAAACTCGAGTACAAAATTTTGACTAAATTTTAGGTAGCTGATATCTTGTTCCCATGAATCTCGTAAGAGCATTATATTTTTGTAAGTAAATAATATAAGATAATGAAATTGGTGAAAAAGAAAAGGGAAGGTGAGGTACACGGGATGGATTGGAGTAAATGATAAAATATTGTCAAACATAAAAAAAAAATATAATCTTAATTTTATTATTACACACATCAAACAAGAGATAAAGCACTATTGTAATATTATATCATCTATTAATTTATTGACTTATCCAATTTTCTCACCTACAATAACTTTTGTCATACACCCGACTACCGAGTTTAATTTACCTGATGACCAATGTACATCTAATTTTTTTTTCATTCTTTCAATTGAAATCCTCCAAATGAAGAAAATATACTTAAGGGTAAACTCCAAATAAGTAAATGCAAAAAGATTGTCTTGGATGTGATCGATGCATATGATACACCCATAAATATAATGAATAAACTCTCACCCTTTAATCTCTCATGAATCTTCTCAAAAAAAAAAAATCTCATGAATCTTATCTCACATACGAAACATTCTTCTTTAAAATTTAAAACTAAAAAGAAAGATAATAGATGAACGAATATAAATGAAGAGAGTATAAACAATCACGCTCTTGGAAAATTGAAAGGTTTAGGTGAACTTAGACTTGATGCTTGAATTCTTTCAAATATATTATGTCATATGAGAGCATAATTAGCATTTGGGGAGTCGTATAAGCTTTTTCTAATCAACTTGTCGTAGTAGTTATTATGTCTATGGCACCTGATTGACAATCTCCTATCACGTGCCATGGACCAACATTGCACATTTGCACTTGTACGTTTTTGTTTCTATCACTCAATTTTGTTTCACTGAAATCTATTTTTTATTTCTCGTTGAATGATAATCAACCAAGCTTTGTAGAATGTCTACATTATTTATTGATATTTGAATCAAACAAGACTTGGCTTATTTGTAATTCGTTTGCTTTTTTTTTTTTGATAATTTGGGCTTATTTTATTAATTTCAAGAGCAATCAGTGAAAATTAACTGACTGCTATAGTCGATTACAGGCTCTAGCAACTGCGCTGCATTAAAAAAAAAACTGAATGCATCGACATAATGAAGTTACAACCATGCAATGAATTCGTCTCTTCTCGTGAGCCCTTATTTAGCAAGCGAATCAACCACTATGTTTGAATCTCTCCCTCTATATGATATTTCAATGCTACAGTTTCTTCTCAGGATACCCTTGATGTCGTTAATAGTGAAAGTTAAGTTCCATGGCCCCATGATTTCACCATTGCACCATTTCACCGCGTTTGACGAGTCCGATTCCACAATAATGTTCTTGTGATGACAACACTCAAGGGTGGAGGATATTTTAAGGGCTCTATGAATAGCAAACACCTCACCATGGTTTATCTCCATAAACGGCACAGGGCTAGAGAAAAGACATAGGAAGTTCCCTTGATGATCTCTAAGCACCCCACCAATAGCTGTCTTGGATTCCGATACCTTTAACGAGGCATCTACATTCCATTTTAGGGATGAAAGAGGGGGAGGCAACCAATCACAAGCACCCGACCTCACTGATATTGGCTGATTGAGAGGAGATGACGATTTCCAGTCAAGACATTGCGGATTCCTCACAATTTCATTGGGATTATAGGGGAAGGGGTCACCCCAACCCTTGATCCACCACCCTTACCTTAAGAGAATAAGATCTTGAAGGTGTACTAAGGAGCATGAAGAATTTTCAAAGCACCTATTATTCCTTTCTCGCCACAAAGTCCACATGTAATTCGTTTGCTTTTTTGGGAATGTCTATTTTCAAATTATTATTTTTTATTTCAATATCATGTAATTAAAGATGTAAATAGTAAAAAATATGTGGCGAAATTTAAATTATGTGTAAAGTATTTGGAGAGACTAGTATATACTAATCCTCGAATACCTAGTGTATTTTTTCTTTGATGGTAAGGAAATGACCCTTACTAGACCTCAAAACTAATTATGTATCATCAAAGAAATAGAGTACTCATATAAAATTACTACATGTTAAAAGAATCGGGTGTTCACATTGGGGAGCAACAACGACCATCTTTCTGTCTTCTGATATTGGAAGAATTTGAATTTTAAGATTTTTTTCTCAAAATCACCTAAAGCCTAAAGGAGAGGACAAGTATTAGTATTTGCGCAAAGTCTTATAAAAGACCGTCTCACGTTAACACTAACGTGAGACGAGTCCTTTTTCCTCCAATCCTCAGCTTCAGCCTTCAATTCCTCCACCATCCTCTCAAATTATGGAAGTTTTGTCTCGCTAACCGTCTTTGAAGAACAACAACAACAGCTATTGGTATTTTTAAAAGTTCGTCAATTATTCGCTTTATTGAGGCCGCCATTGAAGAAACTTAAGAGAGAGAGAGAGAAAATGAAGTCACTTGGAACCAACAATGGCAGAATCGGAGGAAAGAGAAAGATTGAAGATGAAATAGGACTTGCGAAGCAAAAAGCACAAGCAATTGTTCAACACATCGGGGCATGCACCACCATCTGGCAGCAACAACACATGAGAAGAGGAGAGAGAGAAAAATTATAGCAATACCATACCGAGGAGAGAGAATGAGGGCAGCAAATGCAGGGGAACGGAAGCAGCTGCTTCGCCTGAACACCGACAACACAAAAGACCCACGCTGGCGACGAGGAGGAGCACAGACAACACGGTGGCAGCAGCACCGCAGAAGCAAAGGAGATAGAACATGGGACTAAGAACAACCAACAACAACACCAATGGTAGTAGTACCGGAGCACGACAAAGTCGCCGGCAGAGGTGACAACAAAAAGGACGGCAGTAGAGGAAGGAGGAGAAGGATGGTGAGTGAGAGAGAGAAATGGGTTGGGGTTTGGGGTTCCATTTATTTTGTTGAAATGAGACAAACTTTTGACAATAAAACACTAATGTGGCACTTTTAGATGAAGCCACGAGAGAGAATAAGGATGATGGGTTACATATTTCTCAAAGGGGTTGATTTTGTCATTTTCAAGTTATAGTTATAATTTTCCAATTAGTTAAGGAATTTTAATAATTAGTTACATATTTTTGGCTCTTAGTTATGGTTTTCTGATTCATAGTTAGCTTTTCACTAGTAGAATAAATGCTTATTGCTGCGGTCATTAAGTGGCCTATTGCGGCGGTTTTGACCGCGCAGCAATTAAGGGCGCAGCAATAGGTAATTAAACTATTGCTGCGGTTTTAAACCGCAGCAATATTAAAACATATTGCTGCGGTTTCTGGGCAAAACCGCAGCAATATGTACATTATTTCATTATTTAAATAAACCATATTCTTTGCGGGTTTCGTGACAAACCGCAAAGCAATATATATATATTTTTTATTATAAAAGCAAGATATTACTTGCGGTTTCTTGGACAAACCGCAAAGAATATATCTTTTTTTATAATAAAAAATACATATTGCTGCGGTTTGTCTCGTAAAACCGCAAAGAATATGTATTTTTTATTAAAAATTAAAGCCTATTGCTGCGGTTTTTACCCAAAACCGCAGCAATAGGTACTAAAGCTAAAAAAAAAAAAAAAAATTTCCGATATTCATATACAATGAGAGAGAGTGCCAAAAAAACACTTAACTAAAACACAAACTTACATCATTACACTCATATATTATATAGAACCATATTCTTACATAACTTATAACAAAATTTGACTAACAAATCTACCTATAACACTAACCTAAAAAAATCGACTAATACATCTATGGCATCTACCAATAACACTAACCTAAAAAAAAAAAATCGATTTAACTTCACCCAAAAAAAATCGAAAAAAAACAGATCTACAAACTCACTAAATTGCCGCAACACACACGAAAATTGGCAACATATTGGCTCGATATATTGTAAACAAAATCACTAATTCAATGTGTATAAACCAACATAAAACGCCAAAATTACGGTTATAAAAGAAATCAAATTCGCAATTCTAAACAAGTATAAAATTCAAGAATGGTTGAAGAAAATCACCACCATTGATGATTCTTCGCCCAATCGCCCCGTCGATTTGATGTCGGTAAATTAGGAATTGCTATCGTTGAAGGCGAATCCAAAGTCGGGAACGGAGCTTGAAGGTCGAAGCTCATCGGAAATTTGAAGGTCTGAGATGAAATTGACGCAAACCATGGATGACCACCGCCAAACTCGTCGGAGGCGGCGAACGAGACCGGAGATCGAACAACGAAATCTCGAAGAACGACGAGGAGATCTGGAGAATCGGCCGACGATCTGGGCAAGGACCGGCGAAGTGTGAGGGGGACCAGGCGACGACCGAGGGAGGCGTGAGTGAGAGGGAGGCGTGAGTGAGAGAGAGAATCGGTGGGATGATAGAGGAGGAGTGAGAGCAGATCCGAAGGAGGAGAGAGAAGGAGAAAACGGCCGAAATGAATAGAAGGCTGAAATGCGAGTGTCCCAAACCCTAGCGCCTTTTATATGAATTAAATGAGGATATTGCTGCGATTTTTTGTAAAAACCGCAGCAATATATTAAAATATATATTTTTTAATAAAAACCGCAGCAATATGTCTGGTCTTTTCAAAAAATTCCCGTTGAAACCATATTGCTGCGGTTTTTTGTAAAAACCGCAGCAATATATTAAAATATATATTTTTTAATATTATTTAAATATATTCTTTGCGGTTTTGGCCAAAACCGCAAAGAATATGTCCGGTCAAAAAGTCAACTTTTTTTCAAAAATTTCCCGTTGAAACCATATTGCTGCGGTTTTTGGCCGAAACCGCAGCAATATCTTTATTTTATATTTTACCTTTTCTTTTTACTTGATATATTGCTGCGTATGGGTAAAACCGCAGCAATACCACCGCAGCAATAAGCAATTATTCTACTAGTGTTTGCTTAATAGTTATGAAATTCGGATATATAGTTATGATTTTTAGGTTATTAGTTATTAATTGTGGTTAATAATTATGGTTTTATGGTTGACAGTTGTGATTCTGGCTATTAGTTATTGTTTTCTGATAAATAGTTATGATATTTGGGTATTTAGTTATTATTTTTTTTACATTAGTTATGACTTTTTGTTTTTTAGTTTCGGTTTTATGGCTAATAGTTTTAGTCTAGAAAATAACTGAAAGATTATAATTATAGCATATGAATAATTATTTATTAATTTCATGAGTAACAATGATGCATGTTTTTATGGTTATAGTTTTGATATTTGGTTAACAATTATACTTTGAGGGTTGATAGTATGGGTGGTCAATAGTTATGATTTTAAGGTCATTAGTTTTATTTATTGTATGCATTAGTAAACATTGTTTTTGCATTGGTTATTTGAGGTTGGCGTAACTAATGCAAAAATGCGATAGCTATTCAAAAAATAGAGAATTAGTGCGTTAGTTATTTAAGAAAGAGAGAATTATTTACGCGTGATACTGAAATTATGGCCAATAAAATGCATTATAATATGATTTTTATGATATAACTAATATACTTCAATGCTTAACTAATATAATTCAGCGTTTAACTAATATACTCCAGCGCTTAACTATTCATCCAGAAGCAATTTTTGGTTAGCATAACTAATAGGTGCAAGCGCTTAACTAATTTTGCTACTGTTTTGATGCACGCGCGTGATGTCAGCATGACATCAGCGGTCTCACGTTAACACTAACGCGAGACCGTCTCTCCAAAAACGGACACTAGTATTTGTCACCCTAATAAAAAAACCGTGTCTAGTATATCTGGTAAATATATGCTCCAATAAAACATCAATTGTGCACGCAAGGACAGGACAATAACAACTTTGTTTTGGTTGAAAATTTTAACAAGGTTAGTAAAGTGTGATTTGTGAAACTATAAACATCACAAATTCACAATTTGTATAAGCAAATAAACCTCACTTGATGAAGAAAACATTATGCGAAAATGTTGATAGACTAAATCCATCCTAATAGAATTAGCACAAGACTAAAATACATACTTATTCTGTACGAAAATATACAAAATGTACTATTCTCTTTTCTTCTCTAAAAAATGTCAAAGTGATAATTAGTCTAGCAACAATTGAAATTTTAGATAGTAAAAAAGCACGTACATATATAAAATATTATCTTACTAAGCATAGAAATCAAACAATTGAGAAACACAAAGCTGGTTATCAACAATTGAAATATTCATCGCAACTATCAATAGTACTCTTAGCTAATTTTGTCTTAAAAGTACTAAAATCAACAATTTAAGGCATGCATTCTATTTATTTTTGAATAATGGTCTTATTTGACTATTTAGGTCACATGTTTTTTTAACCGCAAATTCTCACTAATATAAATATTATAAAATGACTTGTTGAATTAATTTCAAGGTATAACGTCAACATATCAAGAATTTTTACTAATTTATAAATAAAGATATACTCTCTCCGTTCCTTTTTTGTTTATTTAAATAGGAGAAATAATATGGTTATGAAAGAGTGTAAATTATATGGGTCCAACAAGTGAATAAAGTAGTGTGAATAGAGAACAAAACTTTACCAAATAAGAAATAAAGTAAAATAGGGAAAATATTTGAGGAACCGATGTAAACGAAAAGTAGGAAGATATTTGGTGAAGAACGGAGGGAGTATATGATCATAGTAGTGCATTGTAAATTGTGAAAAAAAATGATAATTATTTGAGGACGAAAGGAGTATTAGAGTTACACAAATTATTAGAATAGACGGTCTAATTTTACCATAAAATTAGACAAACTCAAGCTTATATTTTTTAACAAGCCCATTCATCTCACTCTAACCCAACGCTATCTCTAGACATTTCGTGCCAACTTAGTCATTCATTCTCTTCTCCTTCATTTGTTTCCTTTTGAATCTCGAACTACAATGAATAATTTTATAAATAAACCCGACAGTCTTACCGAATGGATTAAACTAGTTACTAAAGAGATTAAACTAGTCACTAAATGGATAAAAGAATGTGAAAACTAAATGGATTAAACTGGTCACTAAATAGATTAAACTGGTCACTAAATAGATTAAACTAGCCACTATATTCACAAAGATGGTCTGATATCTTCTTACTATTGGGCTTGGGCCGTTGTCTAATTTTAACTTAAAAGTAGGCGGTCTCTTACAAGACCAACTGTTAGAGTTATCAGATATACATATAGGTTATCCACCTATCCAATTAAGCTTAGTTGGTTCTCCATACTTCTATATAAAAGTAGAATTAACAAGCTAAACTTGACTCTGTGGATATGAGAGAACCTTCCAACTTCAAGGTTCGGGATTCAATCTCCACTAGGGATACTTTGGGATAGAGAATCTCCTCATCCATCCTCTCCTCCTAGAATTTCTAAACCATAAACTTAGATGAAATTGACTCGTGAGTTGTGAGAGAGTTTAATTTAGTTGGATAAAACCCTTTTATCTTACCTACCTAAAAATATGAAAGCAGAATTAAAACCCTCTTTTTAAGCCAAAGCAATCAACCTAAACTCGCTTTTCCTAGGCACTGCACTCTCAGTCTCTCACATGCTTTTGCGACCAAATTTGTTTCTCCAAAAAGAGGGGGAAAAAAAACAAACAAACAGATCTTTTTTTTTTTATTTTAAAAATACTCTTTTCTTACAGTTTTGCATTATTGCCACTTTTGTCAGCCCGAATCCAATGACTTTGGGCTGAAACATAAAGAAGTGCTATTTCCTTTATCCATGTATAGTAATTATGACATTATTATTATAGTATGGTTTGAGGGTAACATGTGTTCCACATTATATATTGTATGTAGCAGAAAGGTTACCCAATCAGAAAGAATTGCTTTAAGCAGCAGTATCAAAGTATGACATCATCAGTCATCATGGGAATATTAGCAAGTAATTAAGTAAAATACTAGAGTAGTTAGTATGATACACTGAACATGTTAATAACACAAATCAAGAGAGATCCTGCTGTTTTGCTCATAAACTTTAGTGCGATTTGCACTGAGATTTGAGAAAGGTTTATATTGTTGACTATTTAAGGGCATATGGTCCTGTTATTTTGGCTTATAAGAGTCATCTGATTTCAGTCTGTCATGATTAATTAAAGATCTTCCTTGTCATTTACTCTTTCAATTCATCTGCCTCAACATATTATCTTCATGGGTCAAAAACATCTTTTTTATTGATTTGTTCACTTGTTTGAACTCCAATATATATAATATAGAAGTATATAATAAATTTGAACTACTTTCAAATTGAAGGGAGGGTTCATCTTTAAAACCAAACAATTATTAGTATAATATGATAGCTCCTCAAACTTACTATAGGCATATTTGTGCAATAATTTTGGAATAATTTTTTAGAGGTTTGGTGAAAAAACTATACTAATGGCTAAAAGTGACGTTTGATGATTCGGTGTTTAAGGTAACTTTTAGTGAATGAGGGTAGTGTAAAGAATATAGTTTAAATTATTGTCCTTCACTAAATCAACAACTACCAAACATTACTTGTTTTAAAATTCTTTTTGACAGTTAATAACTAACAACCGATACAAAAACTAATTATTGCCAATGCCATGATAGCTAACATCTATAACAACAATTACTTTTGTTGTACAAACCCTATAAGTTGGTAAATTTCTCACCTTTTCTCTAGTCCTCAAATAATTTAAGTACATGGGTTCTAGATTTTTGATTAATAACTGTATCACAATATGGACAGTGAAAAAATAAAGTTAGTTTGTCATCAATTAATCACATTAGTATTCCCTTTTGGAGGTTTTTTTTTGGTTTGATGCCAAAGAAAACTTTAGCATGCATACAAGCGGTTGGTGAAGTTGGATTTGAAAAGGTTTTCCTCCAAGCTCAATTGCTTGAAGGATCTGGATTGAGGTGGTTAATCTTGTGATCAATAAGAGAAAGAAACAAATGACTGCCGTTGTAATATATTGGAGAGTGATTGAATCAAGAACACTAAACTTTATTCTCAAGTTTTATAAATGATCGAAGCTTAGGCTCTAGAATAGAGATGTATATGGGCCGAGATGACAGGTGTCGTTTCGTCCCGACACATGACCTTGGCCTGGTCTGACACGAGAGGCGCAATGGAAAACCGTGGGCCACTCATGGGCATCATGTTTATAATATGGCCTGAGCTCGGCATAATGACGACATGTCGACTCACCTTCCTTTTGCTCAATTTCAATGATATTGAAAAAATTATAAAATATATAAGGGGCCTCGTTGACACGACACGTGGATCAGGTCGTTCACGTGCCGTTCTTTTGAGTTTCGACATGGCCTTGGCTCGGTCCGATGTGGAACAAGGCCCACTAGCCCGACACATGGGATAGTATGACTAGGCCTGCGCAAAACTCTACTCCAGGATGTCAATTATTTAGCAATTTATAGTTCTTTTTAATTTTTTGATATGATCCACTGCAATTAGTCGGCTACAAATTATGCATCAAATCTTCAATAACATAGATTTATAGTAGCCACATAATTAGCCCTAACTGAGAATTAGTTGATCAGATAACTATTACTAGTTCGTTTTAGTTGGTTGTTACTTTTTTTTGTAGGGAAAGTTAGTTCTTACTTGTTTTAACTAAGATTGGCAACGTTTGATTTAAAAAAGAAATGGCTACATCAATTGATAGTGATAGATGATGGATTCCCTAAAAAAAAAAAGACAGTAGATGATGGTTTTTGATTGCTTGATTGTACGAGATGACAAAAAGGTATTGACTTTTGACTTATTATCTGGGTTCTTTGCTTAATCATAGCAAGTGTTTGGATAAGTTTGTTTTGGACTTTTGGTACTTCGAAAATTACCAAACAATATTTTTGTAACCGTAGTAGTCCGTAGTATATCTTATCTAATATAACTAGTTACTTCATCCGGTCTTTATTAGTTTACCCGTATTTCTTTTTAGGATGTCCCTTATTAGTTTACCCATTTCTTTTATTTCTATTTTTGGAATGGGACCACTAACTTTCCATCACACATACATTCAACTTTAATATAAAATACGGTTTTTCACATGATACCCCCGAGTTTTCAAAAAATTCATGTGGTACCCTCCATGTTTTCAAAATTCACCAGGTACCCCTAAGTTTAAAACTAATTCACGGGGTACCCCTAAGTTTCAAACTAATACACTCAAATGCCCTTAATGACTAACGACGTTAACCGCCGTTAGTCATTAGCCCTAATTTTCTGTTTTAAACCCTAATTAACCCCCTAATGCTAACCTTAATCCTAACCCTTAGCCTAACCCTAATCCTAAACCCTAACCACCCCTCCCCCACACTCCCACCACCCCTGCAGCCTCCCCCCCCAGCCCCCACCCCCTCCCCCCCAGCCCCACTCCCTCCACCACCCCGTCGACACCCCCTCCCCTCCCCCCCCCCACCCTCCCCCTCCCTCCCCAACCCCGTCGACACCCCCTCCCTCCCCCACCCGTCGACACCCCGTCCCCACCCCCCACTCTCCTCGATTCCCCCCCCCTCCCCACCATCTTTCTCGCACATCCCACCCTAAGTCCCGAAGATCCGGGCATCCCACACGAGCCACCATTTGGGCAAAGAACGAAGATCCGGGCAACGAAGATCCGGGGTGGGGGAAATCGGGCAAGAACGAAGCTATGGGCGGCGAAGATCCGGGGTGGGGAAATCTGGCAAACGAAACTAGAATGGTAGGGGAGCAACGAAAATCGACGGAGCGACGGTGGCAAGGGGGAGGGGGAGGGCCGCGACTGGTCGAGCGGCGGTGGAGGAGTAGGGGTTGGGGAGGGGGAGAGCCTGCGACTGGTCGAGCGGCGGTGGAGGAGTAGGGGGTGGGGAGGGGGAGAGCCTCGCGAAGGTCGAGCGGCGGTGGAGGGGTAGGGGGGGGGGAGGGGGAGGGGTGGGGGAGGCTACGGGAGTGGTGGGAGGGTGGGGGGGGGGTGGGGGGGCCGGGGTGGGGAGGCTACGGGGGTGGTGTGTGAGGGTGTGGGAGGGGTGGTTAGGGTTAGGGTTAGATTTAGGGTTTAGGGTAAGGGTTTAGGGTTAGGTTTAGGGTTTAGGGTTAGGATTTAGGGTTAGGATTAGAGGTTAATTAGGGTTAATGACTAACGACGGTTAACGCCGTTAGTCATTAAGGGTATTTAAGGGTACCCCGTGTATTAGTTTGAAACTTAGGGGTACCTAGTGAATTTTGAAAACATGGAGGGTACCAGGTGAATTTTTTGAAAACTCGGGGGTATCAGGTGAAAAAACCGTATAAAATAATAGTTTCTCTTTGAACCAATCAAACAATTTAGAACCCCTTCTTTAAAAAAAAAAAAATATAAGTCAATTTGCTAGAACTCTTCTATTTCTTGGATTGTGAGAAGGCTGCATTGCTAGGTGATGTAATATTGTAATTGCTGGATGTATTACCATTTGTTCTATAAGTGCGTACAATACGGACTCAACTCAAACCTTTTTATCACACCAAAGACAAAGTTGTGCCAGTCTGCCAGATGTTAGCCAAGTAGTATGTGGCCTAGTAGTAATATTTGTATCTCACAACCTCAAGGTTGTGGGATCAAACCCCACTAGAGGCACTTTGGAGGTGGGATTCCCTTACTTTTCCTCCACTCTCAAAGGGCCTTGCCTGTATTACTGGGTTGGATTAACCTATGTAAAGTTCCGGCTCAGTGGACACTTCTCCTTACTAATTAAAAAAATAGTGCTAGATCTTTCTTTAGCCTTTACCAAATAATTAAAGGAGTGCAATGACAGTACTGATGAGGTTAACAAATCAAATTTGGCATGTTAACAACGACAACGCACAAATAAACAACTAAGAAGTTTCCACAAAATAGTGTGATCTCAATCTTCTTGAAATGACTACAATTAGCCCTTGCTTATATGTTCAAGAGTCCAATTTGTAAACTTCTTCACCACAACTTTAAGCAAACAAATAAACCCAAAAACCAGCAAAGCCACACTATTTATGATCAAGAAAGTAGGGGCATCAGGAAACATACTAAGCAAGAAAACCAAGTAAGAAAACAACGATGACACCAACGATGCAGGAAGAAGAGCGTGCAGGAAACCTGGTATATGGTGAAGAAAGACGAGGAACATAGCGCAGTAAAACGACGCCGTGTTGAAAGACATGTACAAGTAGTAAGTTGCAGGTGGACATTGGTTAACAGATTGTGTTAGAGAAAAATTATGGAACATATTTAAGAAACATGAACTACCATGTCGTTTCATGTCTGAGTTCCATAGAGTTGGTGGAGGGTTAAGGCCTTGGGTGTAAGCTGAGGTTGCAAGTATGCCAGCTAGAATAGGAACTACACCTTTGGATATTACTAGACGACGAAGACTGTGCGATTCTTGCTGTTCGATGTAAGTAGATTGATGGTCTTGTATTGAAGAGCCTGGTGGTGATTGTGGTACTTTCTCATGTGTCATTTCTTTGCTGCAAATTTGATTTTCTATCGAGATGTTAATGGTTGACATGTTATTGAGGTCTCGTGCTTGATCATGGAAGTCTACTATTTGATGTATGTTTGTTATGCCATGATCTCTTAGCAAATTTAGTACCTGCACAATGTCATAGTTTGTTATTAGTATACTTCAATCCTCGACTGTCCGTAGAAGATACTCCCTCTGTTTCAAAATAGTTGCTTACATGCCTTTTAAAAGGGGGAGGGGAGATATTAGTCTTGAATTGTAAATTTACCTGGAGCTGTTTTGTGGCCTCAGCTAACTGAAAAATGGTATTCCCATAATCATCAACATGATTTATAAGCTCAGGATCTTTAGAAGTACTGATCAACACTTTGAAGACTTCAAATTGGCTGTTTAGGACTGCCAAATGAAGTGCAGTCTCACCGTTGGCAGTGACTTCCCAAGCAGCTTGTGGACATTCACTAATCAGTTCATCAACCACATTCACCCTTCCCTTAATGGCTGCATAATGAAGCGGTGTTCGACCCCCTTTGTCTTTGATGAGGCAGAGATCAGGGCTGATCTTCAAAATCTCCTTCACGATCTCGATATATCCAGCCGCGCATGCTATATGGAGAGGTGTGAAGCCATCTTTGTTGCAGTCCCAGGCAAATAAAGGCATTTGCTGCAGCATTACCTTCACAAAGTTTGTTCTTCCAGCTAGAGTTGCTATATGTAGAGGAGTATCAGCATAGGGTAACAGGGCTACTTTCTGTAAGGCCAGAGGATCTTCTTCTAGTAATGCAAGAAATTCATTAGTATCTCCTTGTTTTGCTACTTGGAATAATCTTGAATCCATGGATCTGATGGCTATGATTGGGCTGAATTGTAGACGCTCTCTTAATTCCCTATACGACATATATATCATACAAACTTGCTTAAGATGCTATTTAAGTTCTGTATATATATGTTCAATCATAAGCTCAAACTTAGTAAGATTGCATCATATATAAAGCCAGCTGATTTGATCTATAAATAGAGTTAATCATCGTTGAGATTAGGCAAAGACTTCAGGTCATATATTAAGGTTTAAGCCCAATCAGATCATGTACTAAAATGCACAAGAATAAGTAGTTATTCGGGTTGGGCCATACCCCTAAAGATAATGGCATAACCACTCAAACATTTGGGTCAATTTAGCCAGTATGTTTAGGCCAAAATCCTTGACCCAAACCTGGTCCAACACTATATCAAATACTATTATTGATTACCTATACAATGCGAGACAACTTACATGTGCCTAATATACATATGGGTCTCAAGACTCTCAACCACTCAACCAGTATTAGCACGCGCACGGTTAAGTAAAAAAGAATAAAGAAAGCTACGTTATATGATTAAACAAACAAACATCAACATTCTTATATATCAGGAAAGGATTAACCCATCTCTGAGAGTGAACTCAATTACCCCCTTATCCCCAACATACCCCTTCAATTTTTCACTCGCATTTTGAAAGATACTGCTGGATCTACCATAAACTACCTAAAACTGTCCCTGAATCAAGTGTATTAATCTTCTAGTCCCCTTACTTGTAACTATATTACTCTACATTACACTATATGACAACTCAAACTACATAGAACTAGAAAATGATTATCTTATGACTAATTGCATAAAATCCAGACCAAATAAAAATGTAAGAAATCAATATAATGCATGAATGTACAAACTTCAAATTAACAGGAAAGACAGAGATGACCATCACCTAGTTAAAATTGGCTGTGCTCCTTATCCTTAGCTTTCAAGGGGCGGCGACGAAACCCAAACGCTTGTTCTGCACTTAAGACTTATTATGAAGCTATTGGTTCATCTGCATTCTGCAATGAACTCAATGTGGAAATACAGTTGTGCTTCCTTCTTTATATATAAGACACTTTCAGGGGATCTTTTGCTAGAAATATACTCCCAGGTCATTAAGGGAGAATGTTTCTTCTTATTAAATAGTATTTAAATGAGTGCATTGATCTCATGCATAACATTAACTTACAGCTTTGCATTTCTAAGTATTTGTGGAGTTGTGGTATACGGATTGTATCTTCACACACGTGATGATAGAAAATGAGCTATATGAGGTTGGTAGTGTAGGAATATATAGATGCATATAGCGGAATTTCAGGAAACAATTTCCCAACATCTATCATAGGATCGCAGACATAATCAAACATATGAATCATTCAATAGGGATTAAATATCAAACCTTTGTAGCGTGATTTCCCAGTTGTATGCAAGCTTTGAAGATCCGAGAGCCCCAAGTGTTGCTCCTCTAATCAGTCCACGAGCACCAGTTGAACACCAACGTCTGCTAGAACGGAAGAGAAAAGATCCCTTGCTTTTTGGTGGTATAGGCGCCGGTTTAGAGGGAATAGATTTGGGTTTCAATTCTCTCTCTTGTGAAAAGAAACTGATTAATGAATTGATCACCTAAACCCTAATATTATATCCTATATATAATAGAAGAGTCATAGGCTAGTTAGGAGAACTAATTCTCCTCCTATTCCCCTTTGGACCGGCCCAATCCTAATCCTAAATGGATTTGGATTTCTTTGTCCAACTTGTGCTACAATGTGTGACCTCATAGGATTAATCTATTTTAGTTATAGGCCCAATCAATATTGTCCTATTAATCATATTTATTCTCTAGCAAGTAAATATGATTACTAAAATAATTAACTTTATTATCTTCATAATATTATTCCTATTTATATTTAGTAATTGCCGGGATGTCTAAGGACATATTCCTTCAATCTCCCACTTGTCCGAAGACAAGAGCGCAATGTTAAATTCCTTAAGTCACTTAATGTCAAATTTGATAACACAATGTTATTCTCAAATTTATGTTCCTTGATCGGCGAGTTCGAGCTGCTCAAATAAGGATTAACTCTTTAATCCTATTCCGCATGGCCATGCAATTTTCCAGTTTTCGCTCATCAAGAGGCCCAGACACCATTCCTATTTAATAGGAGGACTTATCCACTCTTGTATGACCATAACTCCCACTCAATTCTTAGCCCACCTGATCACTGCCTTTATAACCTCCTTTTACGGCGCGGCGTTTAACAGTGTCAAAGTTAAACTAATTATGTTGTGGTTATTAAGACATACTCATGTTTAAGGAATCCACTAAATATAGTAGTTCGATTCTACTTTTAGAATCTAATTAGGTCAAGTCTCAATGTATCAACTATACATCCATATAATCAATTAGACATCTCTATGTCTCCATAGCCCATGGAACTGCGCTATCAATTAATTATATACTAGTCTTTTAAATAAATCACTTATGTCCAATTTAGTGATTTAGACTAGGGACTTTAAATAAATTGTGATTTCAGTTCACTTTATAGGGTTCCATTATCAAAACGTTTTCGATAATCCTATTTGAAAACACAAATTATTTGGACATTTTATTTAATACTAAACCAAACAATTAAATAAGAACGAAATTTTATTGATAAACATTTCAAAGCATAATAAATGTCTTTACAATTGTAAACATGAAGTAAACAACCTAAAGCCATTCTCCCATATGCTTAAGCCCCATAGACCTAGTATGACACTCATGCTTAGGTTGAGCAAGCGGTTTAGTCGGAGGATCGCGCTACGTTATCCTCGGTATGAACCTTGCTTACTTTCACATCCTCTCTACCAACGATTTCTCGAATGAGATGGAATTTCCTGAGCACATGTTTAGACCTTTGATGCGATCTGGGTTCCTTAGACTGAGCAATGGCACCATTGTTGTCACAATACAACTCAATGCCATTCTCAATGCTAGGAACTACACCAAGCTCACCAATGAACTTTTTGATCCAAACGGCTTCCTTTCCTTTGCCGCATCGCCCGCCGCAATATACTCGGCCTCCGTTGTAGAATCCGCGATGGTACTGCGCTTAGAGCTCTTCCAGCTCACGGCTCCTCCATTGAGACAAAATATGAAACCAGATTGCGATCGGAAATCATCTTTGTCACTCTGGAAGCTTGCATCGGTGTATCCCAAGAACAACCAACTCATCATCTCCACCATAAACCAAAAAATTATCCTTAGTCCTTCGCAAGTACTTAAGGATGTTTTTCGCCGCAATCCAGTGCGCATCTCCCGGATTTGACGGTATCTCGCTGCATATACTCAAAGCATATGCAACATCCTGGGTCGAGTGCATATCATGGCATACATAATGGATCCTACTTGCGAAGCATAGGGAACATTACTCATACACTTGACCTCATCGGGACTCGAAGGACACCGAGTCTTGCCAAGTGTTATGCCATGTTGCATGGGAATGAAACCTCTCTTGGAGTTTTCCGGCTTGAACCTTGCAAGAACCTTATCAATATAAGTCTCTTGACTAAGTCCAATCGCAGTCTTTTCGACCTATCTCTATAGATCTTTATTCCCAATATGTACTCGGCCTCTCCTAGGTCTTTCATAGAGAAACAATTTTTAAGCCATTCCTTGATCGACTCAAGCATGGTCTTATCATTTCCTATGAGAAGTATGTCATCCACATACAAGACCGAGAAAAGTAATACTACTCCCACTTAACTTCTTGTATACACAAGATTCCTCTTCATTTTCGAGAAAGCCAAATTTCTTGACCGCCTCATCAAATCCGAGGTTCCAACTCCTTGATGCTTGCTTTAGTCCATAAATGGACTTCTTAAGCTTGCATACCCTCTCTCGGATTTTCTAGATCTTCAAAACCTTGAGGTTGTGTCATGTACACATCCTCTTTCAAGAACCCATTCAAGAAAGCGGTTTTGACATCCATCTCGCCATATTTCATAGTCATGAAAGGCAAGAATCGCAAGGATTATCCTAATGGACTTCAAGATGGCTACTCGGTGAGAAGGTTTCATCATAGTCAATACCATGAATTTGTTTGAAACCTTTCGCCACCAACCTTGCTTTGAAAACACTAATGTTTCCATCCTTGTCTGCTTTTCAACTTGAAAATCCATTTGCATCCAATGGGTTTTACCCCATCGAGCAAATCAACCAAGTCCCATACTTGATTTTCGGACATGGAATCCATTTCGGATTTCATGGCCTCGAAGCCATCTTTCGGAGTCTTGACTATCCAAAGCTTCTTTGTAGCTAGTAGGCTCTTCGATTCTAAAATCGTTATTTCGAACTTTCTACCAAAAGGAAATCAATATATCTCTTTGACGGAATGATGGTCCTACTAGACCTACGTTGGGGAACAACAGAAGAAGTTTCTACCTCACTAGGTTGAGTGACTTCGCATGGAGTATCTCCAAGTGGGACGGTAGGAGGTACGTGAATTGAATGCACCACCTCCTGAGCATTTTCATGCCGGGTCGCCTCTGATGAGGTGTTAACCTCATCCATTTGTTGCTCATCTCGAACTTCTTCGAGATATACATTTCTCCCACTTGTTTTTTTCGGAAATAAACTCCTTTTCCGAAAAGACACCATTACGAGCAACAAACACTTTGTTTTCGCTTTGGTTGTAGAAGTAGTATCCCTTAGTCTCTTTTGGGTAACCCACAAAAAGACATTTATCGGATTTGGGTGAAAGCTTATCAGAAAGTAAACGTTTTACATAAGCTTCACAACCCCATATCCTTAGAAAAGACAATTTTGGAACGTTTCCTGTCCACATTTCATATGGTGTCTTTTCCACTACTTTGGATGGTGCTCGGTTAAGTGTGAATGCCGCATTGTTTCAAGTGCAAATCCCCGAATAAAATAGGAAGATCAAGAAGACTCATCATGGATCGAACCATATCAAGTAGAGTTCGATTCCTTCTTTCAGAAACGCCATTTAACTGTGGTGTTCCTGGCGGAGTCCATTGTGAAAGTATTCCACAATCCTTCAAATGATCACCAAATTCTTGAGATAAATATTCACCACCACGATCGGATCGTAATGCCTTAATTTTCTTCCCAAGTTGGTTTTGTACTTCATTCGGAATTCCTTAAATTTTTCAAAGGATTCCGACTTATGCCGCATGAGGTAAACATATCCAAATCTGCTCACATCATCGGTAAAAGTAATGAAGTAATCTGTACCCCCCCTAGCCAACGTACTCATAGGTCCACACACATCCGTATGTATGAGGGCTAAAAGGTCATTGGCCCTTTCACTTGAACTCGTGAAAGGAGACTTTGTCATTTTCCCCATCAAGCAAAACTCACAAGTATCAAATGATTCGAAATCAAATGATTTGAGAATTCCATCTTTATGAAGTTTCTCAATGCGCTTTGAGCTTATGTGGCCTAATCGACAATGCCATAGGTATGTAGGGTTTGAATCATTTGCTTTATGTTTCTTCTTTGTCTATGTTATAGATGTGGGTTTCTAAGTCTAGCACATATAAACCATTTGATAACTTAGCGGAGACATAGAACATATCATTCAAATACGCAGAACAACAATTGTTCTTTATTGTAAATGAATAACCTTCGGAATCCAAAACAGGAATCGAAATAATATTCTTTGTGATAGCAGAAACATAATAACAATTATTAAGTTCTAAAACTAATCCTGAAGGTAAAAGAAGACTATATACTCCCACTGCCAATGTAGCAACTCGTGCTCCATTGCCAACGCGAAGATCTACTTCTCCCTTTCCCAATGTTCTACTTCTTTTGAGGCCTTGCATATTACAAATAATGTGCGAACCACAAGCGGTATCAAATACCCAAGAAGCAGAAGTTGCTAAGTTAACTTCTATAACATACATATCTGAACTAGAAACTCCTTTCTTTTTATCCTTCAGATACTTGGGGCAACTACTTTTCCAATGACCAACCTTGTTACAGGTGTAACAATAGTGCTCATCAGCAACTTTTGGTTTTGGTGTAACGATTCCCATATCCCTTTCAATTGCAATGAAACGTTCAGCATTCAATTTGTCCTTCGCAAGGACGGAGCGCAAATTACAAGTAGAATTGTTGGTGTTGATATTGTTGTTACTAGACATAATTACTACAACACATAATAAAGCAAGATTCAATCAATGTTTATCAAAAAAGCAATAATTAAACAAATTTTAATTACTACTACCCTTTATTCAAAATGAAAGTCCCCTATTGAATAAAGAAATAACCAAGATCCCCTCCCACTACAATCAAACGGACTTTGGCCCTGCCTTCAATTTATAGTAGTTGAGGTAAGTAAACACTTTACTAATTATAACTAATTATAATTCTTGGTAGACAGGTTAACAACTCCTTGTTTACTCCTATCTCTTAGCTTCAAAACCCAAAACTTTGTCTTTTGATGATTTTGTTGAGTTAAACCAAACATTAACATGTAAGTTTCAAAAAACCTACCCTACTATCCCCGGAACTATGAGTAACACCCTGCTTTGGCAGAACCTATTACTCATGATCTAAGGCTTTATAGGTGTTGTTTGGAAAAGCAATTGAACTCAATATTACTTGTGGGGACCTAAGTTTACTAATATGGTCAATTAATAGTGAACACATGAATCAATTAACCACAAACAAACTTAGAAGCAAGCATTTAAACAAAATAAATGCAAGAGAATTACTATAAGCAATAACTAAATGATCTAGTATGGCCCCTATACTTAGGAAAATAACTAATCTTCATGAATCCTCCCTTGAATCTCCATGGATCACCATCCTTGAAACTCCTTGGATCCTCATGCTTTGATTACATAATTTGAATTAAATAAATAACTAAAATTTAAAGTTACAAAAATACAAACGATTCGCAGATCGTATTTAATTTACATTCAAATATAACGATTCGCAGATCGTAATTACTATCCTAATTTGGGCCATACTAGTCATAATATGCAAAATATAATATCACACATATTATATTAAACATCCACGCATTTATAATATCAAATAAAATAAACACAAACTATTTACTTATTAACAATTAATAAGCAAATACAACTTTCCATAATAATTATAAAACTTAACAAATTTAAGCTAGAAATTATTTAGGAAACTTTATTATTTTATATTCAATTACTTATCTAGCTATGGCAATAATCTTTATTATTCACAAATTTGCAAAATAGGAAACTTTTGGATTTATGCTCAAGTTTGGAAAATCAGATTTTCATTTAAACAATTTTTTTTATTTTTATTTTTTTTAAATCAAACGTTGACCTGTTGACCAGCAGCTCAAGGGCCGCCGGTCAGCAGCCAACCACCCGACCACCGCTAGAAACAAGACCAAGATTGAAGGCGGCCTTCACCGTCCGCCATAACAACACAACCAACGACCTTAAGCAAAGCCGCCCGCCATAACCCACCGAGTCGTGCACCATCGGCCGCAACCATTATCCCCTTGCCGCCGGCCGGAGCCCCAGGAGCAACGCCCCAAAGACCGACAAAGCACGCGCCGCGCACTTCGAAAGTGCACCGCACGCGTGGCCGCCGGTGCCGCCCGTGCCCCCGCCCCCGTTGACGTCGACCTACCGCCGCCCTCCACCGTGACTCCACCGATGCAGGTGGGGCCACCCAGCCATGGTGGGAAAACCTTTTAAATTTTGTAACAATTTACAAAATTGCCATTAAATCTTTGACAAACAATTTATTTAAAGATTGAGGATTTTAATTAGGTCTTAATAATCCGAAAATTATGGCAAAAAATTTTGAATCACTTAACAAACTCAAACAAAATTTTAGATTTGTTAAGATTAGATTTTCAATGCTTAATCTATATTAAACATTAAATCTAACAAAAATTCAAAATTTGGGCAAGAATCAAATTATCTCCAAAAATTCAGAAAATTAACATTTAAATTCCGAAAAATTCGAAAATAATTTTTAGGGTGATCTACTGAATTATCTTAACAAATAAAATCAAATATTTTAATTGTTATCCTTAAATTCTATGAATAATCAAATTAAACATAAAAGTTAACCAAAATTCATAAATAATATGATAAAATTCGAAAATTAGTGGAAAAAATAATCAAATTATTTTCAGCCATCATATTATTCTAGATCTATGTGGGTGATGAACATTAGATTTATTTAACAAATTAAAAATCAAATCTTTAATTGTTAACAAATTATTTCAATTATTAATCGAATTAAACATTAAATAATTTTAAATCTAACAAATATACTTATAAAAATCCGAAAATTTTGGAGTGAATTAACCAGTTTATTTCGTCCATAATGTCAAAAAATCGGAACTTTATAAAATTATTTGAGCATAAATCACAATTAAATCAAATATTTACAATTTCCAATCAATTAATATCAAATATCAATTATGCAAATTCAAGCCATAAATAAATCCTCCCTTAATTGAATAAAAATAATAACTTTGCATACAATTACATGATCATATGAATATTATGAATTAGGCAAAACTGATACCACTGTAGGAATATATAGATGCATATAGCGGAATTTCAGGAAACAATTTCCCAACATCTATCATAGGATCGCAGACATAATCAAACATATGAATCATTCAATAGGGATTAAATATCAAACCTTTGTAGCGTGATTTCCCAGTTGTATGCAAGCTTTGAAGATCCGAGAGCCCCAAGTGTTGCTCCTCTAATCAGTCCACGAGCACCAGTTGAACACCAACGTCTGCTAGAACGGAAGAGAAAAGATCCCTTGCTTTTTGGTGGTATAGGCGCCGGTTTAGAGGGAATAGATTTGGGTTTCAATTCTCTCTCTTGTGAAAAGAAACTGATTAATGAATTGATCACCTAAACCCTAATATTATATCCTATATATAATAGAAGAGTCATAGGCTAGTTAGGAGAACTAATTCTCCTCCTATTCCCCTTTGGACCGGCCCAATCCTAATCCTAAATGGATTTGGATTTCTTTGTCCAACTTGTGCTACAATGTGTGACCTCATAGGATTAATCTATTTTAGTTATAGGCCCAATCAATATTGTCCTATTAATCATATTTATTCTCTAGCAAGTAAATATGATTACTAAAATAATTAACTTTATTATCTTCATAATATTATTCCTATTTATATTTAGTAATTGCCGGGATGTCTAAGGACATATTCCTTCAGGTAGCAAAAAGCTTAATTGAAGTATATACCAGTTTGTGATCAAATCTTCTGATTCTATTTAATTTAGTAGATTTGGGTATGATTGAGTTGTCTGTTGTCATTGTTTGGTTGAGCTTGTCAACTAAAACTGTATCAAATGAGTGGGTTCCCATATTGTAGGTAAGTAGGTTGATATGATTTGTGGAGAGTCTCGTTAGACTGACTCTATTTCTGAAAGAGATGAATAAAAGATTGGCAGCGTGCATGGTTAAAGAATTGATAATATGAAATCAACATCTAGATCAAATCAACAATATGTAATTGACTAAGTAAAAGAGCAAACTAACTCTAAAGTTACAATTTGGGATGATGACTTTCAGCCCTTAGACTTTGTTTGGTTGGCCTGCAAGTACTACAACTTTCCATGTAAAAATGATGACAATATTAAATATGGAACATGTAGCTACAACTTTCCATGTAAAATGAGCATAAAACAAGAATAAAGTACCATTTCAAAAATAGAAAGATGAGAATCAAGAAATTGGGACACCCAAAATGGAATAGAAGCGCTATAAATTGGGACGGAGGGAGTAGTTATTTAGTTGACCAAAAATACGTTAGAAGTATGACAAGTGAAGCAATAATACTTCATCCGTTTCACAATACTTGCAACACTTTTTAAATTGCGGACTCTGAGGCAATTTTTCTTAGCATACCATTAGATGGGAAGGGGTATGTGATTAGACTAACTAATAATACAGCTAATTCATTATATCAACACCTAGGATTCACCATCACCACCCTACCACCGCCAGCCGCCACCACCCGCCAATATCACCACCAGAACCACCCCACCAACACCACCGCCACAGCCACCCCGCCAACAACACCACCACAACCATCCCACCACCACCATGAGAACCACCACCACGACCACCTCGCCACCACCATCTTCCATTTCATGAAAATTCACCAAGATCTTCATCTTCTCCATCTTCATCTTGTATGTGAGCAAATAAAAAAAAAAAACAGATTCGACCACACCCCCATCTTTGATCTTCCTCCCACAACATCGCAAAACAAAACCCCAGATTCTCCAATGGCGGCAGATTCTACCCTAAACCCTAAACAAAACCCTAGATCTAACCACACCCCAGATTCTCCCACAACATCTTTCATCAAATCCACCGCGTGCCGCAAATACGACCTCGCCCACGCACCAAAGCTCGTCGAGATGATCGCCGCTGTCCCTGACTCCGAGCGCGCGTCTCTCCACCCGAAGCTCCACGCTAAGTCTGTGCGTACCGCGTCTGGAATTGCAATCAGTTCAGTTCAAAGAAGATGAAGACGATGAAGAAGAAGGAGATCGAAGGAGAGAGAAATTAAAGAAGGAGAACAAAGGAGAGAGAAAGAAGGAGATCGACGGTGGTGGGGTCGCTATTGGTTGGCGAAGGAGATAGGGAGGAGGAGGGTTGGCTGGTGGTTGGCGAGGGAGAGAGGAAGGAAGGGAGGAAGGAAGGACCATATCAGAAATGGTATTGTGGTGGTGGCTGGTGTTCAAATTAGTTCAAATTAAGTTCAAATAATTAAATTGGGATATTGTGTTCAGGGATTAAATTAGGTTTTACAAATCAGTTTTTATTTTTTAAGTGAGGGTAATATGGTCCTTTCACCCCCAAAACTTACTAAATAAGGAAACAAAAAAAAAGTGTTGCATTTATTTTGAAACACCCCTAAATAGAAAGTGTTGCAAATATTATGAAACGGAGGAAGTATTAAACAAATAGAATTAGTTAAGATGCTCAGTTTAAAGTAAATTTGTGGTGAATAATTTTCCCTTGGCATGCCTCCTTCATCAATGTAGCTCACTAGCTTGGCATAACCTGGCAATCACGTTTATGATGAACATCCACTAACACTTAAGTAACTATGGATGCTAGCTCGCTTAGCTGGAAAAATATTATGCGAGACTGGGGGTGGCAGGGGCGGATCCAAGATGTTAATCCTAGGGGGGCACCAATCGAATTAAATGATCGACCAATAGTATACGAAAATTCAAAAATTCATAAAAACAGCCAAAAAATTAAAATAAGTTATTTCAT
Organism: Beta corolliflora; assembly: GCA_947648045.1. Taxonomy (NCBI): domain Eukaryota; kingdom Viridiplantae; phylum Streptophyta; class Magnoliopsida; order Caryophyllales; family Amaranthaceae; genus Beta; species Beta corolliflora. The sequence continues at coordinate 622,928 of CANSZD010000458.1, forward strand.
TTAAACCACAATCTAAAAATTCTTTTGAATGAACTATAATAATTGTTCTCATCGAGTTCTCATATTTTGGAGTTGATCTACAAGATCATCAATGCTTACTTTCAAAAACAAATTTTTTTTTGAATAAGAAACGAAAAAAATTATTGAGTAATTGATCTCTCATAGAGTCATAGTAGTATGCAAATATTTCTTTAAATAAGAAACCAAAACAATTTATACTTTATTATGGTCATCATTCATGAAAACTTTTATTAGATCATAGCTTTATCAGCCATTTGTTATAATCTATGTATACGGTAATAATATAAGATTAAAATCATACAATTTTTTCTTTTTTGAATTTATAAAATCGTACATCAATTTACAATAGTTTACTAATTTGAACCTAACAATTTATAATTTTCACTAAAAGCAAACAACATAGATAAATTGGAAATTAAAAAAATGACTTTGGTTAAAACGTATAATTTGCAACAAAAAAGTTAAAAATTTGCATCAAAACCAATTAAAGACTAACAAAGTGACGAAAAACATACAATTCGCAATTTGACACTTCTTGATGAGTTTGAGTCTGACGCAGAAATAGAATAGGATGGCAACAGCTGGAGGCTACGAGGTTATAGGCTTTTGTAGACAACTAGACCTTAGCACTTTAGCAGACTACCAATACATTTTTTACTTTATAATTATTTAAGTTTTGGGGAACTGAGTTACAACAGGGAAATAAATGCAAGTCTCGAATTGCGGAAATACACACTTGGTGGGCCTATATGGCTTTTAATTTTTTTTAAAATCAATTTTCTTTCTTTGAAAAAAATGAAAGGGGCCTGTGCCACCCAAGACCCCACATGGGTCCGCTCATGGAGGTGGTACCTATGAGAAGATGAGATCGGAGGGTTTGTTCTCTATAAAAGTTTAAACATTATGAGCTTTAGCAAACCAAAGTAACTAACTCTGCTTACTTGATCAATTCACCAGTCACCACATTGTTTGTCTACGTTGAGGCCTCCCTTCAAAATCGATGAGGACTCTTGGTTGTTACCTTGATCGTGATGCTTGTCAAAAATCGGAAAAAAGGTGAAGGGGGTGTTTGGCAATTAGAGTTTTGAGCAAAAAGAGAGTTTGAGACCACTTTTAGAGTTTTGACTAGTCAAAAACTCTAAAAGGGGTGTTTGGTAAAAGAGAGTTTTAAAGAGAGTTTTGGAATAAAAACTCTCAAAATGAAAAAGCTCATAATAGGAGTTTTTTCTTTAGAGGATTAGGTAAAAATATGTTCAATGACTTTTTTGCCTCTAATAATAATACTACACATATGTATTAAAATGTCTATAAATGTCATTTCACACTAACAAATGACAATAAGCTTTTAGCAATCAGTTAATTGTTACCAAACACATTTATAAAAAAAAAAAGTTGTCAAATCAGCAGTCAAATCTGCTGAATAAAAACTTAAAACTCTAACAGCAAACTCTAAACTGTAACAGCTGAACTCTATTTGCCAAATATGACCGAAAGCTCGAGGAGTTTGGACTCTTAAGTCAATAGGTATGCACTTGAATGCGAGAGCCGAGAGTCATCAACTATGCACAAGTCAGGGTAATAATTAAGATACTACTTCGAGTCTTCGACCATCCCATGAAATCTACATTTGACCAACTAAACACTAATTAGTACAAAAAGATAGAAACAATATGTGTAAAATAAGGGAAAAGACACTATGAACCATAAATAATATCAACAAATTAAAAGTGCCAAAAAAATTGTTGATCTAGTTTCAACATATGAATATCACCTTGTTTCAAAAAAGGGGGAAAATCATTGAGGACTAAGGCTCTGTTCTTTTGGACTGAATAAATGGAAATTCGGTTCGGTTCGTCGATCGATCGATTCGGTTCGGTCGAGACGATCGGTTCGATTCGGTTCATATCGATCGGTTCGATTCGGTCGGACTTATTCGGTTCGGTTCGAGATCGGATCGGTTCGTACTACAACTTATTGATTTTATTATTATTATTATTATTATTATTATTATTATTATTATTATTATTATTATTATTATTATTATCATCATCATTATTATTATTATTATTATTATTACTATTATTATTATTATTACTATTATTATTATTATTATTATATTCTTCTTCTTCTTATTATTATTATTATTGTTATTATTATTATTATTATTATTATTACTATTATTATTATTACTATTATTATTTTTATTATATTCTTCTTATTATTATTATTATTTTTATTATTATTGTCAAATATAGTTTTGTATTTTTTTAAAAATATATGTCAAATATAGTTTTATAAATATAGGAGTAGTCAAATGTATGTAAATATAGTTTTGTATTTTGTAAATTAGGCAAGTCAATATTCTGTTGCTTAGAATTAGGAGTCATGCATGCTATTGTTACTATTCTATAGTATTAGGCGTGAAACATGCTATTGGTTTTGTATATATTGACTTGCGAATAGCAATCTTGGAGGAAAATATTATATTAATAATATTATTACTTCATATCATTATTATTCTACTTGTTATTATTAATATTACTCAAATCATAAGAATATTATTATTATGCATATTATTAGTATTAGTATTAGTATTAGTATTATTATTATTATTATTATTATTATTATTATTATTATTATTATTATTATTATTATTATTATTATCATTATCATTAATATTATTAATTATTATCATTATCATTATCAATGATGATAAAAATATTACTCTACTTGTAATTATTAATAATACTCAATTCGATCGCCCGCTCGGTTCGCACGGTTCGGTTCGGTTCGGACTTATTCATTTTTCGGTTCCGTTCGGTTCGACTTATTCATTTCGGTTCGGTTCGGTCCGACTTATTCACCCAAAAGAACAGAGCCTAAATGACTTATCAAGGACCGATGCATTCTTATATTAATGAGATCATATGACCCCACTTAACTTAGGCCCTGTTCTCTTCGGCATAAAACAACCGAATTGAACGATTAAACTGAACTGAACTGATTGCAACTGAACTGAATTAAATTATAAATAATAGTAATGATAAAAATTTAGGAACAGAACTGAATTGAACCGATTGCAACTAAACTGAACCGAACCGACCGAATCGACGCGAAAATAAGTTGAGGAAAATGCAGACCCTTAGAAAATTAAATTTGAATTTTTCCTTAAAAAATTCGAGACTTTAGAATATTTTCTTGAAAGTTTTGAGTGCTTGACCCCAACAAAAATGTGCTTGACTCCACCAAACATTAATTATGGACCCGTGATTTACCGACCATATATTATACTACCAATATCTCCAGTGACCCCTCTCTCTCTCTACCGCCTTCCACCCAAACCCTAAAACACAAAACTCCCCAGCCGCCTACCCTCCCAGGCTCGCCGGCGGCTGATATCTCAGTCAGTCGTCGGCGAGCCTACCTCCGTCGACTTCTAGTTTTTAGATTTAGGTTTTAGGTCCGGTAGTTCCCTGTTCAGTGTTTCCCCTCCCTAGCTGCTTCCCCACCCAGTTCTCGTCGCTCGCCCCCTCCCCCGCCGCTTTCCTCCGCCCACTTTCCCTTCCAGTCCCCATCCCCTGTTCGGTGGTCGTTTATCTGCGACTGAGTTCGAGTCATCGTCGCTGCCGTGGTTTCTCTTTCGTCCCCGGTGGTGGGTTGGTCTGTGAGTCGTGTATTTCCCCTCCCCTGCTGGTTTCATGTCTCCCCTCCCCTTCCCCCTCCCCGTGGTGGTTTCCCCTGGTTGTTTTTAGTTGGTTTCGGGAGTTAGGTTTCCTTAGGTTGGTTTGGTGTTTGATAGTCCGCGCCATAGTAGTCCCGCTTCCCCTGTTTGGGTCTTTTGGTTAGTGCTTTAGGTTTGTGAGCTGATTGTCGAGTGTTCCTAGGGTGTTCGTGTTCCTAGGGTGTGGTCGTTGTAGGTTTGCTTGCATTGAAAGTTTCCGTCCCCGCTCCCCGTCCTGATGTCTTGTATGCACAGTCCCGTAGTTAGGTTTGTGATTGTTTTGGGCTTCCCCTATCCCTACCCTCAGTTAGTATCGGGCTCCCCTACCCCCAGTTAGTGTCGGGCTCCCCTTTCCCCTTCCCCCCTGTTAGTGTCGGGCTTCCCCTTCCCCTCTCCCCCGATTGTTGGAGTTTCCAAATAATTAAGTCAAGTCTTTTCTTACACAGTGTGTTAAATCTCCGAATAAAAGGAGTGCGTTGCTTTCGAGATGTTACAGTGGTTATCGGTGGTTGGTTGTGGCCATCGAAAAGTATTAGTATGTTGGGTCAAGCTTGGTGGTTCAAAGTAGTCACAGTTGAGTATGTCGGTTTTTTGGAATATGTGCTGAGGGACAAGGTGACTCACGATGTTCGTGAGCCAGGACGAGGTGATGATAGGCTTTCATGGTTGGGACGTGTATTTGCCGGTTTTGAAAACCGGCGGTGTGTTCGAGGGCTCAACTTGTTTGGCTCTCCTTTTAGCTTGGCATTGATCTTCATGGTCTTTGCCTTGAAAACTTCAAATCTGCAGGCGGCACTCCAGTTGCATCTGGGGGTTTACAGCACGCCCACTCATCAGCGTTTCTCCTTCATCATGGAGAAATCTGACATACTCTCGGTTGAGAGTAGTGAGTCACATTGGAACGTGACTCCTCACATGGTCCTGAGCTTAGAATCCCAAGTGATGACAGATCGTTGGGATTGCTCATACGGCGAGACGCACTGTTCGCCATTGGTTGTTCGTTGTCCAAATCGTGATCGTCACTCGCTTCATCAATCACTTCCATCAGCCATCCGATGTTTGCATCCACCATCATCAGCACTGACCAGCGATGCGCCCCTTTCTACGCTCTTTTGTTTCGTTTTTATTTATTTCTGTCTTAGCTGGAATGTACGAGCTCTTTAGGCTCCTTTAGGTTTCTGTGGTTGTTTTAGTTTGGGTTGTATTAGCATTAAGCTGTACTTCCTTTTTGAATTAATGTACGATTTCTCGATGTCAAAAAAAAAAAAAAAAAAATCTCCAGTGACAATCATTCTAATATTAGTATACAACAATAAAAAAAAAAATTACACTTCACACAAAATTAAATTCAACAAGTTGTTATGATACTGAAAGATTGAACAGGATTTCATTCTATTTAATACAAAAATTTCCTAAATCACACAAGATTAAAACCTACAAGTAGTTATGATACAGAAAAATTGAACAGGATTTCGTTCTGTTTTATCCTAAACTACTATTTGACATTCAGGGCACTGAAATACCCTGCTTTCATGACCCTCAACAAGTGTACTCTCACCATAACTGACACCATGGACATTGCAGTTGATCAGTATGGATGATATTGGCATCTCTCCAGAAGCAACTATTGTTGCGACCAAATAGCATATTGCTAGCAACAATGGCAAGTAATCAAATTGTACAACATCCTTTTTGCTCAGTTCTTCAATTAAATTTATGATAAGCTGAACCATTGAACTAATGAGACCAAAATAGAGAGAAAGTCTTCCAAATAATCGCCCTTCATTTCCAGGATAGTAAAACCAGTAACAACTAACAATTACCCGTCTTTTTCCATACTACTCCACATCTTTTCCCTTCATGAAAAGTCTCAAAAAGCGCAATCATTAAGCAAATTAAGGAAGTAATTATGCTTAATCTGAGGTAATTCTGGCGACCCATTTTTCCTTCATTTTTCTCTTGGGATAATGTAGCTTGCCACAACTCAAGAAGCACATTTAGCACAGTAAACATCCACTTAAAAAAGCTCTTGTTGGCTAGAGTTTTTGACCTTATAATAATTTTGAGTATATCAAACAACTTGTTACCTTGATCACGGTTTTGTTCTTCTACTTGAAATATTCCAGGAGGAAGGGATAAGGTGCCAAGCTGTTGTCCTCCCTGAAGAAGCGGCCTGTAAAACTCATCTTCGGCAACGATTGAAGAAAACTTCGTCTTCAAGGTACTATTCCAGTGGTTCTTGATCGCGTTTTCGGTGCGACCGTTGAGAAGCCTCGAGATGGTGGCCCACTTGTTCCCATACTTAGCGTGCGCCCTAACGATGCATTCGTCTTCTTCGGGAGTAAACGGACGATGTTCAACATCCGGCGAAAGCTGATTATACCACCGGAGACGGCAGGATTTACCGGAACGACCAGGAATCGACTTACTAATTACCGACCAATTTCTAGCGCCATGTTTTTGGACGAGTTTTTGTAAACATTCATCTTCTTCAGGACTCCAAGGACCTTTAATACGATTTACCTCCATTGATGCGAAGGTTGAGAGGATAAAAAGGAAGGAGGGGGTAAAGCCGTAGATGAAGAGGTTGAGGCCTCTGAGAGAGTGGAGAAGGGAGTATAAAAGGGAGAGAGGGGAAGAGGAGTATGACTGTATGAGGAATTAACCGGATAAAAGGAGTACAGCTGGACGCGTCCCCACGTAACTGCTTGGAAATTTACTGGACTTAACTAACTAAAATATCGGGAGTGTATCGAGGAGATTTTCAAAAATGTGTTTTTATTAAGGGTTTTGCTAATTTTATTTTTTAGGTTGGTAAGATAACAGAAATTTAGGCTAGAATGACAAACTCCTTGGAGGGAAGGGGGATGGTAAGGGAAACCTCACCCCCAAAGAGCCTCTAGTGGGGTTTGATCCCAATATCCCATGACCTTGAAATCATAATATCAAGCCTTTACCATTAGGCCAAACTTTGCTTGGTAAGAGCTTTGCTAAATGTCGCCATGTTATTTCTTACTAACGCCTTGTATTTTTGTACAAAAATACATGGGTTTGTTTCCCCCATTCCCTCCTTTCCCCTTCTCTTTCTTTATAGTACTAACCTTATATGCACGCGATGCGTGCTAAAGCATATACTTAGCAACTTAAATTAATTGTATTTCACCTAGTTATTGGTGCTTTCCAATAACCTAATCTAGCTTTATCGCTTGCGAAAGCATATTAAATTAATTGTATAACTATCTATGTTATTAAAGCACTTTTCAATTTTAGTAGTTTAAAAAAAAAATTAAAGAAAAAAAATATAGCAGTGAACTTTGTGATAAGTTTTTCATATATGATGTTATGCAATTGAGCTTTCTATTTACTTTTGCACACATCGCCTGCATATAAGGCTAATTTAGCACCTATAAGGCTAATTTAGTACCTATCTTATTCTAACTATCAATAACTGTGTTCTTACTCTAAAAGTCCATAGCTAGAGATTTGTAAAGATCTAAAGAAGAATTTATTAAAAAACCCTTCTCTCTAAAACTTCTCTGCCTTCTCTCTAAACTCAGCCTCCCACAAAACCCTAACCCTACGAACTCGCCGGAGTTCCGACGCCACGGCGGTTCTCCGGCGAGTTCCCTTGTTTTTCTTTGGTTTTTTTTGCGTCTCTCCTAGCGTCTTTGTCTTAGTATGAGGTTGTCTTCTACAGTTCGTCGTCCCCTCCCCTGTGGTTATGGTTTTCTTCGCTAGAATCTTGTCAGTTATCGTCTCGTCTTGTCGCCGGATAGTTCGGCCTTCCACCTTCCCCTTTCTTTTCGCTTAGCGGCTTTCCTAGGTTTAGAGGTTTCTTTGTCGTTCGTCGTTCGTCGGTTCGTGGGCAGAGGTTATGTTCGTCGGTTTGCGGTTCGTGGACGCCTCTGTTCGTCGGGTTAACCCCCACCCCCGTCGCGTCGGTCGAGTCTTCCTTACCCCTCCCCCTTCCCATGTTCTAGCGTCTCTTTGGGCTTCCCTTCCCCTTCCCCTGTTAGAGTTAGTTTTCAGTTTGGGCTTTCCTGTTCCCCACCCCTATCTTGGTCGAGTCCCCCTCCCCCCTCCCCTGTTTGGTCAACTTCCCCTTCCCCATCCCCGGTTTCCATCTTGGTCGAGTGCTACTGTAATAGCCCAAGTTTTAAACAACTGTATTTCAAGGGATAAATACTTTTATATTTTAATTATAAGTTAAATTAAGCTAAAACATCCTAGCTATTTCTTTTGTAAATATAGACTTTGACAAATATATATATATATATATATATATATATATATATAGTTTTGAGGGTTACTTACATCTTGGAAATTAATAACAATAAGAAGAAAAGAAAATATGGAAATAAAATGAAACACTACTCTAGAAGTATCTAGATTTCTCTATAATAAAATACTTAACCAAACCCATTCCTATTTGAAGAACCCAAGATGAAAAGAAAAGAGAGTGAACCGTCCTAAATATTCATGTGCACCCTTCATCTCATGGCTACACATCCCTCTTCCTATGCAACCGAACCATGAGCCACCACCACCAAATTTCGCCAGCCATCATGGCAACCAGAGCTGCCGCCGAAGTTGTTGGCTTTAGCTGACTCCTATGTTTTGCTTTCCTCTTGTGTAAATAAGGACACCAATGTTCCTCTTTTTTTTTTTTTTTTTTTTGGTGAACAAAGTGGCTAACATTAAATTAAAACATTAAAAAGCGTCTTACAATCCTGACGATAAATATCCAAACAGTAACTAGGGGGATAGGGGAAGGTCCTAGTTACATTGCTACTAATTTCCGAGAGTCTACTATGCTTGGCTAAAACATCTGCCACTTGATTTAGTCTTCTTCTGCAATGCTCAATCTTCACTCCCGGAAGCTTGTTCTTCAAATTTCTGTAATCAAGAATTATGCTCAAGTATTTGTCAGTAGTGGTATCAGTCGAGCAGATGCATTTCACAGCTCTCGTACAATCCGAGAAGATTATCATATTAGCATAGTGGTTATTTGTGGCTATATTTAAACCCGTGTGAATAGCATATATTTCGGCCAATAGAGGGTCCACAACAAAACACTGTTTTTCAAAACCCAGCAACCAGTTTCCTCTAGAGTCTCTAACCACCCCCCCAATGCCTACTACGTCAAACTTGTTTGAGAAAGATGCATCAACATGCATAGCATTCATAGACTCCGGAAACCGAGGAAGAGAAATTGCAGGGAGGCCTGCGGTTTGATTCGAAACAGGAAGGTTATTTAGGATATGAAGGCGCTCTAAAGCAAGTTTTAGAGCAGAGGAAAGAATATGCGCTGCTTGGGAGGGGTTAGCATTCTTAAAACAACAATCATTTCTACTTTTCCAAATCTCGTGACACAAGTACGGAAATAAATCTCGCCATTCGACACTCTTAAAGACCTGACGAGACTGAAGGTTATTTTTGAGCCAAGAGTGAAACGGGAGGTTTGGCGAGAAGTTTAAGGGAGTTTACTGCCAAACTTCCTCGGAAAAGGGGCACTCGCGAATTACATGGGCTGACACTTCCATCATGCTTTTGCATCTTGGGCATAGACTATCATGGGCAATTTTTCTCACATGGAGTAACGATTTGTGGGGAAGCCTATCTCTCCATAAAAGCCAGAAAAAGATTTTCAATTTTGGTTCCATTTTACTTTTCCATAACCAATCCAACTCTACCTTAGGAAGTGCAACCTGAGCCTTATATGCTTGGGACTAAAGAGAATCCATTTGAATTCACAAAGTCTGGAATCAACAAATCCTATCTATCCTCTTGAGATGGGATTGGAGTACTCATGATTCTCATCTGAATTTCGGCCGGGAGTTCGAAGGATACCCTACTAATATCCCACTCGTCTTGAATAACTATGTGATCACGTATACACCACTTGTCCTCCTTTTCTCTCAAGGGCCCATGTATCATTCTCCTCAAAGACCCCACCCCCATCCAATTATCCATCCACAAATTAATTGACTCTCCGTTTCCTATATTCCAGCTACTATGGGAGTTAAGAAGCTCCCACCCCTTCCCTAAATTTTTCCAGAGCACCGACCCATTTTTGAAAGAAGTGACGTGATTCTTATGCACATATTTTGAGGCGATACATGCTTGAGCTAAGTTCTCAGGACCTTGGGATATTTTCCAGGCAAGTTTGGCCATATATGCTATGTTCATGTTTTTCTGAGTCATAATGCCCAAGCCCCCACATTCCTTGGGCGTGAAGGTAATGTCTTTCCCAACCAAGTGAATTTTCTTGTTATTCTCAGAATCCCCCTACAGGAAATTATTACACAAAGAGTCAAGGTCCTTGAGACAAGTAGCAGGAAAGACCGAGGCTTGCATATAATAGGCAGGAATGGTAGAAAGGGTAGACTTAATCAAACACAGACGCCCCGCTTTCGAAAGAAACTTAGTTTTCCACATGGCCAGCTTACTCCTAACCTTATCCACTACAAACTGAAGATGGGTTCGATTTGGTCTTTTATGAGAGATGGGTAGACCCAAATACGTACCTAGATTAGGAGTTTCCGACACAGTATTAGTCTCTTGGAACAGTGATTTCAACTCTAGGTTCGTGTTTGGGGAAAAAATCAGTTTGCTTTTCAGTTCATTTATCTTCTGTCCAGAACAGGCACAAAAGGTATCTAAAGTATTTCTAACTGCAAAAGCCGTATCCTCGTCTACTCTCCCAAACAACAACAAATCATCAGCAAATAACAAATGGGAAATTGGCACTTTCTTCCTACCTACCCAGAAAGGGGTCCACTCCTTAGAATCTGAAGCCTGTTGAATGGATTGAGTTAGGGCTTCAAGACAAATATTGAAAAGGTAGGGAGACATAGGATCCCCCTAACGAAGGCCTCTAGTGTGATTAAAGGTCTCAGATTTCCTACCATTTACCAAGATAGATGATGAAGCTTTAGATACGCAGTCCATGATTAACTTAACAGAATGGTCATTCAGGTTACAGGACTGGAGACATTTACGAACAAAACTCCACTCGACCCTATCATAGGCTTTCTCCAAGTCTATTTTTAGAGCAAACCAACCACACCTCCCTTTCTTTTTCTGCATGGAATGTAAAATTTCGGAGGCTATGACAAGGTTAATATCCGCTCCTCTGCCTTTAATGAAACTGTTCTGATTTTGAGAAATCCATGAAGGAATAAGCGGTTTGAGCCTATTAACCAGAATCTTAGTCGTGAGCTTATACATAGAATTACAGAGGCTAATCGGCCGAAATTGCTTGATGGTCTCCGGGGACTTCTGTTTGGGGATCAGGCATATCAAAGCATGACATAGTTGTTCAGGAATACATCCCTCTCTAAACCAGTTTTTAATGGCAGCACATGTATCGGTGCCTATGATGTCCCAAGATTTTTGAAAAAAGACAGGATGAAAGCCATCCGGTCCAGGGGCTTTAAGCGGTTTCATACTAAATAAAGCTCGGCGGATCTCTTCAGGAGAGGGGGGAAAAGCCACATCCACTTTCGATATATCCTCCCCAGGGTTAGAATAATCATGACAAACTACATGATCAGAGGTATATAAGTCTCTGTAAAATCTAAGGATATGATTCTTGATTTCCATAGGATCCTCTACTAACCCCCCAACATCATCCCTAAGGCATAAAATACGGTTGTACGTTCTCCTAATTGTGACACTACGATGGAAAAAACTCGTATTCCTATCCCCTTCACCTATTCTATCCATTCGACTTTTCGTCCTCCATAACATCTCTTCTTGGTCCAGAACAGTAAGGAGGTCATTTTGTAAGTCAATCTCTAAGTCCTGATGAAATTTTGACCTGGGATTTCTTTGGAGATAGACTTGGACTCCTTTTAGTCTAGCTAGCAAATTTTTCTTCCTCGCATAAACATTCCCAAAGGTATTCTTATTCCACTCAATAAGCTCCCCTCTAGTGTAATCTAACTTTCTTTCAATTTCCCAATTGTCCATCGGCCAAGCTTTGTTAACCACTTCAAGAAAGGTACTATCCAAGGTCCACATTGGTTCAAACCTAATTTTAAGATCTAGATTTTATTAAGTTATTGTTCAAGCTTGAATTGAGAGGAAAATATGGAAGAGCACTCAGTTTCTCTCTCTTTTTCGTATGTGATTGATGAAGTGGGTTCTGGCCTGCTGTTCACGGTGTTGCTGCTGTCGTGTTTTGACGCACCTTGACGTCGATCGTGGTTGTGTTCGCCACCGTCGTTGCTCACCGAACAAAAATAAAAACAAAAAAAAAACCTCACCTCGGTTGTTGCTCACGTGCTTTTCGTCACTCTGTCCTCCGCCTCTGCATGTTGGCATTCCACCCTCATAGGCTTACGCTCTGGCGAGATGAGTTTGCTATGTTTGTTCCCTCTTCATTGTTGTCGGTGGTCAGTAGTCACAATTGTTTTTCCTCAACCGCTTCCTGATTCAACCAGAGGTATAAATCCTAATTCATTCCTTCTTCTGATTTAAGCACTCAAGTTTTAGTTTCACACGAGTCAAGTCGTTGGCAACATCTATAATTCAACTTTGATATAAGTGGCAGATTAATTTCCTTGCTTGATTCAACTAATCCAAGGGCTATGTTTTGGTATTCTTTGAAATTCATTAAGTAATGCCTTTTAAGACTCTTTGACTTTTTGGAACATAATTTAGTTTATATATTATGATATGTACAGTAATACTTAACATTTTATAAAGGAAACTTTCATTAACTTGATTAGTGGTTATACTTTCGGGAAGTAATATTTTTAATAATTACTCGGTAAAGTTTATGACATTGAACAAACGGGTATCGTAATTATAAATTATAAGAACTTTTTATGGGTATTTGACAATAAGTATTTTGTGTCATGACCTTGATTTTCAGTTAGTGAGTTAGAGATTAGTTTAGATGATTATATTAATGAGACTTGAATTAGTGAAATAATATAGAGAAGAACCAATCAGATTAGTCTGAAGATTTGAGGGTCGCTGATAATAAGTATTAAAAGTTGTTATTGTTCTTTGAGGTAGATCATTGTCGAGCTCACGGGGTAATGGATAGTGATCAAGGAGTTAAAGCGATATTTGGAGTTCTAGCAAGGTACACATTGTCCCTCCACCTTATAACTAACTCTGTTTGTGCAACTGTAAGTTGTATGAATTTCATGATTTTATTAAAAGGAATTAGAGTTCAGACATGAAATGGTTTTATGATCAAGTCAAGTTAGTTTGAAAGTGCGATGCTTAAGTACTAAGTTTTCCGATTAACAGGAGTATATGATTTAACTCCAAGTGTTTGATTATACAGAGTTTAGCATTGATTTCCTAATTTCGAGTAGAGATATATATTTATAAGTTTTGGCTATGGAAGATACTTTTATTCGAAAATTTGAAGTAAGTAAAGGTTATCCAATGATATAAACTTCTGCTGCACTAAGTCAATCTTGTTCCGTATTGAAGAATATTTTGATTTCTGAGATTTAATGGTATATATAAGTTAATCGATGACCCACATTTTAAGATATTATATGAAAGTTATGGATATTCGATTATGAATATTTAAGTAAGAATTGTGGATAAAATTTCCTGTGTCTTTACAAGTATAATAATCAGAGGGATTTCTGTATGCTTTGCAATAAGCGATACGATTAAGTCAATGGGATAATAAGCTTATGAAACCTAATTAGGTGTTCGCTAAAATTCGTTTATATATAGTTATATGGTGTATAAGTGTACCAAGAGTTTCTTCTATAGATTGCTATGGAGTGACCGAGTATATTGTAATGGTCAAGTGCTTCCTGATTCAAGCTCGTTATACAAATTCCGAAAATACGTTCACGATACTAAGATTTTGGAAGATATGAGTTTGGAAAGTCTAACTATGATACAAAATTTCAGGATATACATGTCTTATTTTGAGTTTTGTGTTCTTGGGATTATTTGGGTCATGAAAAGTTCGAGGATGGAGATTTCAAAAGTAAACTAATGTATGGAAATGTTAAGTATAGTACAAATTATAACTAATGGAAGATTTAGCCATATGTTTGGATATGGGTTAGTCATAAATCCTTTGGGATACTAGATGGAGTTAAATTAGTGAAGTTATAAATTAAGCTTTTTGATTCTCTTTTTGTGAAGAAAATAAATTTATATCAAAGTCATATTATATTATTTAGAGGTATGTTTGAAGAATCTTTGGAATTGGGTCCTATAAGATTGAAAATCTATGTTGGAGTGGTGATAGAATAAGTTAATTGTTTGAAGAGTTCTACTTTGGAATGTAAGTTGTTATCTGAGAAAGTTATGTTGGACAATCAAGCTTATAAATTAGGAAGTAACTTTCGGAGTTTAAATGTTTAGTAGAGTAAAGGAACTTGTTACAGGAATTTCATGGGTCCTCTAAGCATGCTGATGAGTAAAGTAGTTGTAAATTTTGGGATAACATAAATCAAGTATTGGGAAGTAAATTGAATATGTGATGTTTATATTAGTAATATAATAACTCAAGAGAAGAGTGATGGATCGAAGGAGTAGAGAAACAGTATAATGAGTCGTAGTACCTAAGTTGTGAAAAACTATATCCAACTCGGGAGTTTTCTACTATGAATATGAAGTAGCGACAAATAAAAGATTTAGAGATGTCATCCACTAATTGAAATAGTAAGGTTAAGAATGGAAAGTGGGGAAAATATGAATCTTGTATAATGGAACGCTTGGTAACTAGTGAGATGATCTGATAATGGAATAATTATAGAGTTAAGATTAATATGAACAATGAGTTTAAATATCTGGAAAAAAAATGTTATTATGAGTTATAGATGTAAAACTATTAGTTTAAGTTAGATAATAAAATTTATTAACACGGAAGGATGGAATAAACATTTTTAATAATAGTTGTAGATTATAAAATATGGTTTTGAATATGGACATGGAAGTATAAAGTATTGGGATAAGAAAGTCGGAAATACTAATAACTATCTTATGATACTAAGGTTATAGTAATGAGGTATTTGTTTAACTATGAGATGTCAGTTCAACTATTTTATAAGATTCTTTGTCATTTGGGCTACTAAATTAAAGATGGAAATTCAAGTAAGAGAGATCTAAATAATTGAGAGAAGCGAGTGTTAAACATAAGATTATATTAATGGAAGAGTTGATTTTAAATTCTAATATATAAGTCCTGACTTCACAAGTTTCTCACTTAAATTACCAATATGTGTCCTAGGATGTTTTATATTATGAGACTCAAGTGAATATGATCTGCATTTCTAAATGTAGGGATATGAGAGATGAAGGTTTAATGTTGTAACATTTTGACTATATAAAGTTTATATAAGATTTAAATTCTTTTTTGATCTTTTGGTAAGCCTATAGAACTGGACCCTAATTTATTTAAAGTCCTATTTGAGTTACTTTTAGCAAATAAATTTTACAAAGGATTGAATTATACTAAGTTATTGGAAACTCGTGTATATTGTGTTTATCAAACGATTTGAGTTTGTATATAAATTACCCAAATGCGATTATGTTATGAAAATTTGATACATTTGATTCGAGAATTATGGATAAGAGCTCCAGATAATATTGGATTATGAATTATGTATTCTGTTTGAATGATATATTTTGATTCCGTTTTCGTAAAGGGGAAGAAGCTGCTAGAGCAGTTGATGAACAACATTATGTATTCTCGTATTCGGGGACATGTTAGAAAAGTCTTGCAAGCAAGTACATAATGGAAGAGGGAGACGTCCCTTGTAAGAGTTTAGAGAATTCGCCTGGAAGGCAACTCTATTCGTATTCTCTTCCCCAGTATAACATGATTTCTGAAAGAAAATAGAATATGTATTTGAATATTCAAGTGGTTTCGTGGAAAGTTGTTTCATACCCTAATTTCGAAATGAAGATTTACTCAACCAAGTTATGGAATTCATCTGCCGAATATGGGAATGATTTTCCAAGAAACTCGTTAGGAATTTATAAAAGGAGTTAGCTACGATATACATATTGGATTAAAGGTTTTTTATATCTGAAACACAGAAGTGGGAGATATTCTTATGACTTAAAGTATGTTAGAGTTAGAGTTGATTTTAGAAGATCGTATTAGTTCTATAGAATCCTCATGGTTCCGCCAATTGAAATATATACTATTTATGTTGTGAGATATTCGTATTATTATTTTAAACAAGAAGTAACATTATAAATTGTGTTCAAGTATTTGTTATATAATTCTTTTTTTATTATGACTTTTCTGTATCTTGATTTCAAATGTTTCATAAGATAAACTTAAATCTGTAAATACGTTTTAAACCACCAAAAAGATTTTCTGGTTGGACAGTGTGTACTCAGTTTCACTGATTTTGTTCATGGAACCTGTCCTGGTGGGGGCAGAGTTCATAATTAAGTGATTTTACAGGTATAAGGATTTGACATAAGTGATTCAAGGATCAGGAGCATGAAAGGGTAAAGTCATAAATAAGACGCCGGGAGAATATGATGGTTAATGAAGAAAGATTCTTATGTTCTCTTATTGTATATTCTGGAGATCTAATATAAGATAAAAAAAATTTAGAGCACTTAGAGGTTCTGTTTGAGGATAGTATATGAGTTTATATTTTTGCTGGAAGTAAAGTTTAATTGTGGTTTATTAAATGATAATTGAGATTTGTGAATGTTAAGTATGATTAGCTAGCAGCTCGGGAGTGCGGGCTGTTACAGGTAGTATCAAAGCAACCCTGCGATTGTGTGCCGAGTTAGTAGGGCTGTTCATTTTGGATTATCTGATCCGACCCGATCCGATATTTCGGATATCCGAAAATTTTGGATTGGGAAAAACGCGATCTGAATCCGATCCGAAAAGTTTCGGATCGGATCATCGGATTATCCGATCCGTTTTCTTCTTCTTCTTTTTTTTCCCTTTTTTGTACCAATTTTCGCCTTATTTAATTCAACATTTTTTAGGCTAAATTGCTTACTGTTGTGAAGAGCTATTGCTGCCTATTATTACTACTTACTAGTAAGTAGTAATGGCCAATTCAATTGGCTTCATTGAGTCATAACCTCATAACTCATAAGAAATAATTAGTTAACTTACTAGTTTACTACTATAAAAGTTGAACATCCAAAATAAGTAATTAACTATTACATCCTAACTTCTAGCTAGTAGCTACTAGCTAGTAAGATTAAACATCCAAATTTCAAAAAATAAACATAACCATATCAACTTGTCCAAACAATAAAAGTGGACAAATTAAAGTCTTCCAAAGTTTCACCACAATTTAAACAAGCTCATAAATTTCGAACATCATGCAAATGTATCCAATGACTCATCAATTTCAATTGTTGGTTGCTCCAATGTCAAATCTTTCATACCTACAAAAAAATAAAAAGAAGAAACAAAAAAATAATATTAGCATAAAAATGAAATAAAATGTAACGCTAATATAGAAAAAACTCTAGCCTCCTCCTCTCCCCTCTCTCCTCTTCCTTCTCAAAAAACCCTAATTAATCCTTCTCTTCTAGTTTGGGGCTGCCATCATCATTTCGATGGTGGTAAGCCCCCAATTCTTCTTTTTTCTTCTAGTTTTCATTGTTTTTGTTATTAATAATCTTCCATTCTCTCTCTTTCTGAGAGTTTTCTACCCAATTTTTGGGTTCTTTCTCTCCTTCCATGGGAGTTTGGAGTTTAGTTTTATTCTCTTCCCATGTGGAAGTTTAAAAATTGGTATGAGAAATTGTTCTTATTGTTTGAAGTTCAAGACCATCAACATCGAAGTATTGGAAATTCGGATACGGTCAACCTGGTTAAATCAAGAATTTTCTTCCCCAAACTATGTCAGAATGATAGACTTCCCCATCAATAGCTGCATGATTCAGTAAATACAAGGGGGTTACGCTGTATTGCTCGATCTGGTTCATTGTAGTTTTTTCGAAGGCGAATTTGATTTGATCTTGTCTGATTATATCTTGTTTTTCTTTAATACTTATTGTAGATGCCGTTTGGCCTTCAATTAATGAAATTTCTCTCTCAAAAAAAAATGTAACGCTAATATAGGAAAATAATATAATTGTAATCAAACTAACCATCTTCCATGTTTTTCAATTCAAGCAAGCTTTCCTCTATCACAAGAGGCTCATGAGAAGTACGAAGCCAATCTTGAGAACAAACAAGTGCCTCCACCATTCTTGGAGTTAAAGAGGTACAAAATGAATCAAGCACACGTCCCCCGGTGCTAAATGCGGACTCCGAAGCAACGGTAGGAACCGGAATAGCAAGTACATCCGGGCCATGAGTTGTAGGACGGGATATGTCTTAGCTCTATCTTTCCATCATAGTAAAATATCAAAGTTAGGATCATTAGGCTCACACTCATCACTCAAATATTTTTCCAACTCATTCTTCCTCTCACTAGTTTCCAAACACCCCTTCTCCTTTTTATATTTTTGAGTCATGAATTGCTCAAAATTCATAACTCTCTTCTTTTGTCTAACCGCATAATTATCCAAATTAGGTGTGGAGGAAGTGGAACTTGATTCTCTCTCTTTCCTTTTTGATGAAGGCATGGAAGAAACATAAGAATCAAATAAATCCCTCAAAGTAACTTTTATCTTTAAGGATAAAAGGTTACCTTGTTCACCCCCATAAGAAGATTCTACAACCCAATCAACATAACTCAATTTGTGCCTTGGATCAAGGACTAATGCAACAAACATCAAGATATTGATATTATTAACATTACCCCAATATTTGTCATGTTTCGTTTTCATTTGTTTTGCCATATTGCTTATGCCCTCATCCTCATCTTTACAATATTGTGAAAGCATTGTACCAACACCGACAACATCATGCACATAAGAATTCGCGGTCACATAACGAGATCCGGATAACCTCAAAGTGGCATCATAAAATATTTATAGAAAAGGTAAAATCAGCCTCATCTGGCTTACCACCAAATTTCCTAAGTTCTCTAACACATGCATTATCTCGAGAATGCAAATTAGTGAAAGCTTTTTTAAATTTCAAGGCTGATTCAAGCATCAAATAAGTTGAATTTCATCTAGTATCAACATCCAAACACACACTACGTTTAGTTTCCAAACCCTCTTCAATTGCACATGCTTTAAATTTTTATAGTCTAGCCGGAGAAAACCTCACATATCTCACACTACCACGAATTTTCACTACGAAACTATCAAGATCTTTCAATCCATCTCTCACTACCAAATTCAATATGTGAGCAACACACCTCATATGCAAATAATCACCATTTAGCAAACTAGTTTGATGATGATTCATTCTTCTTTTCAAATATTGAAGAGCTAAATCATTTGACCTAGCATTATCCACAGTGACAGTCATTACCCTCTTAATCCCCCATTCATTCAAGCATTTTTCAACCGCCCTACCAATAAGTTCCCCACTATGGCCGGTAATTGGGCAAAAATTGATATTTCTTTTATGCAACTTCCAATTTTCATCAATAAAATGAGCCGCGAGACACATATAACTCAAATTTTACCCGAAAGTCCATGTATCAGTTGTGAGACAAATCCTAGAAGACAAGCCTTTAAAATATTATTTTAAAGTTTTTCTTTCCTCAATGAACACCTTATAACAATCTCTTGTTATAGTAGCACGTGAAGGCACAATAAAAGTAGGATTAATTGCCTTACAAAAAGATCGAAAACGCTCACGCTCTACAAACCTGAAAGGTAACTCATCAACAATTATCATTTTAGCAAGTTCTTTCCTAGCAAATTCTGCATCATATTCCCACAACCTTGGCACATTCACAATCTCAGTTGAGCCATCTTCTTTAGTAATTGTTTGGGATTCAAATTCTATTAACCTTTGCTTTCTATCCAAATTGGCCGGAAACTTTTGACATCTTTGAACATGATTCTTTAAAGGTGTAGTTCCATTCGTGCCTTTACAACCAATTAGAGTTCCACAATGTTTACATTCGGCCTTTAAAGGATTATTAGTATCCAAAAAATGATCCCACCATTTAGATTTTTTCTTTCTACCGGGAGGTTGAGAAGAAGAACCACTTACATTAGGATGTAATGGTGGTTTTGTTTGTTTGCTTGAGGCCATTGAGGAAACACTTTTCTTCCTCTTAGTCGATGGAGCTTTCTCTGCCTCTTCCACGCTCTCAACTTCATCATCATCATCCGATATGCACACATTTTCTATGTTTGCACCCATCTCAAACTCATTGCTACCACTGAAATTACTAAAAATATTCAAATAAGATATATATTCAACAAAGAAAACAAAAGAAGAGGCAAGAAACAACAATTTGAAAATCAACACTTCACGAAACCATACCAGAATTTGAAAGCAAACAAAACCATTTAGCAAATAACAAATAATTCATAACAAGATTAACAGCACCAAAATACAAAAATCTCGAAAGAAATAACTCAAAAAACGCTACAAAAATTCGAAGCACCAAAGCAGTAAAGCACTCGAAAATTCAAAGCACCAAATCCCTCAAAAATTCAAAGCACGTTGAGTCGTTGATCCCACAAAATAGGCAGCAATAAAAAAAAACAAGAAGTATGCGTGTGTTACTGTGTTATATACATAGGTATGAAGTTACAGTGAAGTATAATATACAAACAAATAATTTATAACAACACCAAAACTCAAAAATCATTGATTATATTTATAAAATTGAAATAGAAAACAAAAAAGAGGCAAAAATAAACACAGAGATGAGAAGAATTAGAGAGTTGAGACAAAAGAAAACTCACCTCATTTGGAGAGTTGGACGCCGAAAGCGAGAGAATGATAAACTGATGTCTGATGATGCGCCGCGGTGCCAGAAAGTCGAGAGTGGAGAGGCGGGAGTCCGTCGAGAGGCGAGAGTAAGTGGTGGTGAGTGGTCAGGGTGACGGGCCTGAGTGACGGCTGTGAGAGTGGAGAGGAGAGAGTGTTTGGATGTTTGCCCTAGAATCCTTAGAATTTAGGAAAATAGAAAGTAAAACGCAAAGTTCAGTAGGCTAGCAGCACATTCCAGTTTTTCTAAAAAATAAAAAAATTCATTAATTCTGAAGTTTTAATATCCGAATTTTTTTTTCCCGATCCGAATCTGATCCAAAAATTTTCGAATATCCGATCCGAAATATCAGAAATCTTAAAAATCGGATCGAATATCCGAAATTTCGGATCGGATCGACCGGATCGCAGAGAGCGATCGTCCAATCTCCGTTTTCTTCACCGAATCGTCCAAGCGTTTCGTCAGGTATCTTTTCTTTCTTCTTTTTTATTTCCTTATTCTTTATTTTTTCTTAGAAAATCAATAAAATGAAATCTTCTTCTTCGTCAAATAATCCTGGCCGACCAAGAGTTTGTCTTGACCCTAGAACCGAGAGTACTTCTTCTTCGGCACATTCCAGAGTTGGGCCTCTTCTGGCCGAGCATATATTTTTTATGGTTTTGGCCGGCAAAGTCAGACGACCTAATCTTTACCTGTGCAGGGTAATCTGGCGCGCGTCAAGCAAACGACCCGTCTAAGATGAAGGGTAATACTCCCAACAAATAGTTCTGAAATGGAAGAATCCACTGGACGAGTTCCAGATGAGACGAGGGAGGCCCAAAGTGCTCAACCTTTGGGCGGGCCCCCTTCCCCTGACCGTAGTTTTGAAGATCCTCAAATAAACCCTGAGGCCAGTCCTTCCGCGGTGGACGTCAATATGGAGGAAGCCGGTGAGGACAATAACGGGAGTGAATCCTAGATCGCAGTAAGAGTCTGACGAACCCTCCACTACCTCGTCTGAGATTAGGAGGCGCTTAGGTCCCCTTTCTGACCCCGCATTTATCTTGGTCAATCGTAAATGGTTAGAGAAAATTGGACCGGACCCTAGTTATTTGTCCACTTATATGCCCATGCCGGGCTTCTCTTTCGTCATACCAAATAAGGATGCCACAATTCTGAGCGCTTCCAAGAACCACTTCGTCGTTTACAAGTTAGCCTTGGACACAGGGTTGAGGTTCCCCCTCCATGATTTTATTGAGCAGGTGCTACGATATTACAACATCGACCATAATCAGTTGGCGCCTAATGCCTGGCACAACGTGCTGACCTTCATAGCCGTCTGCGAGCTACGCGGCCTGACTCTTTCTCTCCAGGCCTTCACCCACATTCATTATGCGGCTAAGGTTCCAGGGGCTGTGGACGGAGCGTGGCTCAGCATCTGCAACCGCCCCGACTTTCTCACTGCTTGGGGCAAGTCGTCGAAGATGCACGAGTGGAAGCCCGACTTCATCTTCCTACGAGCGGCCAACGATTCCGTCACTGAGAGCTACCGTTTCTATAATCGAGCCGTCACAAATACTGGGCGAAAACAGTCCTGGTTGGAGCAGGAGGACCAGTATGACGAAGAGGTTGTGGAATACTTTAGAATAAAGGAGTATTCCAGGCCCGGCCAGACATCCTTTAAAGGGCCAGCTAACTGGATACCCTTTAAAGAGATGTTTTATAATGATGACTTCTTGGTCGCCGCCGGCTTGCGGTTGGCCGATGATAGAGGTATACATTCAATAACTAAAGTAAAATACCTCGTCCATAGCCCATATCGGACTAACCCTTTTCATTTGTTTTTTGCAGACTCAGCCAGAGCACGTCTCAAACATTCTTGGACGAGAGATATCAGTATGTCTAAGTTTACTGATAACTTATGGAAGGAGTTCGCCAAGATTAGTGCTGAGAAAAGGGCGGAAACCCTGGTAAATAATAATTTTTTTTTCTTAGACGAGGATTGTTCTGGCTTGTCAAATTATGATTTCAAATTCTTGGACGAGAATCACCCGAAGAAGGAGAGCGTCCATGCTTGGACGACCTCCTTCTTTGGGCCCTTATTGTCTGAGAAGCTTAACGGCCTTGGACGAGGACCATTCTGGTTCGTCCAGATTGGTCTCTAATCCTTGGACGAGAATCACCAGAAGAAGGAGGGCGTCTATGCATGGACGACCACCTTCTATGGGCCCTTCTCGTCTGAGAGGCTGAATGGCCTTGGACGAAGACCATTCTGGTTCGTCCAGATTGATTTCCAATCCTTGGAAGAGAATCACCCGAAGAAGGAGGGCGTCCATGCTTGGACGGCCACCTTCTTTGGGCCCTTCTCGTCTGAGTGACTTTGAGTTCCAATACTGGACGAGAATTGATTTCCAGTCCTTAGACGAAAATCATTCTGGTCCGTCTAATTTTAGGCGGCTTCATGCTTTGCATCACTTTCGTCTGGGCATGAAAACTACTTTGGACGAGGTTCCCTTAGGAAAGGGTTTGTTCATTCTAGGACGCCTTCCTTCTTTGGGTGATTCTCGTCCGGAGCTTAATAGCTTGTTTATAGCTTTTATTCTT
Organism: Beta corolliflora; assembly: GCA_947648045.1. Taxonomy (NCBI): domain Eukaryota; kingdom Viridiplantae; phylum Streptophyta; class Magnoliopsida; order Caryophyllales; family Amaranthaceae; genus Beta; species Beta corolliflora. Next base: position 646,034 of record CANSZD010000458.1, read on the forward strand.
TGGACGATCCAGATAATAACTTATTTATTTTTGCAGTCTAATGCCCCTACCAACAAGCTTCCGCCTGGGAAGTCCTCCTCGTCCAAGAAGAGGCCTACAGCGGCCGCGGATCAGCCTCCAGCCAAAAAAACTAAGGGCTTTACACGGAAGAAAACAGAGAAGAGTACTCCGTCTGGCAAGGGGGTTGGAGAGAAAACCATGCCTCCTCCAAAGGACAAGGTCCTGAAGGATGAGCCGTCTGCTGCTTCCCCGGCTGTGGTGGAGAAAGGCTCCGCTCCTGCTGGTCAGTTGGATGTATTGCCTGCTGATCCAACTGAAATGAGACCAGAGTCGGCTTTGGCTCTGGTTATTCCGGAGCTAGAGACGGCTACTGACAACTTCCCGGACTTCAGCGGCTCGGTGGCGAAGCTGGTCTCACAGATGCCGCTATCCGTTTGGACGGCATCCTTATCGTCGGGTGAGTCATATTATCCAAATAGAGTTAGGACGGTGCGGGTCGGCGGACAGTCCATGAGTCCGTCCAACAGACAAGCCATAGTCTTTCCCATCAAGAGAACTGACCCCCCCTCTTTCTGATAAGGGCAAAGGACCAGCTTTACCCACAGCTGCTCCCACCATAGATTCGGACGAGGAGTCTTCTGCTGCTTTTGCCAAAATGTCAAAAGTTGAACGAGATCGGCTCAAGCAGGAGCTGTTCAAATGTTACCCTGAATCCTATATTAAAGGGTTAAGGGGAGCATCAGCCGGGCATGTGGGCTACATGTCACAACTTGCTGCTGAGGTATAATTTGTTGCCGCTATTGTTTTGTACTAGCATAAATTTTTTCTTTTATAACTCGTCTAATGACTTGCTTTGTTTTCGTTGTTCCAGCTTCTGGCTCGCAGTATATTGACTGAGGAGTGGGCGAGGGAGCTTAGGAAAGAAAACAAGCAACTTGTCCACCAGGCTACGACGGCTGGTGACAAGGCCATGCACGACATCGAAATGGCCAACACTCTCCACCGCCAATCAAGGGAGGCCTGGGAGAAGAGATCAGCAGAACTGGAGTCCAGCAACAAGAGCTACCTTGTTGCTATCAACAATCTGTACAAGGAACAAGACCAATTGAAGTTGGCCTTGAACACTCTCTCAGCTGAGTTGAAGGGCGAAAGAGATATCGCTCTTCGACCGCTGGCCGAACCGAGGGAGGAAAATATCCTCGTAAGGGCGAAGAATGCCCGTCTGCAAAAGGAAGCAGCCCAGGCCTTTGATGACGCCAAAGAAGGCTTGAATCAAATCATTGCGACGTCCAAAGACTGGGCCGTCAAAGCTTTTGAGATGCTGGCCGAGCCTAGTGAGGTCCCTAGCTTTGTCCGGCGTCTGGAATTTCAAGAGAGTGTTCACCGTGCAATGGTGTCTGCTGAAGAACCTCCTGAATTTTCGGAGTCGGACGAAGAGGGTGCGGACGAGGAAGAAACCCTTGAGGACGACCAAGAAACTCCCGCTGAAGGAGATGCCTAGTTTTAGGTTTATTCCCCTAAGTTTCTTGGCTTGTTTGCCGTCGTACTTTTATCTCCTCTAGCTTTATACTTAAGCTGTAAGTTTTGTCACGTACATAATGAAATGACCTTTTGCCAATTGCTTGTCCTTTCTTTTATTGCACTTAAATTTTCATCAAGTGAGACTCTCCATCTCTTCTTGGACGTCTTTGCAACTTACTGAATCAGAAGGTGCTTCTTGCCCTTCTCTATAAACGGCCTTCAGACTTTAAAAATGTAGCGAAGTATAAAATGAGACTCGTCCTGACTTTTGGACGATCTACAAATTTTGTTAAGGAAAGAGTATCATCCTTGTCCTTGGACGATCGTGAAACATTCCAAAATGCAGCTAAGTATTAAATGTGACTCGTCCTGACTTTTGGACGGTCTGCAGACTTGGTTAAGGAAAGATTATCAAACTCGTCCTGATTTTTGGACGGTCTGCAAACTTGGACTAGTCTTACCCCAAGAAGGAAAGCGGCCAATATATTGCGGTTTATGGACGAGCCACGCTTTAGCCGGCTTTCTTCAGGGAGCAACACTCGTCTTGAAGCAGCGAACCCTTACTAGGGCTTTTATTGCCTAGGTCGTCCTGGCCTTTGGACGACCTTTGACTTCCCTCAAAATAGGCCAAGGATAACCGTGGCTCGTCCTACAGACTTGACTCGTCCTAATAAATTTCATTGTGTATAGCGTTATCCCCACCTTCTTTGGCTTAGCTCGACCTTGTATTATGGACGAGCCATGCACCAAGAAGGAGAGCGGCCAACATTGACCAAGCCTGCTGAAATTGTTTCGGACGAGCCTTAGATTATTGGACGAACCATGCTTTAGCCGGCTTTCTTGAGGGAGCAACACTCGTCTTGAAGTAGCAGACCCTTACTAGGGTCTTTACTACTTAGCTGTCCGTGTATTCGAAAGTAAGATTCCTTTACTAAGGGTTGCTTACTTCAGGTCAGCTTTCTCTTAGAGACCTTGACGTTTCTCTTACTAGAGATTTTTGTCAATTTGTTGACCATATATGTGATCTAACCTTTAGGTTTATTACACTTTGGCCGGTCTCTTTGAGGGAGTGATGTTCGGCAGAGGAGTGAGCATTTTTTACGCTCTATTGTTCTTTATAATTTTGTCCAAGTTACCGTCACTTTTAGACTACGAGCTGATTAAATGCCCCAAAGTGAATCAACTTGGTAAAAAATAAACAAAGATAAGAAGGAAGTAGAGATTGTATTATATGAATTTTGCATGACTAATTGTCAAGATACATGTTTACAATTCCTTTTCCCTTGTTTGTGCCATGGCACTTTTGAGTGATTACAAACTACTTGCCGTTTTTTCTGGCGATTAAAGGAGTCAGACGTGGTACTTCTTCAAAGTGTCTGAGTTCCAAGTGCGATGTATTGGTCGTCCATCCATATCTTGGAGACGAAAGGTTCCGCTTCGCACCTCTTGGACAATCAGATAGGGTCCTTCCCAATTTGGTGTTAGTTTCCCCAGCTCCTTAGCTCGTCCAACTGCCTCCATCTTTCTTAGAACCAGGTTCCCTACCTTGAGTGGTCGTCTAGCGACTCTCTTGTTAAAGTCCCGAGCCATTCGTAGCTTGTACAATTGCATTCTTAGCAAAGCATTGCCCCTGACTTCTGGTACTTGATCCAAAGTCGTGCGCAATGCAGCCCAGTTGGCATCTTCCCTGTACAGCATGACTCGCAGGGTGGGTTCTTCAATCTCAATGGGCAAGACGGCTTCAGTGCCATAGACTAACATGAAGGGTGTCTCCCCTGTAGAGTTTTTGACGGTGGTTCTGATGGACCATAACACCAGCTGTAGTTCTTCAACCCATTGTCCTTTAGCTTTATCCAACTTTCTTTTGATTCCATTGGATAGAATCTTGTTGAAGGACTCTACTTGCCCATTGGCTTGTGGGTGGACGACTGCAGTGAAGTGGGCTTTGATTTCTCTTTCTGCCAACCAATCTTTCAGCTTAGGCGTTTCAAACTGTGGACCATTATCAAAGACAATGGACTGCGGCATGCCGAAACGAGTTATAATGCTCTTCCAAATAAAGCCTTTGACGTCATTCGTTGTTATACCCCGCATGACTTCAGCCTCTATCCATTTAGTGAAGTAGTCCACAACTACAATTACAAACTTCTTTTGCCCGGCGGCCACTGGGAAAGGTCCCAGGATATCCATGCCCCATTTGGCAAAAGGCAGGGGGGAACAAAATAGGAGTTAAGTAATTTGACGGCTTCTGATGCAGATTTCCGTGCTTCTGACAATTGTCGCACTTCTTTGCGTAGACAATAGCATCCTCTTTTAAGGTAGGCCAATAATACCCCGTCCTTAAAGCCTTTTCTCCTAATGCTCTTCCCCCAAATGTGGGATGCACAAGCTCCTTCATGGAGTTCCTTCAGAACTTCTAGACCGTCTTCCCTGGTGATGCACTTGAGAAGAGGACGATTAAATGACTTCTTGTAAAGAGTCTCATCCCACAGTTCAAACCATTTGTCTCGAGCTTTCACATACTTAGCCTCTACAGGGTCTGAAGGCAGCCGTCCTGTCTTCTTGTATCCTATTATAGGATCCATCCAAACTGCCCCTCGGCTAAGAAACATGATTTGTTCTTGGTTAATACTCTTTTTTGGTTTAACTTCCCAAAACACTGTTCTTGGTGCATCACCTTCAGCCGAGCTGGCCAATTTTGAGAGAGCGTCTGCTTGATGATTTTCTGACATTGGTACTTGGTCGAGAACAAATCGTTTCAAAGGCTCAATTTCATCCTTGATCAGATGCATATATTTGCCCATTGATGCTTCTTTACATTCAAAGTCCCCATTGATTTGACTGACAACCAAGAGAGAGTCCGATTTGGCCTCAATCTCTAGAGCTCCAGCCGCCTTGCACATTTTGATCCCAGCCAGAAGTGCTTCATATTCAGCTTCATTGTTGGACGCTTGGAATTGGAACCTTAGCGCATATTCAAACTTATCTCCTTCTGGAGACTGACAAATGATTCCTGCCCCACATCCGTTGACAATGGACGATCCATCAACCATGAGCGTCCAATGCTTCCTCCCTTCAGCTGGATCAAGTATTGGTTCTATAGTTGGCCTAGTGAGCTCAACTATAAAATCTGCCAAAGCTTGCCCCTTAATGGCTTTCCTTGGTTCAAATGATATATCAAACATGTTCAGTTCAACAACCCATTTAAGCATCCGTCCAGCGGCTTCCATCTTTTGGAAAACTTGCTTCAAGGGTTGATCAGTGTAGACGAGTATGTTGTGAGCCAAGAAATAGGGCCTTAACTTTCAGCTGGCCATGACGAGTGCCAACCCAAACTTCTCGACTAGAGTATACCTATTTTCCGCATCTTTGAGCACATGACTGACGAAGTATATTGGGACTTGCACGGATTCTCTTTCGGCACCAGGAACAAAGACTCACGCCTGAGTGGACACGGCCAAGTACACAAATGCTTTTTCCCCTACTGGATCGACCAATCTAGGGAGCTGACGAAGGTGCTCTTTGACCTGCTGAAGTGCTTGCTCAGCTTCTGCTGTCCACTCAAACTTGGCCTTCTTCTTGATAGTAGCGAAAAAGTGATGGCACTTGTCGCCCGACTTAGACAAGAAACGTCCAAGGGCAGCTAAGCAACCCATCAATCGCTGAACTTCCTTTATCTTTGACGGAGATTTCATGTCTAGAATAGCTTGTATCTTTTCAGGGTTGGCCTCTATTCCCCTCTAATTTACTAAGAAGCCTAAGAACTTCCCGGACAAGACTCCAAAGACACATTTGTTGGGGTTCAATTTTAATTTGTATTTTCTGAGAGTTTCGAAAGTTTCTCTCAAATCACCAACATGAGATTCCTCTTGCCGACTTTTGACTATCATATCATCTATATATGCTTCCATGTTCCTTCCCAACTGTGGCTGAAAGACAGTGTTAATCAGTCTTTGAAAGGTGGCCGGCGCATTACGGAGGCTAAAAGGCATCCTCAGCCAGCCATACAGCCATTTCTCAGTAATGAAGGACGTTTTGTCCTGATCCTCTGATCGACCACATGGGGATTTGATGAAAGCCTGAATATGCGTCCATGAAGCTTAACAAAGCATGGCCGGCTGTGGAGTCCACCAGTCGATCCAACTTAGGCAAGGGGAAACTGTCCTTGGGACATGCCTTGTTGAGATCAGTGTAGTCCACACACATCCTCCAAGTGCCATTAGGTTTTGGTACCATAACCACATTCGCTATCCATTCTGGATAATAAGTCTCTCTGATGAATTTTGATTCCAACAACTTCTGAACTTCCTGGTCGACCGCCCGGTTCCCGGCCTGGCCCTAAATGTCTTTTCTTCTGACGAACAGGTTTTAAACTTGGATCAACATTCAGCCGGTGGACGGCTATCTCTGGATCAATTCCAGGCATTTCTTCAACACAATAAGCAAAAACGTCTTGAAAAATCTTTAAGCAAGCTGATTAAAAGGCCCCTTAAATCAGGGGAGAGTAAAGGCCCAATCTTCAAGGTTCAATCTGGACGAGCGTCATCCAAACAGACATCTTCTGGGACTTCCACCGGCTCTGGACGTTCTAGTGCTAGCCCCATAATGGCCATTACTTCTTCAGATGAGGGTGGCTCTTCCTTGACGGGCTCATACTTTCTTTTCTTGCTAGGAGATGTTCAGACGTTTTCCTTGAGGGAGCTACCGGTGTCTGAGGACTCTCAATTGCCATTCTCAGCGAGGCCACTTGGTCCTTTACAGTTTCGGACGCCTTACTTTCTCCAGCAACCTTCATCTTATCTTTCCCAAATTCAGACGGGTTCTTCGTCTGGTCTTCATTGTTTGCTTTCCATGACGACGGCTTGAGGGTTGTTAGGTAACATTCCCTAGCCGCCTGCTGATCTCCGTACAAGGAGCCAATTTTGCCACCATCACATTCAAACTTCATAAGCATCAAGTGAGTTACTATTACTGCCTTAACATGATTCAGAGTTGGCCGTCCAAGTATGACATTATAGGCGGTCAAATCTCGGACAACCAAGAACTTGATAAACAAAGTCCGCGAAGCATCCTTCTCTCCAACTCGGATGGGCAACGTGGCTGTTCCCATGGGATGGATGACTCCTCCCCCAAACCCTATGATGGGATGGTGGACGGGAACCAAGTTCTTTTCATCAAACTTCAATCTAGACAAGCAATCTGCACTAATGATGTCAGTCGAACTTCCAGTGTCAATCAGAATTTTTCGTACTCTCAAGTTTGCTATCTTCATTTCTACAACCAAAGGGTCATCATGGGGAGTTCTCAGCTTCCCCCGATCTTGTTCACTAACCACCACCTTTGGGAAGGGCTCGGCCTTTGTCTGATCAGTTAGTAAGACTTGACCGAGCTCCCTGAGATAGTTTTTGTGTCCTCTATTGGTTGGTCCTCCAGCGGCAAATCCTCCTGAAGTAACGAGGACAACATCCTCGTCCGTGCTTTCACTCTCCTTCTTCTTGCTTTGCCGATTATCTCTCTTTTGAAACTTCTTTCCACCTTTGGGTAAGTATGAGTTCATCTTTCCCTTCCGAGCTAAATCCTCCAAAGCCCTCTTAAGGTGTTTACATTCATTGGTCTCATGACCGTTGTCCTTGTGAAAATGACACACTAGTAGAATAGTTGCTTATTGCTGCGGTCTTTAAGTGGCCTATTGCGGCGGTTTTGGCCGCGCAGCAATTAAGGGCGCAGCAATAGGCAATTAACCTATTGCTGCGGTTTTTAACCGCAACAATAGAGCAACCTATTGCTGCGGTTCTTACCAGAAACCGCAGCAATAGGTAATTTTTTTAATATTAAATTTACATGCCTATTGCTGCGGTTTCTTACCAAAATCGCAGCAATAGATGCAGAGCAAGGTAAAAAAAAAAAAATTTTTAAAAATTTCTCATAGCGTAAATTTTTTGTAGTTATAGTACAATTACAATATAAACATAGCTACAACAATCCACTACATGTTACAAACACCAATTACAAAAGAGACGTAAAAAACTAAATCCATAAATCAGTACAACAAATCGACAAAATCAGTATATACAACAAATTACCTAGAAGAAAATTAAGAAACTATACACCAAATCAGTATATACAAAACCGGAAATCTAAATCTGAAAAACAAACCACAAATCCGGATCCAAATCACACGAAATTTGACATGAAAATTTTCAAAAAAAAAATGAAAAAAACCTCACTGATTCAAGAACAAACTAAAAATCCGGATCAAAATCACACGAAATTCTCTCAAATTCGCTCAAAGAGAAACTAAATCTGAAAAATAAAAATCCAAATCACACGAAATTCGCTCAAAGAAAAAACTAAATTTGTTGAAGAAACGGACGAGCACGAGCAAGTGTGAGAGAAGATCGACGAGTGAGGAAGACAAGGACGAGCGACGAACGGACGAACGACGAACGGACGAGCGACGAGTGAGGAAGACGAACGGACGAACGACGAACAAACGAGCGACGAGTGAGGAAGACGAACGGACGAACGGACGAACGACGAACGAAGATAATAGAACCACAACGAGATGAGAGATATGAGTGGCGAGGGATGAGGTGAGAGGAGAGATGAGGGGATGAGGTGAGAGGAGAGATGAGGGGATGAGAGCAGAGTGAGAGGTGAGAGGAGAGATGAGGAAACGGCGTGTGAGGGAAAAAGTGATAGAAAAAAACCTTAACTGATACACGCATGTTTATAATTTTTTTAAATATATTTTAATGATATTGCTGCGGTTTCTGGCAAAAACCGCAGCAATATATTAAAATATTATTTTTTAATATTATTTTAATATATTGCTGCGGTTTTTGACAAAAACCGCAGCAATATGTCTGGTCAAATAGTCAACGTTTTTTCAAAAAATTTCCTGTTGATACCATATTGCTGCGGTTTTTGGCCGAAACCGCAGCAATATCATTATTTTATATTTTATCTTTTCTTTTTACTCGATATATTGCTGCGTATGGGTAAAACCGCAGCAATACCACCGCAGCAATAAGCAATTATTCTACTAGTGACAGTATTTGCTCTTGTCTCTGTTTCTGTAAGGAGTCTTCATCTCAGCTGGAGCCTTCAGCTCATATTGGTCCTTTATCTCCATAAGAATGGAGTATTGGTCCTTGCTGAATTCGATGAGGTTGGATGAAGAAGGCTCAGATTCTTTCCTCTTGCTTCTCCTGGACGAAGTAGTGGTGGAGGTTATGGCCCAAGTCTCAGCCTTTTTGGGGTTGCTCTTCTTTGGCTGAGCAACCTCTTCAGGCTTCTTGGACTCGGGATGCTTTACCTCAGCACATAATTCAGTAGCGTGTATAAACGCTTCGGCTTCCATTAAAGCTTCGGCAAGAGTGGTGATTTTCTTCTTAACAAGATCGAACTTAAAACTTCCTGGCCTTAGTCCCGTGATAAAGGCGTCAAAGGCCACCCCAGCATTGAGATCTTGAATCTGAAGGGCTTCTAGATTAAATCTTTTAACAAAACTTCTGAGGGCTTCCTTGAGTCCTTGGACGATTTTACCCAAGTGCATGCTTGTTTTCTGTTCTTGCCGATTGGCAACAAAGTGACTAGTGAATAGGTAACTGAGCTCAGTAAAATTGTTGACTGAATTAGGGGGGAAATTGTTAAACCACTTCTGAGCTACTCCTTTCAAAGTAGCCGTGAAATTTTTACACCATGTAGTATCATCCACTGCTTGGACATACATCTGATGCTTATATGCGGATAAGTGACCGTCTGGATCAGTAGTTCCATCAAAGAGTTATATGGTAGGGAGTTTTACCTTTGGGAAGGGGGGCGCCTCCATGATCCTGACCGAGAATGGGGTCGGCCAGTTGATTCGGAGGGCTCCCAGCTGTCCCTCAATGGGTATGAACTCCTTTCTGTGTTCTTTCAACACAGGGTTAGATGAAGTGTTTGCAGGGGATGGACGCCTATAAACCATGGGCTGAACCACTGTTTTTTCTTGTCTCGGACGAACAAGAGAAGGGCCCAGACTTCTTCCTTCTGTTCTGGATGGTATCCTCAAAGGGGGGTCTCTCAAGTACGAGGTAGACCCTGTAGTCGACCGTTGTAATGCAGCAGCTTTCTTTGCCTTTAGGTATTCCCTGGCATCTGTTTCCATTCGGTGACCATTTGGACGAACATTATCCTGGGTCCTAACCACCAGGTTCCAGTTCATCTTCCTTCGCTGCTCGCTGCCTTTTGGCTGCTTTTCTCTGGCCGTCCTCCTGGAGGGTTCCTGACTAACAGGCCGACTTGGACCTGGACGGTTTTCTTGGGAACGTCCCCTAAGAGGAACCGGATTGTTAGCCGCCGGCTCCGGGTTAATTTGGAAGAACAACATGTTGTTTTTGATCTGCTCCTGGACGACTGCCGCCATCTTAGTCTGGAAGTCATTCAAGACGTTCTCTAGATGGGCAGCAGTCACTGGACGTTCAAGATTCTCTTGAATGACATGTTGTTGGCTTGGTCCAGGGACATTGATGATGGACGGGGGTCTATCCCTTCCTCGAGGCGGTCTCTCATGATCTACTGTGTCTTCAACATTGATCTGAAAACTTTGATTTCTAGCCACGTTGGACGATTGACAATCAGTCATCGTTGCGTCTCCCCACAGACGGCGCCAAATGTTTTGCCTCCTTGTCCAGCAAGTAAACTATAGGTATAGCTTCCTTACCCAACAAGTAAATCAGTTTCCCTTAGATGTTCTTCACTTTGAGACTTGTGCAACAATGTCTGAATCTGTCCTGTCCGAGCCTGAGCTTCATTCCCGAACCTGTAAAAAAGGGACCCACCCTGGAGGTTTGGGTGGTGGTTCCTCCTCCGAAGCCTAAGTCAGATATCAGGAGTTTGAAGGAAAAAGTAGAGATAAAGAGAGAAAGTGAGAGAGTATTTTTTCAGAGTAAGTTTACACTGTTTGCATTGAATGATCTTTCTCCTGATTTCAAGGGTATTTATAGTGTTTGTAGTATGACTGCTATCCTTAAAAGTTGCCCTAGAATAGTGGCACCTGATTGGCTAGGCAATCAAACCATGACACTTAGCAGGCTGGGATTTGTGAGGGTTTATCAACCAATCACATACAGCCACCTTTAAGGATTTGGGCTCACTAGTAGAATAAATGCTTATTGCTGCGGTCATTAAGTGGCCTATTACGGCGGTTTTGGCAGCGCAACAATTAAGGGCGCAGCAATAGGTAATTAAACTATTGCTTGCGGTTTTAAACCGGCAAAGAATATTACAACATATTGCTTTGCGGTTTTCGGGCAAAACCGCGAAGAATATTTACATTTTTTATTAAAAATGTACAATGTATTGCTGCGGTTTTGGCTAGGAAACGCAGCAATATGTTTGACTTATTGCTGCTGTTGTTGCCCAAAACCGCAGCAATAGGTCCTGGTATAGGCAAAAAAAATTTTTTTTTTTTTTTGCATTTTGCCATCAAATTTGAAAGATTAAAACCAGACAACCAACCTATCCACTATCCACCAAATTCGCAGACGAAGTGAAGATGAAATGACAAATGAATCTCATTAATATATAAAGATAAAAAAGATAGTTACATAGATAATACAAAAGATCAAAAACTAAAATGAAAAAGCAAAAATAAAAAAAACAGTTACAACTAATTACAAAAAATATATTAAAAAAAAAAGAAACTGACAATCAAAAAAAGATCCTAAAAAACAAAATAAACTGAAAATCAAAAAGAGATCCTAAAAAAAAAAAAAAACTGAAAATCAAACAGTAAGATATACTTGGTTATCTCCTTCGCCAGATCTGAAAGGAGATTTCGACGGTGATGGCGACAAAGTGATCAGATCGCCGGAGCTTGCTCGGGTCGTCGCGAAACTTTCCGTCGACGGTGATGGCGACAAACCTGATTTCGATTCTCCGCCATTACTACTACTCCGATCATCTCCATCGATTCAAACCATTGCCGCCGTCGCCATTTCCGATCAAATCCAAAAAAAAAAAATCAATTGCTTTCGATTCAAAATAATGAAAAAAAAAGTGAAAAAATGGAGTTCAGAAACAACATCAAAGTACCAAAACGTATACATTATGATATACTAATATGATTATCACAAGATCAAGCAACATGCAACTCAAACACACAAACACAAACACACTCGAGCAGATGATCGACGCGATGGAAGAGAGAGAATGTAAACCTGATTATAGTTCAAAGCCTCACCGTTAACCGCATTTAAAGGCCTTGTAAACACTGATCTCGACGTCGTCTCGAAAGAAATACTTGGTTGATTTGAAGACAACCAACGTCGCACTTAGTTGATTGGCGAATTGAAGACAACGAGGAGAAAAAAAATAACGAGGTGAGGCTGGTGAGATTCAAAAAAAATCAAGCTCGCTCTAATGTTAGGGTTAGGTTTTCCGACATTTCACAGAGAAATAGGAGGAGATTCCGGCGTTAAAACCGACGATCGACGGCGAAACTCCGATAAATTCTTCCGCATTTCAATTGATGACCGGAATTTCGAGGGAGTTGAAGAACCTTGTGTAGTGAAAACGTTGTTGACGTTGCTGAAACTCGGCGATTGTTGTTGTTCGTGTTGTTTTAACTTGGATTTGAGTTCGTTGAAGTAATGGAAGAAGGAGAAGAAGAAGAGGGTTTGAAGGAGGAGAGAGAGGGAGATGAAGTGTTGAGGGAGGAAGCGTGATAATGTGAGGACTGAGGAGTGAGAGAGATGAAGTGTGAGGGAGTGGCGCCTATGAATATAAAAAACCCTAATGACCCTATTGCTGCGGTTTCTAGAAGAAACCGCAGCAATAGATTAAAATATACTAAAATAATATTTTTTTTATATTATTTTAATATATTGCTGCGGTTCTTGCCACAAACCGCAACAATATGTTTGGTCAAATAGTAAAAACAAATTCAAAAAATTTCCGTTGAAACTATATTGCTGCGGTTTTCGGCCAAAACCGCAGCAATATGGTTATTTTATATTTTTCCTTTTCTATTTACGTGATATATTGCTGCGTATGGGTAAAACCGCAGCAATATCACCGCAGCAATAAGCAATTATTCTACTAGTGGCTCTGACTTAACCTTTGGGCCAGAAAGGTGAGTCTCTTCTCCCAACTGGGTACAACCCAATGGTTAAATCTTTTTTCCTTTATTTTTTCTGAGAGGACACGTGTACGGCCCTGATGGACCCAAATGTCTCTAAAGGAGCCGTAGATATTTTAGGCTACAACAGTAGTATTTTGAAAGGAATTTGTTATATAAGGTAATTTTTTGAATGAAATTTTTTATAAAGTAGTTTTTTGAAAAAAGTTGGTTATAAAAGGTAGTTTTTTGAAATTTTCCCTAATTATTATTATTATTACAATTACGATTATTTTATCATTAATAATAATAATAATAATAATAATAATATTATTATTATTATTATTATTATTAGTATTACTACTAGTACTATTACTATTATTAAAATTAAAATTAATATTAATATTAATATTAATTTTAATATTATTATTACAATTACTATTATTATTATTATTATTATTATTATTATTACTCCTATTACTATTGCTTTTACTATTATTATTACTATTAATATTTAATATTATTATTTTTATTTTAATATTGCTAATTATTATTAAAATTTTACATATTATATTATTAAAAACTATTATTATCATCAATTAATGTATATTATATTATATTATATTATATTATATTATATTATATTATATTATATTGTATTAATATTGTTATTACTATTATTTATTTATTAATTTATATTTATTAATTAATGATAGCTAAATTATTATCATTACTATTAGTTATAATTTAATTCAGTTTAGTTCAGTTCAGTTGCAATCAGTTCAGTTCAGTTTATTTGTTTTATACCGAAGAGAATAGGCCCTAAATAGTTGAAAATATATCTAAATGGTAGATCTTACTTGCATGCTCATTAATAGGTTCCATACTCGAGCAATGATGGGAATGGGGTTAATTTTCATAGTAGATTTATGATAAGTGAAGAATTCGAAACTGTTAAAGAGGCGGTTGATCATCTTAATGAAATCACAGTTTCCATAGGGTTTGAATTAGTTATTCACTCGTATAAGCAGAATGCGGGAGCTCCCCGCAGGTGCTATTTGAGATGTTTTCGGGGGACAAGATACAAGGGGAATAAGGCGGACCCGAGAAACGTGAAACGACCTAATACATCGACAAAGTATTGTGGATGTCGATTTAGGTTTAATTTGATTTTGGAGTCCCGGTAGTCTGTGTTGATTCCCAAATTTAGATATGGGTTAATAGGCTTTTGTAGACAACTAGACCTTAGCACTTTAGCAGATTACCAATACTTTTTCACTTTATAATTTTTTTTATAAGGTAAGATGAAATCCCTTGCAAGTAGGGAGAAATTGGAGATCACTCCTTGTAAGGGGTGAGACTCGATCCCAAGATCTCTCTCCTAGGGGTCGCGAGGTGCGATTAGTTACTGCCTCCAACACTAGCTGAAGAGCTGGGGCGGGCCAAGAGGTCGCGAGGTGCGAAGGATCTCGCGAGGTGCGAGCTACTGTGCTGGGCGATGAGCACTGGGAAGGCTTGACTGCTGAGCGTGCACGCGAGAGCTGGGCGATGATGCCGAGCTTGCGGTGCACGAGAGCTTGGTGATGCTGCTGTGCTGGCTTGGATGCTGGGCTTCGATGATACTGTGTGCTTGGGCTGCTTCGTTGTTGAGATGGTGCAATGCTATTGAGCTACACCTAGGAACACTTCCAAGTATATAGCTCAAACCCATTTTACCACAAAATCTCGAAACACATGACACTAACACTAATTATCTCGTATAACTCCCAACTTCCGCTAAGGGCTAAGTATAATACAAATGTGAACAATTATGATCAAAACCTCTAGCGAAGTGCACCCAAAATAACGTACATACACCGTATAACATGAGCGTATCAAATACCCCCACACTTGAACTTTACTCGACCACGAGTAAACTCAAAAATGAGAAATACCAATTAAATCACCCAAATTATCAACACCAAACTACACTCTCCATCAACTACATCATCATCATCACATCTTAACAAAATCCGCTCAACACCTAAACGTTTGGGACGATGACTCCCCCACACTTAGTTTCAAGCTCACCTGGAATATAAAAAGACGTGACAACAATAAGAGCCAGCAACGCCAACAAGAATCAAAATGTCAGTTCACGACACACTAAACTACCAGCTCTCCCAAACCTCCAAAGATGACCTACTACTACTACAACTAACTTAGAATAGCAAGCCATGGAACAAAGATAAAAAAGGATAAATTCCATGCTTACTCCCAAAAACAAACAATCAACCAAAAGAATGTGAAAGCCAAAATAAATCTTCACAATCAACCATACAACTCTACTTTCTCTCTCTATAGCTAAATCCTATTTGGACACGTACTGACTTGAGCGTCGGAGGGGGTTTCCTCGCATCCCCCCCGAGGGTAGTTCACGTTTTGCCTCTTGTGCAGCTATTCACTAGCGGACGCTAACTCCAATCCTTGGCGGACTTCTATCAAGACCGCCAACCGTTTCAACACCGAAACAACTATGATATAGACAATCTGACTTCTTGTCAATTCAAATTTTCCTAGTCAGGCAAAACCTATCTGCAACCTTTGATCTTTGGGAAATAAACTAATCCCTAAACTAATTCCTATATATAGCATACTCATCAGGGTGTAAATAAGTTATGAAATCAGAAGTACCTTTTGACTGTTTTGCTACTTAAACTTGCGGACTTGCGGTTGCTCTTTTTGCTTCTCTTGGTTTGTGGATATGTGGTTCCATCATTTGTTAAGGTGGTTACTGGTGATGAAGTTATGTACTAACATTTTGCAGTTGATGAAGGAACTGTTATGTGATCTCATTTTTTATTTGTCTCTATAAAATTGGTGAAATTGAGTTAGAGGTGGTTGTTGAAATTTAGAAACGGTCGTATCTTTATGATACGTTCCCCCTCTTTTTTTTCTTTTTTACTTTTTCCTTTTAAATTTAAATTGTGGTGAATTATGTAATTTTCTTTTGTTGTGAGGGTAATTTGGGCAATTTAGGTGGACACCAAAGGCCTCAGGAGTTTCAAACTAAACCCACCCCACTTTCTTTATTCACTTTCATTTTCTCTCAAGATTTCCGGCATTGACCA
Source organism: Beta corolliflora (assembly GCA_947648045.1). NCBI lineage: Eukaryota > Viridiplantae > Streptophyta > Magnoliopsida > Caryophyllales > Amaranthaceae > Beta > Beta corolliflora. The sequence continues at coordinate 661,769 of CANSZD010000458.1, forward strand.
TGGCATTGACTGGCTTGACCGACGTTGACCAATCAGAAACAACGAACTCCGGCGTCATGGCAGGCAATGTAAGTTTTTTTTTTGGCCTGTAAACGTAGTTAGGCGCCTAAAATAGGCGTTTGACCACCTGGTCAGGCGTCTAACTTAGACGCCTGACCAACGGAACTGGCGTCTAAATTAGGCGCCTGACAATTGAATCTGAAATTCTTTAATTTTCTTTTGTAAAAAATTGTTAATATTGTTTTTACTGATAAATTTTTAGCTTAAAATTTTGAATATATGTAGTAGAATAATATGTTCACATGATTGAATTTACCATGTTCATATGTAGTAGAATATATGTAGTAGCTTAAACATCTAGATGTATTATATAAATTATATCTAGATTTTTAGCTTAATTTTTTGAAATGTCTATGTATTTGATGTATTAAATGTAATTTTGTTGAATAGCTGAAAAAACTTTCGAATATTTGTATTTTAATGTAACTGAAGTTTGTAACTTTGAAAATTATAATATAGTAGACATAAATTAGTTAAATAGTGAAAACTACAAGTAAATAATATATTCTGCATATTAGAGTAGTTATTAACTTTGCCTTAAATTAAAAATGCATGAAAATATGGGAATTATTTTTTTCGCATAAAAACATATATAGGCGCCTAGTTTAGACGCCTAGTCCACTGGACAAGCGTCTAAGATAGGCGCCTGCTCCACTGGTCAGGCGCCTAAGTTAGACGCCTGTTCAACGGTGCAGGCGCCTATCTTAGACGCCTGTCCTGTGGATCATATATCTTTTTTGGGAGCCTGTGCATGTTTTTGGCTGCTTTTTTTGTTTCATTTTATCGCTGGATTTTTACTGTCTAATTTTGATATATAATATATTAAGGGCCTGTTCTCCCCAACTTATTTTCAGTTCAGTTCAGTTCAATTAAGTTCAGTTCAATTGCAATCAGTTTAGTTCCAACCAGTTCAGTTCAGTTCAGTTCCTAATTTATTTCTCTGATAATAAAATAATGATAATTATTATTATTATTACAATTACGATTATTTTATCATTATTATTAATAAGAATAATAATAATAATATTATTATTATTATTACTAGTACTATTACTATTATTAAAATTAATATTAATATTAATATTAATATTAATTTTAATATTATTATTACAATTATTATTATTATTATTATTATTATTATTATTATTATTATTATTATTATTATTATTATTATTATTATTATTATTATTATTATTATTATTATTATTACTCCTATTACTATTGCTTTTCCTATTATTATTATTACTATTAATATTTAATAATAATATTATTATTTTAATATTGCTAATTATTATTAAATATTAACATATTATATTATTAAAAACTATTATTATCATCAATTAATGTATATTATATTATATTATATTATATTGTATTAATATTGTTATTACTATTATTTATTTATTAATTTATATTTACTAATTAATGATAGCTAAATTATTATCATTACTATTAGTTATAATTTAATTCAGTTTAGTTCAGTTCAGTTGCAATCAGTTCAGTTCAGTTCAGTTTAGTTGTTTTATACCGAAGAGAATAGGCCCTAAATAGTTGAAAATATATCTAAATGGTAGATCTTACTTGCATGCTCATTAATAGGTTCCATACTCGAGCAATGATGGGGACGGGGTTAATTATCATAATAGATCTATGATAAGTGAAGAATTCGAAACGGTTAAAGAGGCGGTTGATCATCTTAATGAAATCACAGTTTCCATAGGGTTTGAATTAGTTATTCACTCGTATAAGCAGAATGCGGGAGCTCCCCGCAGGTGCTATTTGAGATGTTTTCGGGGGACGAGATACAAGGGGAATAAGGCGGACCCGAGAAACGTGAAACGACCTAATACATCGACAAAGTATTGTGGATGTCGATTTAGGTTTAATTTGATTTTGGAGTCCCGGTGGTCTGTGTTGATTCCCAAATTTAGATATGGGTTAATAGGCTTTTGTAGACAACTAGATCTTAGCACTTTAGCAGACTACCAATACTTTTTCACTTTATAATTTTTTTATAAGGTAAGATGAAATCCCTAGCAAGTAGGGAGAAATTGGAGATCACTCCTTGAAAGGGGTGAGACTCGATCCCAAGATCTCTGGGATCGGAGGTGATGCCAACACCACTAGGCTATCACCTGCTGCTCACTTTATAATTATTTAGGTTATGGGGAATTGAGTTACAACAGGGAAATACATGCAAGTCTCGAATTGCGGAAATACACATGTTTACCTTTGTGGGCCTCTATGGCTTTTAATTTTTTTGAAAATCAATTTTCTTTTTATGAAAAAAATGAAGGGGCATGTGCCACCCAAGACCCCATGTGGGTCCTCCCGTGGGGATGGTACCTATGAGATGATGAGATCGAAGGCTTGTTCCCTATAAAAGTTTAAACATTATGAGCTTTAGCAAACCGAAGTAACTAACTCTGCTTACTTGATCACATTCACCAGTCACCCACATTGTTTTTCTACGTTGAGGCCTCCCTTCAGAATCGATGAGGACTCTTGGTCGTTACCTTGATCGAGAAGCTGCTTGTCAAAAATCGGAATAAAGGTAAAAGCTCGAGGAGGAGTTAGGACTCATAAGTAATAGTGATGCACTAGAATGCGAGAGCAGAGAGTCAACAACTATGCACAAGTCATGGTAAGGAACTACTTTGACCATCCCAGAAAATCTACAATTGACCAACTAGACACTACTCACTAGTCATGGTTAGGACATGTTCTTTTCGGTATAAAACAACTGATCTGAACTGAATTGAACTGAACTGAATTAAACTGAACTGAACTGAACTGAACTAAACTAAACTGAACTGAAGTAACTAATTAATAGTAATGATTATCATTTAGGAACTGAACTGAACTGAATTGAATTGAATTGAACTAAACTGAACTGAACTGAACTGAACTGAACTAAACTAAACTGAACTGAAGTAACTAATTAATAGTAATGATTATCATTTAGGAACTGAACTGAACTGAATTGAATTGAATTGAACTAAACTGAACTGAACTGAAAATAAGCTAGGGAGAACATAATGAACTAACTAGTACAAACAGAGAAACAATTTGTAAAATGATAAGGGGAAAACTGAAAAGTCATTGTGAACCATAAATAATATCAACAAATTAAAAGTGCCAAAAAATTTGTTGCTCTAGTTTCAACATATGAAAATCACCTTGTTTCAGAATAGGGGGAAAAATCATTAAGCACTAATCAAGGAAGGATGCACTCTAACATTAGTGAGATCATATGACCCTTAACTTAAAAATTTGAATTTTTCCTTCCAAAACTTGAGACTTTTGAATATTTTCTTGAACGTTTTGAGCTCTTGATTCCAACAAAAATGTGCTTGACCCCACCAAATATTAATTCTGAATTCGCTACTCACGACCATATATTATACTACCAGTATTGGCCTATCATCTCCAGTGACAATCATTCTAATATTATTCTACTTCACACAAAATTAAATTCTATAAGTTGTTATGATACTTCAACAACTTGTTATGATACAGAAAGATTGAACAGGATTTTATTCTATTTAATACGAAATATTTCCTATATCACACAAGATTAAAACCTACAAGTAGTTATGAATTTATGATACAGAAAAAATTGAACAGGATTTCATTCTATTTAATCCTATATTTGGCATTCAGGGCACTGAAATACCCTGCTTTCATGACCCTCAACAAGTGTACTCTCAACATAACTGACACCATGGACATTGCAGTTGATCATTATGGATGATATTGGCATCTCTCGAGAAGCAACCATTGTTGCGACCAAATAGCATATTGCTAGCAACAATGGCAAGTAATCAAATTGTACAACATCCTTTTTGCTAAGTTCTTCAATTAAATTTATGATAAGCTGAACCATTGAACTAATGAGACCAAAATAGAGAGAAAATTTTCCAAATAATCGCCCTTCATTTCCAGGATAGTAAAACCAGCAACAATTACCCCTCTTTTTCCATACTACTCCACATCTTTTCCCTTCATGAAAAGTCTCAACAAGCGCGATCATCAAGCAAATTAAGGAAGTAATTATGCTTAGTTTGAGGTAATTCTGGCGACCCATTTTTCCTTCATTTTTCTCTTGGGATAATGTAGATTGACACAACTCAAGAAGCACATTTAGCACAGTAAACATCCACTTAAAAAAGCTCTTGTTGGCTAGAGTTTTTGACCTTATAATTTTGAGTATATCAAACAACTTGTTACCTTGATCACGGTTTTGTTCTTCTACTTGAAATGTTCCCTTAAAAAGGGACGAGGTGCCAAGCTGTTGTCCTCCCTCAAATCCTCCCTTAAGAAGTGGCGAAGAGAGGTATGCTGGAGAAGGATGTTCGACTCTCGATGATGATAGACCGGGGTCTGATACAGACCAAGGATGTTGTTTAAGGAAATTCTTCAACATTTGTAATGCTTCTGCATCTGTTGTTAAAGAGTTCTCCGCAGGCGAAAACATACTTTGTGGGCTAAGATCATGAACGTCTGCTTGAAAGCATTGATCATGAACTGTTGATTTGTGAATAGACATCATAATAAACAAGATTTTAACTAGCAGCTTAGATATATCAAAAGATTATTAAAAATGGTGGTTGCGTATATGAAAGTCGATGCTCTACACTTTATTAACACATTATATAGGACTATAGGTAGTAACTTATTACTACTATCTTGTAATGTTAATTTCGTGAGACTTGCTTTCTTTTTTTCGTTAATGTTTCTTCGTTGTTTCCTCTATTTAATAACTCACCCCCTTGTGGGCCTGTGGCACTGTTAACTTTCATGTCCGATAAGATCAAGACAAAGCTTCTAATTTTGCAAATCCAACGTATTGCTAAATTATTCTCGTAGGATAGAACATACCCAACATAAGTCAAAAGACAAAACATGCCAAATTGAGCCACATCCACATTTGTGATTTGTCAACACGCTTGAAATCAATAAAAGATAAGAGGGAAGCAGTGGAGGATAAGGATTTGCTAATAATTCATAAATGAGTGTTTTTATTATCTTGGATCCATCGTAACAGAGCTGACCTAAGAAGTGTTTATGATGATGTAGTTAGAGTCAGTGGCGGAGCTAGTTTGGGTCACGTGGGGTCACGTGACCCCGCAAATTAAAAAAAAAATGAAGGATTTTTCGGGGGAAAAAAAGAAAAAAAAAAACCAGCGGCAAGGCAACAGTCAGCTCTAGAAAAGAGGACAGCACTACTTTCAATTCCCCTGTATTCTTATCTGCCACTTTGGCCCACTTCCCAACTCCCAATTTCCATTAAATTTTCAATTAAATCAAAAATTAAAAATCATTTAATTTTTAAAACTTATCACTTTCTCCTTCCTTCCTTTCCCATTACACCTCAGTATCTCACGCTCCTTCCTCACAAAAGCAATCAGTCCACATTCTATCTCCTCTCTCATCGTGAAATTTCTAGGGTTTTTTCTCAATGTGCATCAATGGCGGACGTAACAATCAATGGGTGAAGTTGAGACTTTCGCATTTCAGGCAGAAATCAATCAACTTTTGAGTCTCATCATCAACACTTTCTACTCTAACAAAGAGATTTTTCTTCGTGAAATCATCTCTAACTCTTCAGATGTATGTCGAATTTCTCAATTTCGCTCTTTTTCTCTCTGTTTTTTTCTTCTTTTTTTTCCTGGGTTTGGTTGACGAATTTTTTTTTGCTCTATTTTATTAGGCGTTGGATAAGATTAGGTTTGAGAGTTTGACGGATAGAGTAAGCTCGATGCTCAACTGGAGTTGTTCATCAAGCTTGAGGCGAACAAGACCCTGTCTATTATTGACAGTGGTATTGGAATGACTAAAGCAGGTAATGTCTTCTAATCTTTTGCAGTTTATCTCCTGATTTCTTTATTTTAGTGTTTTAGAAGAGAATCTCATATGGTGAAGTTTTGTGTACAACTTTCTTGTTTGAATTTGGAGAATTGAAATTATGGCAGATTATTGATTGAACTTTGCATGTGTAATTCTGTATTGAATTGATGTTTTTGTTTGTACTTGTACTGTGTTAGCTCATCAGTTTAAGAATTTTTTGTGGAATTTGATTTTACTTTTTACTCCCTCTGCTTTTTTTATTTGCTACATTTGTTGTGCACGGTTTTCAAAGCATTATTTAACTCTTAATATCTCTTATTTCGCTTAAGTAAAAATTATAAAAATTTGATATTATGAATCTGCACGTCGAGACGAATCTAACAAGATCACACATGACTATGTTTTTACTTATAAAATAATCAAAATAATCGGTCAAAGTAGTGGCTTCATTCCCAAGGAAACAAATGTAGCAAATAAAAAAAAGCGGAGGGAGTACTTGTTTTCATCTGGTTAGGATTTTTTGTGTTTGTGATGGTGAAGCTACCAATCATGCGTATAAAAGATGTGGGTCTTTCATTTCAATGGTGTATGTTCTTCTGTTTTGGTCTTTTTTGGGAATGATCATGGAAGATAGGAAGGTGATCAGGGAAATACTTTGTGCTATCGACCTCGATTCTGCTTCCGAAGCCTCAGATGAAAATTTGGTATGAAATGTGCTTGTGTTTTTTGTTGAGCTTATTTGTTTATGTATAAAAGTTTTGGTATTATACTGTTCTTTCTTGTGAATAAGTTGTTCAATTAGATTAGAGATGCTTGTGGAGCTGTTCAATGTCTGATTGTTCTGTGATTCATGCATATTTTTGCATTTTTATGAGTGCATTGTTCTGTGACTCATGCATATTTTTGGTATGAAATGTGTTAATTTGTATTAAATAATGAATATAGGAAACGATGAGTGATACACCTAGATAAAAAAAATCAAAGGTAATGGGAAAACAATTACCCGATCTTCGACAATGTTTCTTTGCGTTGTAAAATTTTTAATATTGAATATCTTTTGTCTTTTTTTGTGACCCCCCGATTTTGAAATCCTGGCTCCGCCACTGGTTAGAGTGGTTTAAAAGTCCAACGGAAATATTCATAGGACGACAATTAAACCTTAGGATTAATGTATGTAGACATCTTAAAGATACAATTTGAAATTAAGACAGTTGGGAAAAAGTTGGGAGTTCATGTAGAAAGGAATTGATAAAAGACGATATCTTTCATTGATTTGGGAATGTGACACTGATGATGCACCGATAATTAAGGGTAGTGGAGAGTTGTGATTTTGCAAGGATAATTTTAACGAAATTGAGAGAAACCAATGGCTTGGAGGGAGAGAGTTAAGATTAATTGTACTTAGGCTATGTTTAGTTAGCCTTATATTTACTGATCTGAACTTATCTGATCTGATCAGATCTGAATTTATTTTTTCTGATCTGATCTGATCTGAACTTATCTGATCTGATTTGATCTGATCTGACCTGAACTTATCTGATCTGATCTGAACTTATCTTTTATATAACATATTATTACTAATATTATTATTACTTTGTATTTCATTACTAGTATTACTATTACTATTATTTTATTACTATGCACAACTTTAAATAATAATAATAATAATAATAATAATAATAATAATAATAATAATAATAATAATAATAATAATGATGATGATGATGATGATGATGATAATAATAATAATAATAATAATAATAATAATAATAATAATAATAATAATAATAATAATAATAATAATAATAGCATAACTAGTTTTTTTTATAAAAAGAACACATAGTATATGAACATACAATTAAAAATAAAAAAACACATATTTTAGGTTAAAAAAACATATTGTTTATGATAAAAAGAACATAGTGTTCATGTCTAAGGTCCGTTTATAATAAGAATTTAGGTAGTGATGAAATAACATATAATGATAATAAAAAAAATAGAACATACAATGCTAATAAAAAAAGAACATATATTAAAAGAGCATACAAAATCTATTTAAAGAATACATTCTAAAAATAAAAGATAGATGTCCCCTAAAAAAAAAGGAAAAATTGATAGGAACAGTCCCAACTATGTGCGTTTTGCCATTTACAGTCCCGACTAAGGATTATTTCTGAGCGGTCCCAACTATGCATCATTTTTGCTGAAATTGGTCCCAGGTGACTGATTACCTATTTAACAGGTTAATTTTATTTTTATTTCTTAAGTCAGTTTCTTCTTCCTTTATCTCTCTCCTATCTCCTTCCTCCCATGTCATTCCTCCCCCTACCCCCCCCCCCCCCCCCTCCCACCCACATCCCATGCCACCCTCCCCCTCCCACCCACCTCCCTCGCCAACCCTCCCCCCGAAATCCCATCCCCCTCCCCCCCAACCATCCCCTTCCCCAACCAATCCTCCCCCGAAATCCCATCCCCCTCCCCCTGCCATCCCTCCCCATCCCACCCTCTCCCCGGCCTAACCCCCGAAATTCCTCAAAACACCAATCCGAACACCCCCATAATTTGCGGCGGTGGTGGGGGAAGTTCCCGAGAGTATAGCGAACTCGGTGAATTTACACGAGTATAGCGAACTGGGGAGATTCCACCTGGGTTGTGTTCAAAAGGTGAGTTAACTCAGTTGTTGATGATTGTTAACTCGTTTTTCGGTGAAATTCCGGCGAGTTTGTCGGAGTGTATGAGTTTAACGAGGGTTAGATTGAGTAGTAATCGATTTTCTGGCAATGTACCACCGAGTTTTTGGGGGTTACCGCATTTGTCGTTGCTTGAACTCTCGTACAATTTCTGGGAAAATTCCGGAGGAGGTTGGGTTTTTAAGTAATTTGTTGAGTTTTATTGCGCCGGCGTTGGTTGCAGTTGGTTGGTAGTGATGTGATGAGAGAAGGAGAGAAGAGAGTGGTTGAGGGTAGGAGGAAAGGGTGGTGGGGGTGGGGGTTCATGTTGCTGCTTAGTGGTGGTGGACCTGCGGGGAGGGTGACACGTTTGGCGGTTGGGGAGGGGGTGTCGACAGGACGATAGGTATGGGTGGAGATGGGGGTGGTAGTGGGGATGGGAGTTTTGAAGGTGGGGATGAGAGGGGTGGATGCCCACTAGAGAAGAGAGAAAATGAAAGTTGGGGCAAAAAAATAAAAGGAAATTCGTTTTACCTGTTGCAGCAGGTCATTAACCTGCTGGGACCAAATTTGGCAAAAAATGATGCATAGTTGGGACCGCTCAGAAATAATCTTTAGTTGGGACTGAAAATGGTGGAACGCCCATAGTTGGGACGGTTTCTATCAATTTTTCCAAAAAAAAAATAAAAGATAGATGTTATTTTATATTGATGACATGTTTGGATTTAACTAACAACATGTTTTTTGTTATATCAGTCAATTGTTCTTTTTTCATTATAAATAAACCTATAAATTAAATTTATATAATTATATGATCTTGAACAAAATTGTTAAATATTCTTCTTATATCGTTGTCTTGTTTCTATATAAACTTTGTTCTTAAAGATAAGTTGAAATCTCGTGTAGGGGAAATTTGAAGGTGATACCAACACCATTAGGTTATCCATTGCTACTCATGTTTTATATAAACTAGTAACATATACTTTATATTATTCTGCCAAAATTGTTAAAAAAAAATAAACATCATATACTATTATCATGATCTTTACATGTACAACATCAAAAATAATATCGCATATTAAAATTGTTAATTAGAACAAAAATAAAAAAGAACACGTACAAATGCCAAAATAATATTCTTCTTCTTGAACACAATTAGCTTGAAATAGTGATATCAATGGCATTTATATAATAATAGCAACGACATTAATAATAATTACCAATATTGATAATTAATAACTACAACAACGACAACAATAATAATCCTTTTAAACAAATGTACTAGTAAATAGTGCAGTATTAATAGTAATAGTAATCGTATAAAGTAATACTAATAATAATAGTAATAATAATAATAACAATAAAAATAATAATAACCATAATAATAATAATAATAATAATAACAATAATAATAATAAATAATAATAGTAGTAGTAGTAATAATAATAATAATAATAATAATAATAATAATAATAATAATAATAATAATAATAATAATAATAGCATTAGTAATACTAATAATCATAATAATCATGAAAACAATAACAATAATAACAACAATAATAATAAGAACAATGATAAGTCATATTTATATATAGTGTTAAGGTGCATTTAGGTTGCATTTTAGAGCATTTAGATTCATATTTAGGTTCATCATTGCATCATATTCTTAAGTTATGTTATTCTACTCCTATTTGGTATGTTTTCTTGTTTTTGATGAATTTCAGATAATGAGAACGTATTTGGAGTATATTTAGCTGAGCTTGAGGATTAGGAGCACTTGTAAAGAAGCTACGATGCATAAGGATCATATGGATATGTCATAGTACGAGTTTGAGCCAAAACGAAGTGGAAAATCATTAGAAGAAATATGAAAAAGGAGTCATGTATACTCTTCTGATCATAACTTTTGACGTGCTTCTTAGAATCAAGAAATTCCAGTTGGGTTGGAAACTAGACTTGAAGGGCTTTCCAACGATAGGTCACACGCCCCAGATGGACTTCTGGTTTAAGAGATACAGGCTTCGCAAGTTGACGCAAAAATCGTTGTTTTCCCGCCATGTCGACCGGGCGAGACAAAATTTTCTTCAGACTCCAAGGCATGTTTGCCCGGTCAAACCGGCGAAAGTGGCTCCAAAAGTGCTTGCGCGCCCGACCGGGCGGCTCTGCCCGGTTGACCGGGCGGAATTTCCTTTTTGTCGTAGTTTCAGAACAACGTCGCCCGACCGGGCGGTTTTGCCCGGTCGACCGAGCGGTTTTTCCGGAAGGATAATTTTTGCCTTTTTTAGCCGGTTTTGTAAAAACTATAAATAGGGCTTTAGTAATTTCGATTAGGGGATATTATTTTTCTGCGTTTTTAAGTTTAGTTTTCTTCTTTTCTCTCTCTTTAGTTTAAACCCTAGTTTTTCATGTTCTTCTTTAATTCATTAGTTTTATGATTTCATTCTCTCTCTTTCATTGATTTCTTTTAATTATGTTTTCCTTTCTCTTTCTAGATGTAGTTTTTATTCTTTATTTCATGATTGAGTAGTCTTATTTTCTAGGGTTTGGGAATCCATGTTTATAAGATATGATTATTGATTGATATTTATTCATGGTTTGATTAGTCTTGATATTTCTAATTGATTAGTGTTTATATTATTAATCTTGCAATCTGATCAATTGTCTGATTAAATATTGCTAATATCGAGTCATAGATCGAGAGATAGTACTCTTTAGAGGCTTACCTACAATTAGCAAATCTGATTATGTTGAGCGACCGTACTAGCATATGTTGATTTGAGAGCGTTAAAGCCCGACCGTAGGATTAACATATGCTCTAGATATCTGATTAATTGAGCCATTGATGATATTTTGATATATTATAGTTATAAACATGGTAAACCATTGCCCTAGATCCTTTTTAGTTTGATTTTCGTAGTTTGATTAGTTTAGAACTTTAATTCAATTTTACTGATCTTGTTTAGTTTCTCTGTACTTTAGAAGCTAGATTAAAACGACCATCTCCCTGTGGATTCAACCCTACTTACCCTACTACATTGTTAGAAGGTTTTGCAGTAATTATTTTTGACAGGTGTACGACAACCTATCAAACAATAATGAGTTTTTAAATATAAGCATGATCTGAACTTATCTGATATGATCTGATCTAAACTTATCTGATTTGATCTGATCTGAACTTATCTGATCTGAAATAAGTAAAAATAAGGTGAACTGAACATAGCCTTAATCCGTTTTAAAATATGAATCAATTACCATTTTATGCCGTTTTAAAATAAATGAAGCGTTACTTTATTAGGTATTCACCTCTCGTTATCTCTCTGCTCATCACATGGGTCCCTCTTTTTCTTTTTCTCTATCTCTCTCCTGTCCTGAATTTCCGTGCCAAAGCCCTACGTTTCATTCAAAACATAACGGAGGAAGTAAGAAAATATTAGGTGGTGAGGAATGAAGACTATTTGAAAGCACTTTCATGAGTTGAAACAAGAATATGGTAAAAAAAGTCAATATATAGAGGGTCCTAATCACTGGAAAGTCATTCCAAAGCATCTCAAGTCTTCACAACCATTATAAATCAATAAAATTGTTGAACCACAAAAAGCCATAAACTCACCTAGATTATCAAAATTTGAAGGGTGTAATTCACACTTTTGGATAAATTCACCTAGAGCCGTGAAGCCATCTTTGTTGCAGTCCCAAGCAAATGAAGGCATGGTTGATGAAAATCACACCATATTACCGAGTTTAACCCAATCCAACAATTACTAAGTTCAGATAAGGTCTAAGACTAATAAGTCCAGTTCAACATAAATAAGGTCTGACATTCTAAGATCATATAAGTACAGATAAACAAAAATAAGTTGAATAGAACACATTCATGTAGCCAATGTAGGAAAGATTAAAAATTCCCTCTGTCTCCCAATAGACTTCCCAACTATCCTTTTCACATTTGCCATTGCAAGTTTTGTATCACTAATATCTATAGTTACATATTGGTAAAAATTGTAAAAGTTTCGTTTTCGCAATATACATAATGAGACGAATCAAATGAACCTCCTTATGACTGTGTTTTTTTTTACATAGTGGAATTTTTTTTGGAAGATTTTCTTTATTGATGAATAGCGTCAAAATTAGAACTCTGAAAAAGTCTACCGAGGAAGTGCAAATTAGTACGTGCACACGTCCGTATGGTGAGGAAGGTGCGCACGATGAACATTAAGCACTAGGTTATGAACATAAATACCAATAGCAATGAATATATACTAACAGAGATGTACATATGTTCATTTGGCTTGTTAGCTATGTACATGTGTTCATTTGACTTGTTATTCATATACATTTGGCTTATTAGCCATGTATATGTGCACACCTTCCTCACCATATGGACATGTGCACCATCTACGAATTGCCGAGGAAGGGAGGGACTATCCCGGTATTACCAAGAGCTCTCCCAGTTGTTTCTCAGTTCTCACTCCTCCCATCAAAATTCTAGGGTTTCCGAAAATTTCCAATTAATGAGTCGAACTTCTCAATTTAACTTTCAGTTCCTTTTGAATTCCTCCTAAATCTAAAGTTGAATTAGCGAAAGTAAACAATGTCTCGTGGTGAAGCGAGGGCGGTGTTAGAAGGAGATTTACAGATAGTTGCCGTGAACGACAAGCCATTGACGTCGGCTTCTTTGCCGCCGAGACCACCAAGAACCGATATCGTGTCATCATCCAACAATGCGCTGGTTGAGTATTCTCGCCCTCTTATCGAGGAAGAAGAAGAAGATTTGGAGATTAAACTACGTCGTATTATCGACAATGTTCCTGTTCGTGTGAGTAACACTTCGGGAAGTTCTGCTGGTTCCGGCTCCGGTGACTTTCATCAGGTATTTCTCTCTCTCTCTTAAACCCTAAGCCTTTATTTTTAGTTAAATTGTATTGTTGAAGTCAATTATACTCCCTCCGTTTCTCAATAGATGCATCGCTTTGACTTTTACTCTATTTATATATTAACTTTGACCTCGAAGATGAATTTCATTAATTTAATCACTGTTGGATTGATTTTTACTAAATTGACGGTCAAAGTTGTGGATTGACGAGCATGTATGATTGAAGCAATGCAATTATTGAGAAACGGAAGAAGTAGTTGTTACTGTTGTTTATTTGATTGTGGATTAGAGACTATTGTGTTTTGAAGTATATTTTCTTTTTGCTGAATGATCTGTTGTCTAGTGGTTGCTGCTGATTGATAGTGAAGTGTAGTTCTTTATTTCAGAATCGAGTGTAACACTTCGGAGAATTAGATAAAATGAAATGTTGATTCCAAATAACATAGTTCTCCGATATGAACAAAAAGGAGTGTTCAACTGTTTGTAGGTTTTGAATTTCTTAGTTGGATTAGTTATTTTGGTTAATGGAATTGGAATACATGGATGATTTGTGTAGCAAGGGATTTGTTAACGTTTAATTAATATCATTATAAATTTACGATTACGTTGCATTTTGTTGTAACTGTCTACTGAACTACTATGGTGAGAGAACAGGAGATATGCTGTTGTTTTTTCAGATCATTCTAGTATTTGCTTGTGTAACTTTCTTCTTGTAAGTTCCCTTGTCAGTTGTAAGTTATTGCTGAGCTTTTAAGGCAGTCCCTTTTTACTCTCGTTGGGAATTCGCTGACCAAATGCCCAACTCTATGTCCTATTACTTAGAAGGCAACTGCTGAAGACTGGTTTCATACTTAGTTACTTGTTAGGACGATCAACTATATTTGCATTTGCTTTAGTTTGGACTTTAGTGGTTTTTTTGATAGTTGTAAAAGCTATTGAATGGTTTGAGTTTTGCAACGGCATAGTATGCTTTTTAGAAGAATAACTAATTCTGGCTGCCACTAGGATGTTTTAATCTTAAATTTTAAAAAAGAGGAACTTTGACATTAAGAACTGGAGGAGGGATGTGGTATCATCGAGAGAAACGAATTATGGTCTTGCTTTTCTTTTTCTAACCACACAAGGGGAAGCATACTACTGCACCTCAATGTGGGTAATTGACTAATTTCTGAAGATTTTTTTTGAGAAATGGGTGATTGATTCTGTATTGTTGGAGACAAACAGCTGAAAGCTGTGATGTTAATAGTTTGACATGCATTATGGGAGAAATCAGACATTGATATGTGGATAAGAAATAGGGGTGAAACTAACAACTTTTTGGCTTGCTCTATACTTCTTCTGTTCCGGATATTGCAAGGTTGGCCTTATTTGGCTGTTTTACATTGATCACAACATTACTTTATTTGGTAATGGGTTCTTAGTATCTCTCTCTTCATCACATGGGTTCCTTTTTTTATCCATCTCTATCCTTTTCTTCCTTAAAATGTGTACACTCCTTACCATGTTGCAATATTCTTGAAAGTTGGAATGAAGGTTGTATATTATAACTTGACCATAGTACCTCAAATTAGTTTTGGCCATCAAAATTTCCGGTGTCTTTTGTCAATATGTTGAACCCAAGTGATGTACAGTTGACATTTTGAGTCCGACATTTTCTGTCTGTCTTTATGTTAATTCTCTCTCTGTGTTTATTCTTGTCTGGGTGCATTGGCCCGTCATTGGTCGCAGTTAAGAAGAATGGTTTATTCGCTATAAGAAGAATGTTGAAGTTTTGGCATTATGTTGCTTACAAATGTGGCTAGTTTATTGAAGCGAGGGTGTTTGGGAGGTGCTATAGGACCTTGTTCTGTTCTGAAATTCGGTCAAATAAGAGGGTGATGCTCATGAGCGTTGTCTACTTGTTCTTTTTATCCTGGTTTTAATGCTAAAACTCATGTTTTTGCAGTATCGGCAAATGCGGCGGAAAGAGCAAGACAGGCTTGCCAGAATTGAGGTTGACTATCAAAGAAGGAAAGAGGTTGCAGAATTCAATATGAGAAGAGAACAAAGACTGAAAGCTGTCGAAGAACAAACAGCAAAGAAGCGTGCAAAACGTCAAAAGAAGAAGCAGAGAAAGAAGGAGAAGAGAAGTAAACTAACTGCTGCTGGGGAAGAGCCTCGAAAACAAGATTCATCATCAGATAGTGGAGATTCCGATAATGGTGAACAGGCAGGGGATAATTGAGCGATTTAGCAAACTTTCTTTAGCAAGGTTTTTCCTGCAAACTGTCTGCAAGATTCAACAAATTAATCAATTCGTGATTGGCTTCAACAATGTAGAGATTTTCATTCTGTTCGGAAATCGAGGCATGGATACCCTTGGACTCACCAACTTCGAGGTTGTTCGACTGGAAACTATAATAGTTTCATGGCTGGCATTGACGTTTGGTTTATAGATTCCCAAGTTGTATGCTTCTTTGAGTTGCTAATTGCCCTGTAATAGTCATGTGCTTTCTCAATTCGAATGTTCATCTATACCTTACCCCGGGTGTAACATGCCTCCGAGGCTATTTTTTTGCTTACAAATGAGCAATGAGGAAAGAAATTGCCTTTGGTCGTACAGTTTACCCGGGTGTATACTATAGATTGCAAATGTTCATGGCCCTGCTAAGTTGCTAGTATCCCCTGGACCATGAGTCACTCGTACCAAACTTCAAAAGGGGTAAAAATGGTAAGAAAATTTACGCATTTTGTTTAGAAATTGTATTAACCTTTTAATGCAAATGAAATTTTAATATTTTATGTATGCAAAATTAACTACTTCACTTCATAATCTGTAGTTTTGCTGACATTTTTTTGTATGGTATTTACTTGAGATCTGACTAAAATTATGTATCATTTAGTGTGTGTATATATTCCTTTTTCCTACCTCTACCTTATTTTCATTAATTATGATTTGAATCTTCATATGTGCCAGTATGCCACTAAAAGCTAACTCCATTCCGTATTATATTTCTCTAGTAATTAGTAGTAGTGTAAAAGAAAATATTCTATTATGCTACGTGACTTTGAATACTTGCAAATAATGCAAAGATATTAAATTGTTTGATATAATTTTTTTTAAGTATGATACTAACTCCATCCCAATTTACTCCAACACTAGGATTTTTATGCTCCCAATGCCAATTGTAACCATTGATATACTCCTTTATCTATAAACTAAAATCATAAAAATGTTGATAATTTGAACGTATACATCGAGGTAGATCTAACAAGATCACACATGACTATATTTACTCTTACATACTATGACTATTTTTTTTGGTGTTCTCATCCCCGGCCTTGTGGTTCTCTAAACACCAAAAAAAAACATACTAATCATTCTAGATGATCAAAAGAAAGTGTATAAATAGTATTAAAATTCATTTGTTTAACTGATCTTCACAAAATTTACCTTTCTAGACCACTACTTTAAGAGTAATTTAATGAGATTTTATACGTTTATTAGTTATTGGGGCCTTAGATGTTAGATTTGTTACGAAACTTAGAGGTATATGGTGTAATTTTGAAAACGCTGCGAGGCTCGAAGGTGCAATTTTGCCCAGCCCAATTGGCATTGCGGGACATCATTATCATTCTGGTACGTCCTTTCCACTTTCCAGTACATAGAAACGGTGAGAATTATATGAATATTCCCTCTTTTCAATATTTTTTCTTAGTAACGTAAAATTGTCGTCAACATTTCAATCTTCACCAAAAGAAACCCAAACTTCATTTTCATATTCTCTCAACTGCTCGCCAAACATCCAACTAATTTCTCTCTCCTTCGTTCCCTCTTTTCTCCCCTTAAGAATTCCTTAATCAGAAACCCTAATTCTCCGAAAAATCTGACAAACTTCAACCTATAATAATCATTAATGGGCGAATCTCACACTCATCATCGCATTTCTGTTCATCAAGCTCTCGGCGCTGGCTCTGGTACTCTTTTCTTTCTTTACGATTTCTCAATTTTCAGTGTGATCTTCAATTTAATCGTGTTTGATCTCTGCAATTCATCCATAATTCGATGCTTTCTTGATGCAATTACATTGTTTTTTTGATCAGTTGCAGACGTGCTATTATGGAGAAAACGTTGTGGAAGTATTTTCTTGCTAGTATCTTCAACATCATTATGGCTTCTTTTTGAACGTGCTGGATATAATCCATTATCTTTCGTCGCTAATGTGCTTTTACTTCTTGTTATTATCCTCTTTTTCTGGGCTAAATCTGCTTCTCTTCTTAATAGGTATTCATCTTTAGTTTCAGGTTTCAATGTTGTAGTTACTTTATGCGGTTTTTTTAGATGTTAATGCAATGTATATTGTGATGAACTAGACCCCTTCCACCTGTACCTGATTTGGAAATATCCGAAAAGTCCATCGAGCAGGCGGCGGATGTGATTCAAGTTTGGGTTAATCGGGCATTGGCGGTTGCTCATGAGATTGCTGTTTGTGGAAATTTGAGGGTTCTTCTTCAGGTTTTGTTACTTCATGTTCCCCCAATTTTGAGTGATCTGTTTAGCAGTTTGTTGATAGTCTTGTCACATGCTTTTCTGTGAATTTTGTGTTCAGGTTGCAGTATTGTTGTGGCTGATTTCGTGTATCGGTAGTTTGTGCAATTTCGTCACGTTTGTCTACTTTGGTGAGTGTTTTTATTCACTTACCATACTTTTGCTACTTCCTTCCTGCTGCTCTTGGCTTATGTGTGTGGCTGTGTATTTATTTCGATGCGTTGGTTGATATTTTGGGTAGGAGTCCTTCTTGCTCTATCAGTTCCAGTTTTATATGACAAGTATCAGATCCCAATTGATGATAAGCTACATGTAGCATGGAGAATTATCGAAGCAGGTTATCGAAAGCTTGATGCAATAGTTTTGAGAAAGATCCCGGTCTCCTTGTACAAGAAGAAGAAGAAGAGTCAGTAGGCTGATTCGGTAATCTTCTCTTACCTTTCCCATTTTTCATTGCTTGCTTGACATGTTATAGCTTTTAAATTACGGAAAGTGCACCTTCAGTTCTTCTCTGCTTATTTGGCTGGTATGTCCTGGGTTTAGGTTAAAGTTCTTGTGGCCTTTTAAATTTAGAATAGGTTTTATTCTGTATTGAAGTTCCTAATGATGTTAGGTGACTCGAGTGACTTCTTTTGTAAGCACGACAGCAGTATTAAAGCGTTGAAATAAGTATATTTAGTTAGGGAATTGAAATAGCTTACAAACTGGGTGTATACATCCTGTTGAAGTATTACTTTGGAGCAGATGTGTGGTTGTAGTTGCTTCTCCAAATAATGTTGCTTATGCATATTTAAGTTATGAATGCTTGTTCCAGGCTTATAAATTGTTTATTAAGCCTGAAGCTTTCAGTGTACATGTACTTGAAAATATTGGGGAAGAGGAAATATTCCTTCCAGGTTTGCTATAATTAATCATGCTGTCAATTTTCTGAATCGCACGAATTTGCACTCTTTACTTCTCTTTTCTCTCTTTTTCCCTAATACTCTACTACTCCATATTTGCTGTGCTACATGCAATCATGTCCTATACTCTTATTGAAAAAGTTGTGCATTTAAAAGGAAATTGTTATTTCCTTTTGAGGTGATTTTATGTGTCTACCTTTGGTGCATCACTTGTGAGTTAAGAGATTATGGTATAGGAATAAAAATTGACATGGTGACGTTGATTTCCCATAATTCTGGCCCCATGTCATCAAAATTCTAATTTCTGGTTTGAGGTACGAGTTAAGTCTGGACTCTAAGTTTAGTGCTTATGTGCTCCTGTCTTATCGCGTATAGTATGATACTATGATAGGATAGGATAATTTTCCTTTTGAATGACCACTTCTTTCCTTGCTCTAATTCATTGAATCAACTTATAAGGTGTGACTTTCCATTGTCATTATGACTTTCTACTATTGTTTATAGTATATTGAAATCTCTCATATTTTGCTGTCTGAACTCTTGTTAAAGAATCAGATGCCTGAATTAATCGTATAATTCTGTTGGTATTTCATTACATGCTGACTAAGGTGAGAAGCTCTAAAAGGGTGTTATTTCTTTCCAATTATTAATGTGAAGTGCTACATTTTTTTGATGAAAGGAGAGAGATGTCCTAGATTGCCTTTTACAATCAATCTGTTGATTATTAGCAGAATATGTGATGTTTTAGTCTGTAAAAAACTTCTTTTGTTTTTTGGAAAAATTGACATGAATAATTCCAACTTTCACTCGTCTTCTCAAAATAATCCCAATTTTGGATTATTCTAGAATAATCCCAACTTTTAAGGTGAGCTTTACAAAATAAGCCAAACTATCCTTTTTCTTGCCTACACTAATCCATTTTAAGTCTATAATATATTGAAAATTAATTGTTCGGATTATTTTGAGAAGAAACCCACTAAAGTTGGGATTATTCTAACATAATTCAAAGTTGAGATAATTTTTAGAAGACTGTTAAAAGTTCGGATTATTCATGTCAATTTTTCCTTGTTTTTTTATTGGTCAAGGTTGCTTTTCCATTATATGATTATATCACTTCTATATCTGAAAGCAGATTCATAGTTTTGGAGTCATGCAGTACAATGTTGATCTTGTATGTAATAGGGAGAATGTGATACATGATTAGCTGTCCTGATTCACCTTGAAGTGTTTCACCTTCCTCAGAATGGTTGCTGTGGTAAGCCCACATATTTTACCTAGCCTTATAAGCATTGGCAGATTTGACCTTTCCATCGAAGAGAATTTGTCCAATGAATTTGCTGGAGACTGAGGTCTCTTCCACTAACCAATGTAGTGATGTTTGTTAATTGTTATATAGTAGCTAGTATATGGACTTTTGCTTCAGTAGTTGGCTACTTTGATCATAGTAGTTATTATACTTTGATCTTTCGATTCTCTTGCAAAAGATTTATTCTACCATACGTTTTGAAGTTTTAAAGATAGTGCTATGTGAGTTGGTAATATCCAAGTTATAATTGTGCAGATGCTAGAGAGCGGAAACTGATTTTTTTTTAATAGAGGTGTAGAAGACGCTGATCATTTTGGTGTATTGGTATCTTCTGGATTTTTTTATTGGAAGCATAAATTTAAAGTGAGTCGGAGTGAAATATCCACACCATACTATCATATCATTGGTGCTTCGCAACTGTTGCAAGCCTCGTAGTCCTTGGCAAGTCAAGTTACATTGACTAATCTTTGAGGCTGATGATGAATAGCCTTTTCTCATGAGGTCGTTTACCATATGCATGCCACAAGAATGTTGCATTTTAGAGGGGTCATGGACGAAAATGACTAACCTATTCTAGTTTAGGGGAGAGGTTGATATGAGTCACAAGAAAGCACTTGACTCGTATTTTATCTTTTACCTTCTAGCGTTGATGTGAATGTTGAAGAGGGGTATGCCATGTAAATATAGTGACTTAGTTAAGGATGTGTATGAGGATGTGAAAAAGAATGTTAAAGCGATGAAATAACATGGCCTATCAAGGATGAGATACCGTAGTGTATGTTGTTTGCGGATGACATTATATATTAGACAAGATTACATATGCGGATAATGCAAATTCAGAGCAGCTGGGGCAAACAGTAGTTACTTGGAAACTTAGGCTAGGCTGGAGCAAAACTGAGTACATAGAGGGTGTTAATCGAGGATGTAGTAACATAGATGGTAAGGAGTTGCCCATAGTGGAGGGATTAAGCTCCTTGTTGTCGATTTTACAAAGTAAGGCAGATATTGGCCTAAGACATGATGACAAATATGATACTATCAATGTGACTCAGATTGAGAGGAAAGAAGCAACTGATATTTTTTGTGAACGCAATGTACCTTTTAAATGAAAGGCCAAATTTACAGGATGACCATCAGACCATCATATTTATCTCAGGAAGTAGGAAGATAAAGATGGCATAGATGTGCGAGAACACTTTAAAAGATTGGATCCAGAAAGAAAGATATATGAAAAAAAAACTTAAGAATCGCAAGTATTGAGGATAAGGTTAGAGAAATAGGTGCATGATTTGGGCATGTGAGATGTTGGTGGGATAATGCATTGTCAGAGGTAGTAGAGAGTTGAGATTATGGAGATTTTAGAAGAGGTCGAAAGAGGCAAAAAGATAGTTTGGATAGGAGGCGTTAAGAATGATAAGAAGTTAGGTCTAGGGGAGCATATAGCACTTGACAATGTTGAGTGGGGGCATAGGATTTATATGGATGAATAGTGGAGATAAAATCTTGACTCACGAAACCGTCCCATGATATCGAGATTAAGGCTTTGATGTTGTTGCTGCATTGCTGTGAACTATGCATTATACTCTTGCTATTGAGACCTTGGTGTAGTATTAAATGAGCTGGGTGCGCAGAATATTTGTTTAGGGAGAGTGCATAGCGTTCTTGTTTTCTTTCCCCTAATTTTCTTGCGCCCTGTTTTTGTCTTGTGGTCATTCTTTGAAAGTTGAGACAAGAACCCTGCTCTTGTTTTCCAGCTTTAGTTTCAGTATACTAATAATGTATTACAGGGGGTTAAAAGTAGAGGTAACTCCATGAATAGCTGAATTTTTTCTAAATTTCAAAGATGAGAGTTTGGACTTAGGATGCAGGACCTGCACATTTTGATCATCTTGTGTTTTCTATGAAACTTTTCTGCTGCTGAAAACCAATCAGCGAGCTTTACATAGAAAATAATTATGATCTTGTTGGTGTGCACATGTGTTCTTCTTACTTCTCTTTCAATATGTGCTATTAGTGTTTATTCCCGTTCATCTTGTTTAATATTTGCTGCGGTGCATGGTTTGCTATTTTGAATCTCTGATCTGCTCTTGGGGCTCCCTAATTATTAGAATGTAATTACATGACTGAAGACTGAAACTTGATGCTACTGCTATGAGACTAGAAGTATAAATTGATAATCCGAAGGGTGGAGCAGGATTACATTCTCTGTTCATCTTATTTTCATATCAAAATATGACTTATTAAGAAAAATAGAACGGCACACAGGACTTCTATGTGCAGAGGGATCATTATTGAAAAGATGCATCTTCCAAGCTGCTGTTTACACTTGAATATCTGAAGATTTTTCCATTAATATCATCACTTTGCATTAGATTTGAGTACATCTTATATTTTACATAAAGCACCTTTGGTTGCTTGGCCTATGTATTCACCTGCTATGTTTTTTTTTCAGAGTATTATGAAGAGGATGTTTGACATGTGCACACTACATATCCCTAGAAACACGATGTTCAAGTTTGGTCGGTTGTAGCTGGGGATTGGATTTCAGGAGACTTAATTTTTGCATTACAAGGCTTTAAGGAGAGTGAATTTTGTAGCTGGAGATTGGCTGGCTTTTACGGCTTTTGTCCAGAATTGAGAAAGTGTGTAAGATTTGTTCTAGTGGTGAACTGGAGATCATCACTTTTTCTGATGCAGAAATTGGTATACGTTAGTGTAAATCATCAGCATTAGGTTTGCTTTGTTGTATTTTCTCGGTGCATACCATGGAGCTGGAAATAGTTAAGTGCCTTTTCATGGCAAAATGTAGATTTTTAGTTGAAGATGAGGCTGCTAGCTTTTAAAAAAAAAGGTTAAATGGCAACGTGTTCTATGTGGAACATGCTATGAAATTAAAGGATTATACTTACTAATTACCAATTTTTCTTAATCAGTCATTTCACTTGTATTATGACTTGTCATTTCGCGTGTTTTCATTTTACATGTTTCAAGCAGGAAGAAGATTAGGAGACATTTAAATGTCGTAGTTATTTTCTTAATATAGGGTTCCATTTGTTAAATTGTTCCCTTGTTTTTGTTTTTTTATTGTAATACTTTAACTTTTGTATTATCCATATGATTGGCTTTGCCAATGTTAGTTTTTCGAGAGCATGTTTGGTTCAAGTCATGGAATGGGAAGGGAAAGAAACCAAATAGAAGAGTGAAATGGTAACAAAACTTGTTACCTTTTATTAGGTATTTGGTTTAAATTTTGGAATGGAAAACGAAATGATACCATTACCAACAGCAATTAAATTTTGTTACTCAAGGGGACGGGAAGGTAACAAACTAAGGGAATCCGATTCTTATCAGTAATGGTAATGGATTGAGAGTTTGAAACAAACAATAAGAAAGGGAATAGGTATTTGATTCGTTTTTTAAAACCCAAAAATAATGAACCAAATATGCTCTCTGTATGTGATCAATAAGAACTTACAACTACGTTTGCACATTGATCAATAATGACACTTCAAGCCCAACGTCCACAACCAACTCAACGTTGTCCACCTCTTGGCTCTTGCTAGTTACTATAGCAAATTTCAGTATAAAGATAAAATACCAATAATGTAGATTTAGTTTAACCCATATAGTATCTGTGACAACATATGATTTCAGAAAATTGCTCATGCAGCTAAGTAACAGATAGTCTATTCCAAAATGTTGACGATGTTGAGCAATACACTCTAGAAGTTCTCAGCGCCCTAAAAATATTTTTTGTTTACAGCTGTTATTGATATAGTTCACAGTTCACACCCAACTATCAACATGAAAGAGATACAAACTAGAAATTCATCTAGAACATTATACAGTTGAAATGAAAAGCACAAAAAAGGCCTATGCCATCTTTGCACCAGGTGAAGCTTGACCAGTGGGCAATGTCACTGACCGCAACAATTCCAAGGAGGAAACGAGACCAAAGAAATGAGACAGTATGGTGTTTGCTGATGCCTGAAAAGGAATGAAGAAACTGAGTTACTGTGGGATATTCAAGAGAGATTTACATGCCTGCTTAATCGTAATTCCCTGTTTTCTGCCCCATTTTCCTTTTGAGGGGGGAGGTTGTGGGAGAAATGAATGGTTGTGGGAGAAATAAAATTAAAAATTCAACAAAAGTAACTCTTCAACATAATTTCTTATTAATTATTTTTCTACTGATGTCTTTCCTTAAGCATTAGTTGTCGTTTTGTTGTTTCCAGATGAGATCGAAGTTTGAATTTGACATTGGTAATTTTGTTTTGACTCTCCACACGTAGCATGAGATGGTTGTATTCATCATAAAACAATCTTTGGACTAGGGATGGCAATGGATTTTTATGAAGAATACAAAAGTGATTATCTCATTTTCATTTGTTTGGTTTGTAAAGGGTGAGACATAGTTTTCCCAAGGATAGATAATAGTTCTCCCAATGATGGGAAACATTTTCCTTTTGAAAGGATCCAATATTCCTCCCTATTCCTTACTTTCCCCATTCTCTTCTCCCATCCATCCTCTTCCCTCAATTATCATTTTTCCTTTTCTCTCAAACTTTTCTTGTAAGAAAACAAACAAAGAAAATCATTTTCCAATGAAAATATCTTCGTCCAACCAGACAGAACCCTTAAGTGAAAACATAGTAACACTTGACAGTCCCTTTATTTCGCATTTAGGGTTTCTTTTGGAGGGGGGGAGGGACAGCGATAGAAGGAAGAGTGCACATAATAGTTAGCATCTATGTAGTTCAAAATTTAGTACCCAACAATGCATACCTGGACCAAGAACACATCCAGGGCAAGTACAGGACTTGATCCAGGAGCTATGCCCTGATAATAAGGAGATGCAGATGAAGTGAGGGACTTTGCAACAAGTAACCCAACAGTGGCTTGCATTCCCAGGATAGCAGAACCTATACCAAGAATATTCACAACTATTCCATTTTTCAAACTTCTGACAACATCAGCACGAGGGGGAGCCTGGAAACATAAGAAAAACATTCAACTCCATCAAATCAGAAGTCAGCCTATATGATAAAAGAAAATGTCCAAAACTCATATTTTATTCTCCACTCAGATCAAACAGTACGAAGTCAACATCCAGAAAAAGGACTAAATTGGAAAACAGGAGAAAGGTAAGAAATGAAGATTAAGATGCACATACATAACATAAATGAAAATATTATACGCAAAAAAGAGTGAAATAATCACACCAATGCATGAAAGAAACAAAGGCCTAAGCTAAAGAGTGAGTCTAGAAAGTAGAAATAGATAAATTTGTATATTCAAGGCATTTGAAGAGTTTATCACCTTTCCCTGAAAATTTAAAAGGTAATCATCTGAAAAACCTCAGAAAACTGCAGTCACTCAGTTTTATCTATATATATTACACTCAAACTTAGAAGAGATGACAAAATCACATGAATTCTTAATTTTATACCATTTCTGACTGCATATGTGGAAGGAATATCTAAGCACTATCATTTCATAAACATGTACCAGATGAAATTACAATCAAACCATGATAGACATTCATACAGATATGACATATCAGTTTACCTTAAGCAAGCGGTCAATGAATCCTAATTATAGTAAGTTCAGTAAGTAGAACTAAGAAGCTCATGACCCGGATGGTGCACTTCATAGCATGATATGACATTCGAGCCTGGGCTTTCTATTACATCAAATGGGGAAAAAGGGAACACAAAAAAAGATCTGCTGTCTTATCATATTCTCTCACTGAATTTTTGAATGCTTATTGAAGACCATTTCCTTCAACAATCAAAGAAAAGACATACCAACAGTAGAAAACCAGTAACTTTTTCTTTAGTCATACCTTTGATGGGTCATTTGCTGTTCTGCGGAGTTTCTCTGCTAGGCGAATATAACCAAAAGAAAAGAAAACAGAAATAAATGCGGCAGCAATTCCACCAGCTGTAGCATAGAAGGTAGCAGGCGATGTGATCTTCCCAGTGGCTAGAATGGAAAATGAAAGAATCACGGCAGCAACAAGGGTGCAGACTAACTGCGCCCAGAAACCGAAAGTGCCCAACCTTTTAAAATATCTGGCAGTGTTCTCTAGTCTTTTAGCTACCTATGCCAAAATACAGATATCAACGATGAAAATAACAGTAAAGGCATAGACAGGACCGCATGACATTAGATACAGAGAAAAAATAGCTATACATATTAATAGGCAAGCCACATTATCATCCTCCAGTGATATTTCTGCAATTCCATGTCTATTTCTCAAATCTAAAGTTGGCCACCGGTCAAACTTCATTAAAATTGTCTCAATGATGGCTGACAAGCATGTCGAACTCAGGATATTAAGGGGGGATAGTTTCTCCCAAAAAAAAAAGACATAAATGCATCAATTAAAAGATGTGTCATACATATTGGCAATCCTCTAGCCTCATTCGAGTGGTAATTTCAAATTCGAGAAAAAAATCAATCTCATGCCTTGCTAAGGCTGCAACTCTGCATCCTATCATTCAAACCTTGAAAATAACTACTGCTCTATACTGAGAATTTGAATTTCAAAAAGGAAAAGACTGCATTTCAACTTAGGTATGAATCTATTACTATTGCAAAAATTCCAACACGAAGCAGCATAATATGCTCATAAATGTCAGCTAAGTAGTCATTCCGTTCAAAATCACACATCTACAGCTCCTGATTTATGTTCGCTTCAAAGATAGAACTTACAATTTCACTTCATTTGCTCAAGATCAAACAGTCGAGTCCAAATTTCACAATTACAAGCAGATTAGGTATAAGCCATAAAAACAACCATATACTGCAAAAACTTTGGAATTTCCCTAGAATTTCCAACGCAATGTTTATTTAAGCTACATAAATTACGATACATACTACAATGTGACACTGAAATCAGCAATTTCAGGCGTAATAATCCAAACAAACATAAGCTAGCTTTTAATTCAGCTTAACTTGAAGTTACATTAACCAATTCAACTCTTACAAACTCAAAATCAGCACAAATCATCAGCATTTTCCACTTAAAAACAAAACCTAGAATTGAGAATTTCACAAATTACGAGCCAAAAAAAAGAGTTGAATTACAGTAAAATAAGCTCACCTGAGCGAGTTTAACCTGGTCAGACTCATCACTAGGTGAAGAAATACCAGATGAAGCCATTAGAGGTCGAAATTGCACCATTTTAATCGGATTTTTTACGGTAAGTGAAGGAAGAAATGTATGAGAAGATGGAGGAGAGAGAGAAGAGAGAGAATTTGGAGGAGAGAGAAAGCAACAGAAGTTTCGCATCCGCCTCGAAAGGTGCGATTGCGCCGCCATTGTTACAGCCGGAAACGGCGGAGGTACGCCGGAGCGAGCTGCCGGTAAAAGCAGCGTCTGCATATTTGTATGGAAAGGGAAGATAAAAGAAAAGGAAATTTAATTGAAAATATTTCTTCGAATGGAGAAATTTTGAAGAATTTGGTTCTGTGCTTAAGTTTGAGCTACGTACTGAGCTCTGAGTAAGTTGGGGTTTTCGTAATGGGCCATTTTAATGGGCTTTTAAATTGCTCTGTCTGATCTTTGATTTTGGGCTTATCTTTCAGTATAAAGGCTTTACCATTTAAGCTTGTAAAACTCTATATAGATTGACCTTCAGAAATCAGAAACTCTTATTAGCTTAACTGGAGGCCTTTTTAGGGCTAATTAGTTTTGGTTTGTTTTAATCTATGGTTCTTTTGGACATTAGTTTTGGTTTGCTTTAATAAGCAAACTAGTTGTTGACCCGGGCGATGTCCCAAGGTTAATCTATATTTTGCATTACATTTTTGTTATTCAAGATGATTAATGTCGTTCTTTTTTTTTTTGCTTTTTTCTTTAAAGAATGTAATTGATTAATGATATTTTGTTGTTTAGGGGTGTTCATAACCGGTTACCTATTTATTCGGGTACCAAATATGTGGGTACCATAATATGTGGGTATCCGGCGGGTAGCTAAAAAAAAGTCCATGACTCAACCCCGAACAACGGGTGCCAAAGAAAGTGTCATAGCTTTTTTTTAATGAAAAATAAATCATTAGAAGAGGTACAAAAGAAGCTACTACTAT
This sequence comes from Beta corolliflora, assembly GCA_947648045.1. Classification (NCBI taxonomy): domain Eukaryota; kingdom Viridiplantae; phylum Streptophyta; class Magnoliopsida; order Caryophyllales; family Amaranthaceae; genus Beta; species Beta corolliflora. The sequence goes on from CANSZD010000458.1 coordinate 690,054, forward strand.
GAGTGTTAAATGCCGATCCATGTTGATTACAGTATTTTGGGGTACTACCATGAGTGCCAATTGTCAATTGCATGCCAACTCTAATCCTCATTTATCAAAAGGATCTACTACTAATCAACCATAACTTAAATATTCTCAATTGCAGATTGCATCACAACTAATTTTTCCATTAACATGTTGATTCATCATGTCCTTTTTTTAAAATGTGGAATTGTTGATTCGTCTATATCCAACTTCTCCTATAAAATGTTGATTCTTCTTATTATTTATCTTTTATTTTCCCTCTGAAAGTCACAAGCACAACAATGTGGTACCGGGTAGCTAATAAGCTAACTTAATACATTTTCACAATTGTTTATTGTAACAAGATATTAATGTAACTGTGAAAAAAGAAAGAGAAAAACAATATATAATAATGTGTTTATCCAATATACACGTTTAACTTAAAAGCAAGCCCATTAACCGACTCGATTTTTGCATTTTTTTTGGGTCGGTATTTATTACCTTTTTCGGGGTAGCCGGGTCAAACATATCGGGTCTCCTAAACACCCCTGGTGTAGTTACAGTTTTGTTCTTAGAGCATAAGCAATGTAGTTTATAGCTATAAATTATGAAGTATTAGGCTATATACTTTCCAGATATGTCAATCATATACTTTTTTTTTTGAAATTTAAATATTATATTGCCTATAAATAAATTTTCCCCCACAAAGTCAAATATGATATTGTAGATTAGTTGATTAATGCATTTGCATTTCAAATGGGAGGTCATGTGTTTAGTTCATTGGAGAAGGTGAAAGTCAAAAGGTCTTATTTAAAAAAGACGAAAAGTTGGTATAATAAGTAAAACTATATGAGATAACTTTGAAAGTGATTATCATCATACTAGTATTAAATAAAACTGTGCCACTTTAGTGTCATTTACGCTCTCATTCCTGAGATATTGGAATGAGATAGTAGTACACTTCAGCACTATTGAGACACTAGATAATTTCCCTCTAAGTTATGTTGGAATCATATGTCGAGGGTAAAATATGTTATTCACCATTTTGTTTTTGAACTTGTATCATCCAGCCTTTTATTTTTTTTAAAAAAATAAAATTGTATTTGTAGACATAATTTCTAAACTGTAACAAATTTTTTCTTTTTGAAACCTAGTGGCTAACATCTTGGTTTTACAATAAAGGAGTTTGTAACTTCAACGTAATCATCCTTTTATCTAAAAAAAACTTGTCTCATTTAGCTTCTTTTGTTTGAGACCCTAGTCCCTAATCATTCAAATTTTAAACAGAAGCTTACCAATATGTGAATTATATTGCACTAATTTTGATTTCACTAAAATTCAAACAAATACATGCCCATGAAAAATCCACTAAAACCAACAAAACTTTGCTATGATTTTCTGTGACAATATCTTGACACCAAGAAGAAAATAAAAAGGGAAGAACAATGGCATGAGTAGGATCATGAAAAGTAAACTAAATTAATCTCAAGATTTCGAATTCCACAAAAGAAATAAATAATTCTTAATTGTTTTTATATGATAAAAAAGAGACAAAAACAAGATTGTTGGAAGATGGACAGTGTTCTGTCTACGGCATCACGGGGCCGGTAAAAATATGTGCATTTAGCCATTTACTAATTACTAGAATAATATTACTCTTTTATGGTATTTAACCATTTATGCAACCCTTAATTATGTTTTTGTCTATTAATCATTGTTTCGACATTGAAGTACTTGTGTCTTGTGTGCTTGTTTTAGCACTGATGATATCCCAAATATCCTTGGTTGACTACTGCGTGTTGCTTTGCTTATGATATAAGCAAGGTGTAATGTCAAATTAAACATAGGATTGATTTGTACAAAGTTTGCGCATGTTTGCATATGCTGATTAGCTTAGCGTATCAATTTATTCTATATAATAAGCCAAATTAATGGGCCATGAACACGTGACGTGATCGAATTATATAACCCACTACAATTTGAGACTTTGGGCCGACATTTTGTTTCATATTGTTGTGCTTGTTTGTTTTTTTGGTGGAAATTTTTGTGCTAGTTTGTTGTTATAGGATGTTCAACAAATGCTCAAATATGTGTGAATAATTGTTAGTTGTTGTTATTCAATTACAATCAAGTCCCCATGATTGTTCTAAAAAAAAAAATAAAGCCCCCATGCAATCTAAAAAATATTGGAACTTTATAATTTGTAATTTAAAAGCGAAAAAAATAAAAAAAGATATCAGATATGAAATGCAAGAATTGTAATTTTTCTGTATTATGAAGAGACAAAATAACAGCAAACTAAAAATACATAAAGTTTTACATCAACAATGAAGAGCATATAAAAGTATGTAATAAAAGTAGCAATTGCTCGGGATATTTAAGACTCTATACGATCAATGGTCGACCATATCACATATGTTCAATACCATTCCTAAATCTAATACCCTATAAATCATAACTCATTTACTGTACATGTTAGAAACTTGAACAAAATGAAGAGTGATTAAAGTGAACATCACTAATAAATAATAATGCATAGATGGCCCCTTTACTCCAGCTACTCCACCAATTTCTTTCTTGTAACTTGTAAGTTCATTGCCCATAAGCGACCTGATTCTTGATGATAATGCATGCATATTATAATTCGTTTAAGGGTATTAGGTTCCTTTAAGTTGCCTTAGAGGTTTCTAGAGATATGCAAGGTGGCAGCTGCTAGCCTGCTAGGTTGATTAGTTGTTAGTTAAAAAAATATATATACAAGGTTAATTAGCTTATAAGTTTAACGGTTGTGAGTTGTTGTAAAACCAAAAGCATGATAACCACTCCATATTCGGATATAGATAACTAGATAAATTAATTTCAAGAAAAGAATACCCTCGGTCCAAAATCAATTTTCTTATATAAATATATTGCTCCATTTGTGTTCAAGTTTTTTTTATAAGTCCTTTAGATGAGATACTTTTTTTTAACCCTAAGTTAAATAAAGAAAAGATTGATAGTATAATATTAATGGTGAAAGCCGCAGATTGAAGATTATGATAATCAAATATGACAATTATTTGAGGATGGAAGAAGTATAATAAAGCATCCAAAAAAATTTGATTGCTTTTGCTAATAATATTTTCATATTTAAAAAAATTTATGGAGAGGTGATATAAAAAAACACACTTATAATGATTATTTTTAATATCGTAGCACTTTAGGGTTTTGAGTGTAATTTTTAACTTAAATCAAGATAATATTTTCTGCAAACTAATTATAAAACCTAAAAATTAATTCATAAATGTCCTTAACCAGTTTTATGAATGATTTTTGTAATGATAAACTTTAATCACTTGTTATATTACTACTCCCTCCATTTCATTTTAATCTACACACTTTTCTTTTTGGTCTGTTTCTTTTTTATCTACACACCGTTGCTTTTCTATTTTTGGTAACATGTCACAACTACTTTCTCCTCTTTTTCCACCAATGTCATCCACTTTTTAATATTTTAACCTACTTTTTAGTTTCTCTCTCTCATTTTTCAGTTTCTCTCTCATACTTTTGTATTTTCTCCTTGGTTCTCCCCTAAAGTAAAGTGAGTAAATTAAAAAGAAATGGATGGAGTAGTATGTAATGAAAGATATTTAAGGTCAAAGAAATACATAAGCAGACACGCACAATTAAAGTATGAAGAACAAAAAAAATAAAACGAGTAAAAAATTATTTTATTCAATTAGACTAATTTTAATCGATAAAAATCAATTCAATTCAAAAAAATGACAAGTGAATAGAATCCTAACTTACAAGTTACAACCAACCAACCTAACCAATCCATGTTACAAGTCCACATCCAAGGCCCAAGGATACAACCGAAAGCAATACAAATGAGAAAAGTGGGACTTCCTTAGTTTCCTTCCCATAGTTGATAGTCCCTCTTGGCTCTTGTGTAATGTGTACAACTTGCAAACTTCCAACTCATGTCCTCTACTAAAACGTTCAAATATTCTCTCTTTTCCACCTCCACCATAAATATGTTTCATCACTAGAGCCACAATTATGAGCTACTCTATTCGGTTTTTATTAGTTTAGCCACTTTCTTTTTTGGATTGTCATTTATTAGTTTACCTAAATCTTTTTTTATGTCTCTTAAATGTCCCTGCTAATTTTATACTATCATCTTTATAATAAAGTTTCTCTTTTTATGATGCACATACCTTCTTTACAATATATTAATACCTATTTCTCCATGTACCCGAGGAAGTGAGTAAACTAATGAATATCAGAGAGAAATGCACCGTTCTTTTCTGGGACAGAAAACTAAACCGGAGAAAGTCTAAACACAAGAAATTGTCTGAACTAAACTGCGAAAAACTGAATTGAACTGAAAATAAGTCCAGAAAGATAGGGCCTTAACTCAACCAATCCTTATTAAAAAAAAAAGTCATTACCTCAGTCTATTATACCTTTTGTATATTTGGCTCATCCTTTGACCTCTGACCTCACCTCCCAAAAACCCAACTCCCATCATTATCACCAAACCAACACAAACTAACACCACCTTCAAACTCACTCTCTCACCCAATTCATTTCTCCCCCTTCTCCACTTCTGCTTACCAAAACAACCTCACCAAAACACTTGCATGCTAAGTTGTTCAACCTCTTTCTCTCTCCATCCTCCTCCCTTTTTCATCCCCTCTTCTTCTCCTCCATGAATTCAGATGTGAGCTAAACCCAAAAAAACACACACACTTCCTAAAAATGGAAACAATTTCCACACTATTCTCCACAATCATTCTCATTTTCTCTCTCCTACTCAAACTAAACCCAATTCTTTCCTTAAACTCTGATGGTTCTTTCCTCCTTGCACTCAAATACTCCATTCTTAGTGACCCTTTATCTGTCTTAAACTCATGGGACTATTTAGACCAAAACCCTTGTTCATGGAACGGCGTCGTTTGCAGTCAAGATCTACGTGTCATCACCTTATCACTCCCTAACAGTCAGTTACTAGGTTCTATTCCATCTGACCTCGGCTTCATCGAATATCTTCAACACCTCGACTTATCCAATAATTTCTTCAACGGTACTTTACCACCCACTCTTTTTAACTCTTCACAACTTCAAGTTCTTTCTCTCTCCTCTAATGTTATTTCCGGGGACATTCCTGTCTTTTCACACTCTTCCTTAAGCTTCCTCAACCTTTCCGACAACGCCTTTGGTGGGACCCTCTTTGAGAATTTCACCTCTGCGTTTTTTAACTTGACGGTTTTATCCCTCAAAGGGAATTATTTTTCCGGGAGTGTCCCTTCTGGTTTTCCACCTTCTCTTGAAGTTCTTGATCTTTCTTCTAATCTTTTTAACGGCTCTTTACCGTTAGATCTTGGTGTGGGACCTACTTTGAGGTATTTGAATCTTTCTTATAATAAAATCTCCGGTGTTATTCCGATGGATTTCGCCGGCGGTGTACCGGAGAATTCCACCATTGATATATCTTTTAATAACTTGACGGGTGAAGTCCCGGGTTCGAAACCTTTCATGGGTCAAAACCCGGAGTTTTTCTCCGGGAATCAGGAGTTGTGTGGGAAGCCATTGAAGAATTTGTGTGTAATTCCTTCAACACTTTCAACTCCACCTAATGTGTCTGCTTCAATTTCGCCTGCTATTGCTGTTATTCCAAAGTCTGTGGATGCGAATTCTGATACGAACTCTGGCGGGGCTACGGGTGATCATAATAATAATAATAATAATAATAATAACAATGGTTTAAAACCCGCAGCCATTGTTGGAATCACATTAGCTGACTTAGCTGGAGTTGGAATATTAGGGGTTGTTTTCTTTTATCTTTATCGACTCAGAAAGAAGAATGTTCAACAACGACAGCAACAAAGTCCAAAAAAAGATATTATTCCTCCAGGGAAAAATGTACCAAACTTAAGCAATGATCATTTCTTGGTGCAAATTAATAATAGTACAACAACTACCACTGTAGTTACAAACAACAAGATGCACAAAAAATGTTTCACTTATTGTGTCAGAGGACAAGAGAGTGAAGAAGGGGCAACGTCAGATAATAGGACAAGTTCTGATAGTGAAAGTGGTGGTTCTGATGATGATAATAATGATCAAAAGAAGAGAGAGAATAGCGGAGAGAAATCAAACGACGTTAGCGGTGGTGGTGGTAGTGGCGGAGGATCATTGGTGATGGTGGACGGAGAGACGGAGCTGGAAGCCGATACGCTGTTGAAGGCATCGGCGTATATATTGGGAGCAACAGGGTCGAGTATAGTGTACAAGGCTGTGTTACAAGATGGGAGTACATTTGCTGTGAGGAGGTTGGGAGAGATTGCAGTTGAGAGGTTGAGGGATTTTGAAGGTCATATTAAGGCTATTGCTAAAGTTAGGCATCCAAATTTGGTTCGTGTTCGTGGATTTTACTGGTCTTCGGATGAGAAACTTGTCATCTATGATTATGTCTCTAATGGTAGCCTTGCTACTTCTGCTTACAGTAAGTTCTCTTCTCTATTAATGTCTCTCATCTTTAATTTAACCTATGTTTCTATGTGACTATATATGTGTTACTGTTTGTTGATAGAGGTTATAGAAATATCTTTTAGTTTAGTTAGTTAAACATAAAACATGCATGCATAAGATCTGGTCTGTTGACTGTTGTTATTCATTGGTAGTTCATAGTTGGCCTCTTTGACGATTTCGGGCCATGACCAAACCCGGTTATTGCCCGGGCTAAACCCGACCCACTATGTTAATTGTTAAGTTGTCTATCATTTAGACATCTAAATAGAATATTATGTGATCATTCTAACTTTTATCAGGCTAATGTATGTATAACATTATTGCCATTGCTCGTAAACTATCTAGTAAACAGTAAACAAACATATACTTCGAAAAGATATCTAGTTTTTTCACCTATGTTAATAGGTTGAGGCAGAACCTTAACCAAGTTAAACCTGACCCCAATTAGTAATAATAACTCTTCATATCTAGCTGTTATGTACGTAACTGTCTAGTAAAAACACGTAAATACCCTTAATGCTAAATTATAGTTAAAACCTATGTTAATAGGTTGAGGCCTAACCTTAACCAAGTTAAACCTGACCCCAATCAGTAATAATAACTCTTCATATCTAGCTGTTATGTACGTATGTGACATTCAAGTAAGAAAGCGTAAATACCCTTAATGCTAAATTATAGTTAAAGATATTAATGACGACGAGTCTAGGGTGCTCACTTCTATTGTTTTGAATATCTAGGGTGCTCACTTCTATTGTTTTGAATATTGTTATGCACCTAAGCTAAGCATTTAGATCAACTCAATCAGTAACATGTGCATATGTTTTTATATTAATAAACTGCTAGTAGTGGTAGATACGATATGCTCTTTCTTGGAGTAGTTCCTTACTTTTCGTAGTTGTTTTATGCAGAATTTTGTGTTTTTACTTTTTCTGGTGGGTCGTTTGATATGATGTTTCATTGTTTTGACAATTTTGGTTTCTTGGAGTACTTTATTGTGACTGTTTAGAATGAGGCCAGCATATTTTGTCTTGAGATTAGGTTAATGACACTGTTTAGAGTAAGCTGCCAGAGCACCAAAGTACTACTTGTCTAAATCTACTACTTCACAAGAAATTAGATCATAAAAGGACTAAGAAAGCAATAGGTTAATGGGGTCATTTTCACAGAAAAACCAGCAAATTCCTGTGCGTCTGTTGCAATTTGTAGTTTACCATAAAGCTATAAGAAACTAACATGCGCCATAATGACAATCCTTCCTAGTTTTTTTTGCTTTGTTGAACTCCTGTGACTTGGCCTAAAAACCCGTGTTATTTGTCTAAAGTAAATGATTAAGGTCACAAAGAAGAAGGAATAAAATTTTAACAGAAACAGAATAATAAAAGGGAGAGGAAAAAGAAAGAAAAATTCTATTTTGAATAAATTTGGCTAGTTAAACATAAAATAGGAGAGATGCGAGTGTACTACCCGCGTTATATATATATATATATATATATATATATATATATATATATATATATATATATAATCATTTCCTCACTAAGACCTATTCGTTTTGTGAATAGTTGTTTTTTTATTTCTCTTATCACGTAGTATTAAGATACTATGATCACGAAAATGAGGGTAATTGGGAGGCATGATAGACAATTAAGATAAGTCTCAAAGAGTGAATTTTAAGTCCAGTAGTAGAAGCATTATGTATTAATTTACGTAATATCAAAAGATAACTAATTTTTTTTAAAGAAATATTTGGAAAATCCTTCCCTTTGGCGTATTTCCCATGCATAGTCACATCATTTTTTGGGAGCTCTTGTTACTCCAATTTAGGAGCACCTCTGCCACACCATATGGCATATACTCCCTCTGCTTTTTTTTTTTTTTCACTTCACGGTTGCAAAGATTATTTAACTCTTAATATCTCTTATTTCGCTTTTAAGAAAATTATAAAAATTATATTATTAATCACAAATCCACACCAAGAAAAAAACACGCAATATTTTTACTAAAAAAACAAAAAAAATAATTACAAAAAAACATTCCCCCCAAAAAATGCAGCAAAAAAAAAAAAAAAGGAGTAGTAATGTTAATACACTGAATTTAAAGCATTTGGTCCATACATGATACCCCCAAAGAATTGAGTACATACAATAACAATTAGGAAAATTTCCTTTTGTCACGGGCTAAAATTAACAAAGATAAGAACATATCATATCAAAATTGGCCCATCAAGAAAACTACAGGACTTTGCTCAATAATTTGGCCTGTGTGGGGTAATAATTTGCTCCCCTATGTCTAATGTCTTCAATCTTAAACAGGGAGAGGTTATTATTGTATGGACATGGGATTGTAAACAAACTATTTAACGTTTTCTAAGCTTTATTCATATTATACTTTATTCAGCAGAAAAAATAAAGGAAGAGGTTGTATAGTAACTGAAATTCTTACCATGATAGCATTCTATGCATGCCTCTTTTGCCTGTACTGTACTCAAAGTGACTTCCAATCAGTTAACTTTTTGTTCTCTTCTTTTTTGTCGGTGGTTTTTTTTCAACCAAATTCTAGTCAGAAAAGTTTAGGGTACTCATAATAATTTACCACTTTATTTTATACAATCTTCTTTTTAGTACCTTTTCTTTCATGTACAAGGCAACTTAGGCTATTATGCCATTATTAGTTGAATGAAAAACAGTAAAAGTTACGAAAGATAGATTATATTATTACTTCATGTATAAAAAAGAAGTAATTACTAAAAATACTTATAAGCTAGGTGAAAAGTTATATAGAACTACTTAAAAGTTAACAACAATACGTAAAAGCTAGTGTCACATACGGTTAGACGGTTTGATAGAAGAGTTTGTGTTCATATAATGGATATTCACATAACTAAGGAAAGTGTTTGTTTGCTCTAAAAGAAGTACTATAGGATACCTTAATGTAAGGGATGTTTGTAAACTTTTCTTAATGGTGTTATTTTAGGTTCTTTTCATTATGAAATTTGCTTTATATATGTCATCTTTATTAGTTGGTTATACGCGCTTGCTTTTTCTTAACTAATTCATGCTTTTCATGTGATTCTTTATATTCTTTTTTTGTGAAATTATAGAAAAGAGCGGTTCAACACCATATCATTTACCTCTAGAAGCTCGGCTAAGGATTGCAAGAGGAGTTGCCAGGGGATTAAGCCATATTCATGAAAAGAGATACGTACATGCTAATATTAAACCAAGCAACATACTATTGACACAAGACATGGATCCTATAATTAGTGATCTTGGGCTCAGCTGCCTTGTTTATGGCAACAATAATAGCTGCAAAGGAAGTGGCTCGGCCCGTCAATTCGGAAGCAAAAGGTCCATGGGCTCATACGACGGTACCCAAGAACTTTCGGTTAGTGGCAGCCCGTATATTAACCCGTTTGGAAGTACTACCGGTGTTGGATCACCTTACCAGGCCCCCGAATCCTTGAAAAATCTCAAGGCCAACCCAAAATGGGATGTATACTCCTTTGGGATAGTGTTGCTAGAACTTCTAACTGGAAAAATTTACTTGGACAGGGAATTGGGCCAATGGACCCCAAGTACTGGGCTTGAGGATAGATATTGGGTTTTAAGAATAGCTGATGTTGCACTTAGGGCTGAAATACAGGGCAAAGAAGAAGCTATGATGGCTATATTTAAGTTAGGTTTTAGTTGTGCATCATTGGTGCCCCAAAAGAGACCATCAATGAAAGAAGCTCTCCAAGTCCTTGAGAAGGTCTCACTATCATTTGTTCACTGATGTATTTTCTTAGACTAAAAATTTATATTTAACTCCTTATCCTTTCCCCCTCTTATTTTTTTCCCCTATATACATGGATTTCCATCTTTTTTTGATCTTAATGTCTTTTCACAGAAATGTGAGAAGGGATGTGTGGATAGTTGATGTAAGAGTGTTGTAAGTTCTTTTAGCTAAATTATGATCATTCATAGAATTGACTGTTTGTACTGTGAGGAAGTTAATGAAATTTGTTAAGTTGGGTGGTTTAAGTTATGTTTTCATTGTAACCTTTGAGATGCATTAAGAAATTTGCAAATTCTATTGAGCTTAAATGTGCCCAAAATAAGGAGGTTACATCTACATTACGCGCAACTAGGAGATTGATACATATACTCGATGGGTAGAATAGTAGATTACAAACTAGAGATAAAGATACAATGCTTTTATGAACATGTTATGGCACATAATATTTAATAGTTTTCCCTCTGTTGGGGTATAAATATATACCAGCCAAAGCCCATCGGGGTTCTGCTAAATGGCCATGGTGAGATGGCTAGGCCCAAAGGAAGAAAAAGTTGGAAGAAAGATACATAGAGGACCGGCTCAAGGCCTCCTAGACCTACTCTCCACTATATATAGTCCATTTAGCACCAAATGAAAGGTAACTTCATCTAACTAAACAAACACATACATTTGAGATTTGACAATTCTCTCCATTCTCTTGCTTTCCATTGCTCAGCCGACTGACTTAAACTTCGGAGAGTGTTCGCCAGGAAAAACCCCTAGGTTACTCTTCTTGTTTTGCAAGTGATAACCCATTTGAAGATTTGGTTCAACATTCATCAAATTTACTTCCAATTAGCAAAGTTTGACTTGCTAATCCCACTCACACTATTGTTTTTAGCAGAAAAACCCTCTTAAAAGTTCAAGTAACTAGGCCAATGAGCTCAACAAGTGCTACTACATCCTATAGATTCTTAAATCCTTGTTAAGTATTAAGAAAACCTTGAGCTAGATTGAGGACAACTTCTACATATTACATACAGTTCTGCCAACCAATTGTAATTAAATCATAAACTTTTTTTGCTCAAATCACGGCTCTTGATCAGATTAACATAAGTTTCTTACCATTACATAGTTATGAATTACTACAGCAGTATCTCAACCAGGTAGTACGCTGAGCTTCACCCCGTGGAAGAAGTATTAGAATCATTCCTAAGAGAGAATGGGAATTTTCACAATGTGCTTAAATGTCATTAGATACAAAATGGCTTTGTCAAGATCGTAACAATGCTTACGAATAAATACATAATTTAAACATCCGTCTAATTAGTTTCAAAACGAAAACAAGAATGAAAAATTGAGACATATTAGGTATTAAGCAATTATCTGGTAGATTAAGAGCATATGTTTAGTTACTTCTAACTTTTTTCTTATTACGGAGGAAGTATAACCTCACCCAAGAGCAACTAAAATGCAATTGCTATGTGTAGAAAACTAAAACTTAGAGATGAATTCGATGAAAGAGCTTTCAACATCCCTCAAAGGGTTCGTGCATTGCATACAATAGGTTATTCATCGAATCAACCAAAAATTTCTTTTCCCTTAGGATAAATTTCATAAAACTACCTTTTATAATCAACTTTTTTCAAAAAAACAAACTTTTAATTTTTTTTTTTCAAAAAACTACCTTATATAACAAATTTCCTTTCAATATACTACCATTTTACCATTAATGGGGCTTAATCACTAATAATCGAGCCACCATAAATCGCTTTTCTTTCTTCCCCTCTCATTTCTTTCCTCTTTTCTCGCTACGCCACCGACATCAATAACTACTGCGATTGTCATTTATCGATTATTATTAAATATAAACGTAAAATGGTAGTATATTGAAATAAATTTGTTATATATGCGTAGCTGTTGAAAAAAAAATTATAAAAGGTTGTTTTAGCAAAAAGTTGGTTATAAAAGGTAATTTTTTAAAATTTGCCTTTCCCTTATCCTATTTCAATGTTACTCAAACTCTGATAGTTTTGAACTCGTTGCAAGTATGGATGAAAAGCTTCGCATAACCATATAATCATATGAAAAGCTTCAGTATTAGAAAATGCATTACAAAACGTACTATGTGATGAGATGTCGATAATGTACATGAAAGTGGCAGCAATTGTATAACATGTTTATGATTGGAAGAAAAATAGAAATAAATTATTCAAAGCACCAGTGGTCTAGTGGTAGAATAGTACCCTGCCACGGTACAGACCCGGGTTCGATTCCCGGCTGGTGCATTAATTTTTTAATTTTTTTCATTCCCTGCCAATAACCCCAGCAACCATTACTACTTGTGCTATTCAAACATACAAAATCCTGGATTCATAATGGTAAAGCCTCCATCAACCACAAGATTATGTCCACTAATGAACTTTGAATCATCACTTCCAAGAAACAAAGCCGCACTTGCAACATTCTCCACCTTACAGCAAGTCCCTTTGAGATTAGAGTAGAACTTAGATACACCTTCATCATCTAATTTTAAGAAGTTTTTAACCAAAGGAGTTGAGATCACATGTGGTGACACACAATTCACCCTAATCCCATATTTTCCAAGTTCCACAGCTGTGTTTTTTGTGAGCCCTACGACACCATGCTTCGAGCTAGTGTAAGCATGAGGAGCTCCTCCTCCTATGATGGAGCAAGTACTGGCCGTTGTAATTATACTACCTTGTTGGCCCGGAATCATTACTCGAGCCGCGTGCTTGGTTCCCAAGAATGGCCCGATAAGATTTACCTTAATGATTTCCTCGAACTCAGATTGCGTGATGTCGAGGATGTTGGGCTTTGGATAGCTGCCGCCTATTCCTGCATTATTGAACATGATGTCCAGCTTTTGGTATTTGGCTACTGTTGAGTCCACCGCATTTTGTACATGAGCTTCATTTGTGACGTCGCAGTGGATGTATGAAGCTACGGAGGGACCTAAGTTCTTGCAAAGACATAGGCCCTTATCATCTTGGATATCGGCAATCATGACTTTAGCACCATGTTTGGTGAAAAGTTCAGCAGTGTATTCACCAATTCCACTAGCACCTCCTGTGATGAGGGCAACTTTGCCTTCCAACCTAAGAAACAATGTGTATATATTCTTCATTAGTACTGGATTTAAATGCTAATATTATTTAAAACTATTCAAATAGATTGTAATTATAATCTCGTAACCTAATTAATGTCAACTCTGAGATGGTAAAAGCAAATGATAATTTGAAAAGAAAAAAAATATTGTCACCTTCTGGCAGCAGCAGCTAATGCTGAGATACTTGCCATAATTCCTAAGTTGTTGGATTAGTCTTGTAGAGCTTGCTGCTGATTGAATAAGAAGTCTTCCTTACTTAAGAACAAACAACATATAGACCAATCAAACCTACACAATTCTGAACTGGAACTAACAAAATGAAAAGAGAGGAAGTTCTAAATCTACACCTTTATTATCAATGCATAAGAACGTAGCTAATACATTATACATAAGGTTGAGAGTTAAGACATATCGGTTCTAGACTTCTAGCACACTTTGGAGTTCAATGGTATACTATAACTATAATATTAGCTATAGTGTATTTTAGAATAGATCAATCTTAGGGAGCATTTGGTTCAAATAGAGGAATGGAAAAGGAATGGAATCAAGCGAGAGGAAGGAATCGTAACAATAATTGTTATTTTTATTGGGTGTTTGGTTCAACAATGGAAAGGAATCACTTGTAAGGGATTAGAAAGGACTTTGTTACTCCTCTAATTTGGAGGGTAACATTTTGGGGGTTTGGATTACCCTTAAGTAAGGGTAATTGTTAACTCACTACCCAAACCAATCGAAGGAAAGTAATGGATTCGGATTATTGAAACCGTTTTTAGACCCTAAAAAAGCCTCAACCAAACAAGGCCTTAGTACCCTCAACAAGTACTTAACCAATTTAAAAACACTCTCACCATTGATAATGACTTTATCTCCGTTACCACTACTCCCTCTCACTCTTGTGTTTATGCACTCTTTAACTCGAATACACTCACACAATTTGCTCTTCTTCTGCAGCTGCAACTAAACTAACATACCAAAGCCTAATTATATATAGGCACATACATAGCTTCTCCAATAAGCCATATTAAGGAGCTTGGACTTTGGAGCACACTTGAAGCTCACCTCCTACGTAAATGTGTTGACAAATGGCTAGCTCACTTAGTCAACACAAGAAACTTCTCCTTTATTACCATCATCGGTTTCTTCCGTTTCATTTTTTTGGTTTATTTTCCTTTTTTTTAACAAAAAAATGATAGTAATAATTGATGGGATTTCGGTAGATCATCCCAACAGTGATACAATTTCTTTTTAAAAAAAAAAACAGATTTGGTACCAAAAACATCTCCTCATCTCTTTTTTATCATTTAAATATGTTCATCAATTTTCCTTTCTTGCATAAATTTTTATCAGGTTATTATTTCATATTCTAATTATCTATTCTACATTTCTACTATAGAGTTTATCTTTTCCTTTATTCCCCAATTAAATTGAGTTAAAACATAGTCCATTCATCCAGAAAAAATTATGAAAAATTCAAAGATGTGATTTTGCACAAAAAACTAACTCATATAAAATTCCAATTCCCTTTCATTTGAACACCACACCAGCTTCATAAATGGTAATCTTAATCTTGTGATCAAATAATATGGAGACCCAGTCACAAATTAGTTTTTTTTAAAGGGAAAAGCTCGTGCATTATATTAATTCAAGGACAAAGTGTCTATTGTAACATAGGGCCACTTCCGCGGGACAATGGAAATCCCAACGTTGCTCCAAACGGCACAATTCTAGCGGCACAATCACAAATTAGTTATAAGCTCCTGTTTACACCACAAATTATACATATTGAACAAAATTACACCACCAAAATACAGATATCAGATATGCACATACCAAAGGAAATTTTGCAGATAGCAGCACAGCAAAAAGCTCGACGATGCGGCAAGCCTTGATTCAACTTCAGATGGATCTGTAACCAGACTTCTTTTTTGTCTTTTTTTTTTTGAGTGTAGACTTTTTGTTTTGTCTTGAGGAGTTTGAAATATCAGTGTTATTTTAGATGCTACACGACTAACACGAGTCCAGCTAGATGGCGCGATTTTCGCCCGTGAATATCGCTTAGTTGATGGTTTTTTTTAAAAATATATAAAATTATTTTTTTATTTTCAGCATCGTACAAATATATATTTTTGGATGTTAAGCAACAAAACTAATTGTTGCCAGGCGATTCCCTGAACTATCGCGTATCATTCGTTTTTTTTTTATAAAATTAATGAAATACGTATGCCTCAATATCGGCATACGCGTTTGGATAACACGCGAACATTCTCCCATGCTTCATAACTTTCAATTAATATTGAAGCGGGTGCATTATATTTATTGTGATGTCATTTACTTTTTCGCAAAATGGGTCACTCTTTTAAGTCAAAATGATTCATTAATAAATAAAGAATAGTTGTTACCTTAAATGAGTCCACTTGAATATAAGTAAAAGTGACCCATTTAGGACAAAAAGCTTATTTCCTGAAGGTAGCTTTTTTATCTTAAATAGATCACTCATATATAAATTTATACGTGTCTATTTAAGACAAATAGTTACCCGCGTCTCACAAACTCATATCATACAATGGATCGGTCCTTTAAATTAGTTGATTCAACACGACAAAGTTTGTAATATAATTTTTTGGGTCATAAAGACACATTACATTTCCGTTCGTCTCATACATTGATTGAAATCAACTACAATATATTTTTCTCAAATTTCTCCTTCGGATAGGTAATATTTGTGTTTTCTATCTTGTAAAAGGCTAAGCATAAATTAAGATTTGGTGGGCTCACTAAAGATTTTTATAATGCAAAGCAAAGTTGATTTGATGTTTTATTATCACTATTATGATAAACGGAAACTTGATTGGTAATTTAACTTGTAACACGGGGATATATTAGTTTATTACTCATAAACTCATTTACTTGACAAGTCAATTAATGTAGGAGTCGAATTGGTGTGTCAACTTAAGAAACATAATTACTTCTACTTACAATTAAAAATCAATATGAGCTTGTAGATGAGTTGGTTAGTGTATTTGTATCTCAAAGGAGAGGTTGTGGGTTCGAGTCTTAACACCCACATTTTTATTGTTAATTCGTGTCAATTGCTTAGCAGGGGGAGAACATGTGACAGCCTTTTTTTATTTGTCTTGAGTTTTAGATATATATATAGATTATGGATGTGCAAATATTTTTTTTGGATATAATATGCAAAAATTATTATAAATGTGTAAATATAGTTTTTTAATGTATGAAAGAAATCATGAATGTAGAAAATGGATCTTGGATGTACGAAATATAGTATGGATATACAAGCATAATTTTTGAATTTGCAAAATAAAGTATGGATTGGATGTACAGACATTGTGTTACGATGTGCAAGAAACTAATGGATGTAAGATACAATAAAAAACCATTATAAATGTGCAAATATAGTTATCGGATGCACAAAAGAAATCATGGATGTAAAAATAGAATTTGGATCTACAAAATATAGTATGGATGTGCTACAATTTTCACCAAGAAACATAAAAATAAAATATTTTAGAAAAATACTAAAAAGTGAATGTTCATTTGCGAACATTTCGCTATTTAGTCTTTTTCATGCTACGTCTCTACCTAAGAGCACCATTTTATGGTGATTGAAATAAAATATCATCCCACCCCTTTCTCTTTCTAGAAAACATGATCGTACAATCTTTTCCTAACCATTCTCCTTAACAATGAACAAAGAAAAAAGATCATCTCTCTCTTTTACCTTACTATACACATCTTCTCTTATCATCCATTCTCGCACATACATATATTTATAGCATAACTTTATGAAATAAACATTAAGAATTGATATTATATATTAATATTATAATTATATTTTTTTGGAGCAGCTCTAATGGGATAAGATAAGTTTTAATAAGTTATGATAAGATAAATTTAGATAAGAACAAATAAGTCTAATAATGCAAACATAATCAAGTTTAATAAGTTCTGGATAAGAAAACATAAATTCAAATCGGATAAGTTCGTATAAAATAAGATAAGTTCAAATAAGACAAGTTCGGATAAGTCAAAATAAGTTATGCATTGTCAAAAATTTCTTAAATTGGATGGTTTAATTAAAGTTATGCATTGTCAAAAATAAAAAGTCTACAAAACTTTAAACAAAATTCAATTGAATAGATGAGTTGTTGTTATTATGTTAAAAGTCACGGGGTGGAAGGACCGAAGGAGGGCATCCAACCAGGCTAGGAGATTGATATAATATTTCTGTCTACAAAAATAAAGACGATTGCGTATAAAAAATGTAAACTTGAACGAGGAAAACTAGGTCGTTACTAACTCCCTAATGTCAAATAAAAACCTAAATATCCACCTAAACTAGTCAAGCGGTAAGCAAGGTCGAACCACAAGGATCGTAGGTCTCACTAAGATAGATTCGCTAGAGTAAGCTAAGTCGAAGAAATGGTCAAGTTTTGGTTGAACTAGGTGATTAAAACTATTGAAATCAAATTAGGAAAAGCACTAGGAATGGGAAAACACCACAATCATAGTTGCATCCAACAACCAAGTAGAGATAAGGGGGTCGACATGTATTCGAGATATGCAAAGGAGTAAACAAACCTAAACACCTCTAAAATCGTGTGTTAGAGAGTTTAGAGTCCTAATTATGGCAACAAAACCTATATTTCGAGGTGTTATCACCCAACTAGGCCAAGTTAGGGATTCAATTCAAACCCAAGTTAATAACAATCAACAAGTGATGTAAATCGCCTAATCAATCATTCATGGAGGTCAACCACATAAAAGTAAACCATTAAATGGACAACAAAAGGATCAAAAAGTGATGGAGCTCACATCAACTAAGTCACCAATCAACATCAATGATTGAAATTGCACAAATCCCAAATATAACCAACTTGATAAACTCTACTAATGAAAATGGGATGCAAACAATGATTTGGCTACTTCCAATCCTAGTTAATGAACTACTCACTACCCATTATACTACTAGACATCCTAAAGATGGAAAAACTAGCAATAGATCACTAATCTAAAAAATAGCAAAAAACCAAAAATCAATACTTTAAAGTAAAAATAAAACAAAATCTAGTGAACAAACAAGAAGAAACTAGGAAAAGATGAAAACTTTAATCTAGATTAACTATTAAGCATGAAGATCAAACAATGAAAACATGAAACTAACAAAGTAAAAAGCATAAAAACAATGAGAAAGAAAGAAAGGATTGAGAGGATTACAAAGGAAACAAGAAACTTCAAATAAATTGTCACTTTTTCATTGATTTTCAATCTCCAAATTACACCTCTTGAGTCAAGTTTTCTCTCTCCTACACTAGTAAGCAAGATTAGGGTTCTAAAAATCTGCGCTTTTTTTCAAAATAGGGTAGAGGAGTATTTATACCCTCTAATTACATGTCGTAAAGGAAAAGAAATTCGGAAAAGGCCCGGTGAGCAGTGGCCCGGGCGGGCTTAGACGGGCCGGGCGGGATGGTGAGAAGAGCCCGGGCGGTCGGGGTAGAATGTGGCCCGGTCGATACTCTCGGGCGTGCGTTAAATTTCCAGGGCGAGGCGGTAAGTTTGCCACGATGTAGCGCCGGGCGGGTGCTGTTTGCTCGGGGCGGGCCGCTTGTTCGCCCGGCGGGCTCACGGCCGGGCGGGTGGCCGGTGGCTCGAGCGGTCTTGGATGTTTTCTTCTTCTTGCTTCCCTTTTTGCTCCCTCTAAGCTTGTAGGAACTTGAGTTCCTACACATCAAAGATCAAATAGAAGAGTAGGGAGGTGGGGATGCAAATACATGTACACATGTGCTAAGAGAGTTAGATAGAAAAGAGGTGAAATTAAGGAAAAAGGAAACTAAAATGCAAAATAAATCAAATAAAATAGCCTAAAAACTACCTAAGAGTGAGATAAATCTCACTCATCAAAACTCAATTATTAATTTATTGCTACAAAGGCAAAATTATTAGGTTTTTCCGATATGAAAAGCTTTCCCTTGACCATGATCGAGTTAAGTCAAAGAACTTCCTTATTTGATCACAAAATTTACCATTTGATAAACATGCAATTAATTAACGTAAAATATGACTTTCTTTCTCTCTGGCCTTTATAGCCCAATATCCAAGCTAATTTTGCACTACTATTTACCTCTTTCTCATGATAAAGATCTAGTTAATTAAGGCGGAAGCTTCATTTTTTTGTTTTTTTGACATCAGAGAAAACGTACATTAATTAAACAACGGAGTACATCTTATCACTAATACAAACAAACATAAAACAAGGTAATAACTAAAGGAGATTTATGAGCTCTTACATGCCCTAACAAAAAACAAGCGAAATAAAGCGATAGAGAGTCGCCAGGTTAAGGAGGGTGTCGCGATTCGAATGATTGATTGGTGGAGCCAAAATGCGATAAGCGATGGAAGCGGTAGGAGAGCGAATGTCGTTCATGATCCAGGACAACAAGCAGTAAGAAGGCAAGATTCGCATCTTGCCACATGGCAATCCCAACGAACCTCGATGCTTGAAGATTCTGGGCTCATGACAGTGACCGAGTCACGTTCCTAGGTGACTCGTGACTCTCTCGAGAGTACTTGAGGTTTCTCCAGTAAGTAGGAGAAACGGGCGTCTTGAAATCCACCCGATTGAGCCCGGGGTGCCGCCCGACGATTTGAATTTTTTAAGGCAAAGACCACCGAGATCGTTGCCCGAGCTAAGGAGGAAACTCAACACTTTGAGCTCTCTAACACACCGCCGACTTATAAAAACCGGAAAAGACATGTCCGAACCGGGGAAACTTTTCATTGCCTCGACCATGCTCACACTTCGCATCCTCTTGAATAACTTTGTGCTTAGTAATTATAGAATCTAAAAGGACATATTCATGACTACAAATCTGAATCCACCAATCCTTATGCAGACTCGTACCATGATTGAGTGGCCATAACCAACTATGAACACCAACACCAACCACGTAGACTAGAAAAAGAAGCAATGTGAACTAGAGATAACATAAGTCGGGAAGGTAGCACAAGCCACCGGGGGTTGGGGTGGAGCGGATGCCCAGCCGAACGTGACCGACTAAGAAGGGAAGGGGACACAACGAAATACCATAAACGTGGGTAGGGGGAAGGGAAGCCCGACGCAAGACCGGGGAAGGGGAGGGGAGGCCCGGTGACGAAACCAGGGGAGGGGGAAGCTAGACGCGCGGCTTAACCGGGGAGGGGAGGGAGGCCCTGTGGCCCGAAACATAATCGAAGATTAGGGGGAGGGGAGGGTGCCCAACAAACGAGAAACGGGGAGGAGGGTGGTACCCGACGCCTTACGACTTTAGGAGAGGAAGGGAGTTGGAGAAAACGCCTTGACCCGAAACCGGGCGACTCGAACGGGAGATGGAGCTTGACGACGCAGCGAAGCCTAGGCGACTCAACGGCACCCAGCGAAGGAAGTTGATGGATACGAATGGAAAAACCCGCTAGGAAACTAAGAAAAACGAAACACTAAGATACACGAAAGAAAAACCTATGAAAAAAACAGGAGGAAACTTCGCCGGAGGAGCTCGCCGGCGATCTCTGACGCGCGCCGGAACTCCGCGGAGTTCCTAGGGTTAAGTTTTGAGAGGTTCTTTTGAAGAGAGAGGGCGAGCAAAAGTTTTTTTTTTTTGGTGCACAACAAAAGATTAATTGATGATAGTGCATTATGTTTGACACGGTATTTCATTTTAAGTTATTGTACAATCACTAAAATTAAGAAGAAACAATAGGGTAAGTAGTATATCATTCAATTACATATTTTTACATGAATTAGATATACCAATTATTTTTAATTTTGTTACCAAAGAGGATCGGAATCGGTTATCTTATATACATCCCAAACTTACCCACTAGGCAATAATATAAGGCCCATTGGGCTCCATCTTTGTAACACCCAGTCAATTTCACCCTTTATTTTTGGTGTTTGTTTTTACGTTAAAATGATATTTTTAAGTAAAAAATAAATAATTTATTTATTTAGGTTGATTTGGAACGTGTTGGTGAAAATGTGTATATATTTTTATATGTTGTGATATATTTATATATATTTATTTTAAGTTGTTAGTTAATTGTTTTAAAGGTTATATTAGTTTCGTTATTTATTTGGCGTTTAGGATGCGGTGTTGTCGCGTAACATTTTTGTAACGTTGATGGAGCGACTTGGGATGGTGAAATGTTGCATCACGTGTGGCGTATCATGCTGGCCGAAAACCAGCAATTATAGATGGAGGATGAAGTTTTTTGGACCTTTTGGTGCTTATTAAGCTAACCTTTGAATATCTTGTAACCGCTCATTTAATCCCTCATTAACATTCTCCTAATACCCTTCCTTTTCCTTACTTCATAACTTACGATTTTTAATAAGAGAAATTCAGCATCATTCTCTCATTTAACCCCGCCATTTTCTAGAAAAGAAAGGAAGGAAGGGAAAGGAGAAGAAGAGAAAGGTTCATCCCGGTTTTTCTGTCCTGCCTTCACGAAAATGCTTAGTACACGGAGATCTTAGCAGTTGGATCGTCTTCAAATTTGGGCCCGGGGCACGTTTATAACATCTTTATATAACATCTTTATATTCACTTTGTGAGGCGATTTAGATTCAGGGAATTTTGATCACCGGAAATCATGGTCGGAACAGGACGATACGAAATGAGATTTTTCAATGTTCAAGAAGAAACGCCTAGTGACTTGTTACTACACAATTATCGTTCGTTGTGCTTTGGGGATAGAAGAGGAATTGGATTGTATCGTAACTCCAACTATCTCTTTAGACTCAGCTCTCACTCCCGACATTAATTCCAGGTAGCTAGTAGTTATCTTAGAACAATAGTGATTAGGGTATTATTATTTATTAGATTATTAAGCTAGGAATTGTTTAAAATACTTTTTTGAATGAAATTATTGATGAAATTTGACGTGAATATACTTGATGCATACTGTATGAATATTGTATGCAGAAAAATAATTTTCGTCTTAGTTTTAGTATTTATTCGATTTATTTAGTAATTTATGCGTTTATGGATTATTTGCAAAATAATTATTGAGCGAATGTTATAATTGCTGAAATTATTTTTTGTGAAGCATGTTATATGTGTTGTATGTATATCATGCCTTGGAATAATTTTTGTTTACTGTTTACGGGTTTATTTAATTGGTTTATCTGTTTTTACATTTTTCGTGTATGTCAGTATATAAATCGTGAATATTATTTCTGGAGGCCAAAAAAATCCATTTCTTTACATATTATGTATTACCGTGAGATTATGCATGTTATGTGAATTTTTGGTAATTTTTGGGCGTTTCTTTCTATTTTGAATTATTATATTGGCTTTATAGAGTATTCTGTAAATTAACGTTTAAAAATACTTTTAGAGTCCGAAAATTAGAAGTAAAATTTGTACCATGTCAGTAGAGCTATAATGGTCGTATGATAATTTTGTGTTATTTTACTGATCGTTTTTATTAGTTTAATAATTTTTATTTATTTGTTTTGTTATGAGTTTGAGGATATTCTTTTTAATTATTTAAGGGTTTGTTAATCAGAAATAATTTGAGACGTTTTATATTCTTGAGAAAGCTGATGATTTGTAGGTTACTATGGTTATAATTGTGTGTCATTATATTTACGTTTGATTTATGTAAAAATAGTGGTAGAGACGTTTCTTTGAGTTAATGAGCTTTGGTGTTAATCCGTGGTGGCGTCGGGCCTTGCAACGATGCGTCGAGCCTTGGGGGATGGGCTTGTGCGCCGAGACACACAGGTTGGCGGCGCACAGTTTTGTATTGTATGATTTTTTCGTATGTTCTTGTGCGTATGTTTTACATGGAATTGGTGATCTTATACGATGCGATTCATTTACGGTTGATACTATTGGTGTTGTAAACTCTTTAATTGTCGTTGTTGTGCTTTGTGGTGCGCAAAGTATTTGTTGTTGCGAGATATTTGTTGTAAGTTTGTAAGTTACTACTTTGAAGAAATTTTTGAAGAGATATCTTTTGATGAATTATGGTATAAAGTAGGGTGGCGTCAGCACAGCCGAATATTTTTGAGATGAATGATACTTTGATGATATTTATGATTTTATTTTGAGATAAGAACATCCGGTGGGATAGATGTAGTCCCGGTGAAGAACATGCCAACCACCTGGTTTAAAGAACTAGGGGTACACAGGTTAATTGTTGTCGTCCAGGAAGTCGGGGAGTTAAACGTGTTCTACTGCTGTCGGGAGTTTGGCGTTCTTAGACCTGGGCGGTGAACGTAAGCCCATGGGCGGCACGGAAGTTGCGTGCGACAAACCTTAGGAAGTGGTGCTGCGATTCATAGACGTTCGGTTACGATGATAACTTGTTGTACTTTTGTTTTATTATTATTTAAGTATTCTAGAGTTGATTTACTCCGCATATCTTGTTTACTTGATGTTGACTATCCGCCATATCCCTTGTGAGCTTTATGGTTTTGGATGCATGTTATTTATCAGCGATTGTATGCTTTCCTTTCTTATTAATCTATGCCAGATCATGCTTTGATTTCTTTTGTTAACGGGAGGCGCTAGTTACTCCCCGCGATTGTGGATTGTTGTTATATATTTTGCTAGGTTATGTTGATGGGAATCTTCTTTGGTTTTGGGTTCGGGTTGAGTTGTGAGCATTGGAAATGATAGTTGTTTTAGGCCTAGACTTCCTGGTTAAGGCTTTTCTCATTTGGAATACTACGAATTAGTTATTTATTTATATTATTTATTTAAGTTGGTCTCTTCACATAGTTATTCCAAATACCTTTGTATTAGTAGTAGCATTCCCGGAAGTGATGTTTTCGCCATCGTCCTATAATACTATTATTATTTCTTTCTTACTCCTTTGAAATTAAGGGTGTTACACATGTGGCCAATGCCCAAATACCACTTAGCACTTACCGGTAGGAATGGACATGGGTCCGGGACCCCGGCTTTTTTTCGGACCTAAGGAGTCGTCTGAGTCCAAGCTTGAGATTTTTTTGGGTCGGAGTCCGGAGTCTTATTATATGGTACGAGCTGAGACCCGACCCTTAGACCCTAAAAATATTTAATATATAAGATTTACCTTTTTATTTTAACAAAGCGTTTCCTAAACTAAAACACATCAATTCATTTTGAAAACCTGTTTCCTATTTACCCATCACTACGGCGGCCGACTTAGTGAGAGAGAGGGGTCACCACTCACCAAGTCACCGCCTCACCGGTGTGACGGCGTACGATCATCATCAATCCCACATCTCGAGAACCCAGCCTATTACTCCAGCAAATCACGATCATTATCAATGTTTAGATTCCTTCAAATGCTTATCCTATTGTTTATTTGTAGCTCAATTCTCTCTTGTTGAAGACCACGAAACTCGTGATAATGGTGAAGATCGCGATCGCACAAAGGAGAAAAACAAAAAGAAAGAAAATGAGGAAATTGAGAATGTGAGCAAAAGCGAGGAGAGAGAAAATGAGTTTAGTCGTAGAAGAGAAGTATTAGTAGGTTTTCAGTGAGGCTGAGGGTTGAGGATTGTTCTTTTTGTTCGGAATGGAACTTGCAAGTTTGGGATGAATTACAAGTTTAATCATCACTCCTAATCATAGGAAATTTCGGAGTTGTGAAAAGTTTTTTTCTTTTTTTGGATCTTGTTTGATTTTGTTTTTTGATAAAGTGAATAAGTAAAACTTTTAACATCATTATTACGAGTAGAAAGTAATGGATTTTGATAATGGCGATTTTTATCAAACGTTTCTGTTTAGTTCTTTGCTCTAATTAAAAGCTTGATTTTTTATTACTTCCTTTGAGATTGAGAATAGGTGGTAAAAGATAAATCTTATTAATTGTTTGTTAATTTCGTAAAATAAAAAAATAGGGCTGGACCCTAGACCCTACTGGAACCTAAAGTGCAGGTACGGATCCAATTTTCCCAGACCCTTGAGATTAAGTGCATAAGGGCGTTAGTGTCAGGGTCTAGGAGTCGTTGGACCCGACCCTTGCCCATCCCTGCTTACCGGGCCCGAATTGCTTATAAATCTCAAAGCCAACCCCGATATGGGATGTATACTCCTTTGAGATAGTGTTACTGAAATTATTACATGGACTCGAGTCAGAGTACCTCTTGGCTCTTACATGGACCCCTCTAAAATATTCACCTTGTATGTGGAAACGTTCAACCACCACCACCCACCTACTCCATTTTGACCACATGCAGCACCAACTATGGAACATCTTCCTCCCCCAACCACCACCACCACCTCCATCCTCTCTGACCACCTCCTTACCCACACCACCACCACCACCACCCCACCATCCACTTATGAAGCTTAGAATTAAGTTACATCCACTTCCTCGCCTT